>OX243817.1:2510387-2954944 GCA_945859605.1 Lumbricus rubellus
GATCGTGAATTCATATTCACGTACATCTATAATATGCATACGTGTATATATATATATATATATATATATATATATATATATATACATATATGAAAATATATACATAATATATACACATGCGTTTCTCCATAGGACGCTGTAAAGATCATATATATACATGTATATGTATATATATATATATACGAAGATATATATATATACGAAGAGAGATATATATATATATATCTCTTCGTTAACCCATTTACCGCCGGCGTTGCGAAAACGCAACGCACTACTTAAAAATTGTGGAAAAATTAAAAACAAGAGAAACCTACACAAATCCATTTTTTCTTACTTAATGGGTGTTTACTAAGTATGCTGTTACCAAATATAATATTATTTGCTGTCATCTTATAGTTTTTTGAATTTGTCAAAATTTGGTCTTTTTGCTGTATGTTTAGGGGTTTTATTCAATAATTATTTTTTCTCATAACACGTCAATATTTCCGAGAAGTGAAGCTGTCCGATTGGAACACTAATGTGAATAATTAACGTCTTTTGTTTATTAAATTTATATCTCATTGTATACTGAAACCGTAATCTGCGAAATTTTAATGTTGCGTTTTCGCAACATCAGCGGAATGCGCTATGCGAATTATGTTGCGTTTTCGCAACTTCGGCGGAATACGCTATAAACTTACGCATTATGGCACGTGTACAATACATGTAGTAACTCATATAAACTTAATTGAACTTACGATTGCTTACAAAAAACTACCTGGGGTACTCAGCGTTTCCCAGGAAATTTTATGTTTCCGCCCCACCAGCCCCTATCAGCACCAACTATGGGGCGGATTGTCCCAACCAGCTTCCAGACAGCCCCTACCTCTATGAGGTATCCGGCGTTGACGCAGCTCGGAAAGCTTCGGCTTTCCCACCCTTGTCACTACCCACTACCCCTCCCTCTCAACCCCATCCGGTTTCACGCTCTTTCCACCCCACCCCACCCCATTCTAGACCTATTCCATCCAGCCCCACCCCTACCCATCCACGCCTGCCCCGCCCTAACATGCTTCCACCGCTCTGGTGTCCCCCAGTGTTATCCAGTAGATTTAGGTTTGTGACTACTAACGCCAACCGGCATCCCCACCTCGCCACCACCCCCACCCACCCCACCACCACCCCACCACCACCCCCACCACACCCCACCTCACCAGTCGCCACCTAACTCGCTCCCACTCCACGAAGTCCCCACCCTCTCCTCTGAAGTAACCGGCGATCCCATGAAATTTCGAGGCAGAAGTTTTGGTTCACCCAGAAACCCAGCGCCCCCCCCCCATCCCTGGTGGGTGGGGTGTGTCCGTGTGGGCGAGAGGTCGCCGTGGGGACACTCGGTCTAGCTGTCAGCTTCGAATTCGATGTGAAACTAAGTCGAAGATGTGCAAACAACGATATTTGTGTTATTTTTCAGCCGCCCACCGACCCCCCCCCCCCCCCCCACAGTGAGGGGTAAAATCCAGGCCCTCCACTGGATGGCCCTGGCGACCCTCTGCTCAGTTGCAAGGTTTCAGGTCAATAGCAACGAAACTGTGGGCGTACATACTGGAAAACACACATACATTCATAGTCACATTCACCTTTACATGCATAGATAAAGATCACCTTTCCTGCCGTTGTTGCGAAAACGCAACGTCCTGAAACTAGGTCACAACAAATAATTTAAATGAAATTGCACTCTCAAAAGTCTATTGGCATCATTTTGATGATATACTATCAGCTGCAGCCTGATACGATGGCTATTTCTCATAGCGGCGGTAAATGGGTTAACTAAATTAGGTTTTGACGGACATCAACAGGTGCCAGTCGTATAATAGCCTAATCATATTATAAGCGTGAGTCTGACGCGGGAGATTCGGTTCACTGATAGACGGCCATTAGCGACATCTCACTTTCGATCGTAGAGCAAGTCTATCCTCAGTGGCAACTGTAGGGGGAGGGAGGAGGGGCGGGTCATGACCCCGTCGATTGTAACATCTAGTAGGACATGCATGGCAGGTGGGCGAGTCGGCGAAGGCAGTAATTGCAGAAAAAAATAACTGGGGTCGGATGAGGAAGAGAGTCTGATTTATGTGGAGTCGAAGAAGACTTTACTGCGTGGGGTCTTAAGAAAGACTATAGAGGTTCGGAAAAGCAAATCCTCTGGCAATTCCATCTCTGGGCGAAGGGGAAGAAGGAGGGTACCACTCTTCATGGCGCTTTCTCCTTTCGTTACCGACACTAGCGTATAATTATATCCTGCAGATAAAATTTGGGGGTTTCATTTCGGTGTGTTTCGCAGTGAAAATGACTCCAAAATTGTCCAGAATTAGTTTAAAATCTTTGGAAATTTTTGCTTTTGGGAAACTGAGTTCTCTAAGCAGCACGAAAATGCGTCAAAGCCGCATCCGGCAGTGGTGTAGAGTGCAGACTTGGGAAAGACTTGTTATCACGATGTAAACGTACGGGGAAATCTATGTCGTTTTCGCTAACGAAAGTTAAAAAGAAAAATTTCGCAAGCGAAAACTTAAGTTTTTGGTTCAGTGAAAACGAAATCTGGGCATCAAAAACTAAAGAAAAGCGATAACAATGTTGAAGCTAAAACTCGCGAAAACGGTCACAGAACTGTAACTAGGCATAAAGCATTAGTCTGATAAAACTGAAAATAGGTCTAGTGACTCTTAGACTAGTCCTAACTAAAACATCTAAATGCATTGAAAGTATACTGGAAATAGAACTCGCGGCAAAACTTAGATTATACAATCTGTACCGTGACTGTATAATAGGCCTAGGCCCTATGCATTTTGACGTAAATTGTGTGCTTGATGGTAGTAAAAATATTTCGATTGATATTGATTGGGCCTACCGAGTACTGATATTGATTGTTTGGTAAATCAGCCATAATCAATTATAAAAGTCTGATAGAGCGATTTAGAGGTGTCCAACAGATCCTAATAATTAATAGCAGTTTCGAGAGTTCAACGCAGGCGATTAATCAAAACACAGTCGATATTGGCAGAAACGATTGGGCAATATTGGTGCTTGACGTACCTTGTGTTTATCGACACTTTGTCGTATCGTGGGTGATTAGAGTCGACCTCCCCCTTTCTCTAGGCTTGGGACTCGCACTGTCAACGTACGGACAGTGGAGGAATAAAAGCGATATCGTGGAGCAGCCCATAATCTATTTATAGTATTTAACGCATAGATATACTGTACTATTCACCGTAGCCAATCTCATTATTTGGTGGAGTGAGGGGTGGATACACATTTGACCAGGGCCTATGACAACAAAGGCCGTTGCCATGGACAGAAATTTGTTTGTTTGGCATAATAATTTTATACAGTTCTTATCAATTCTTCTTCTTTGGTTCTCTGCCGTCAGGCAGGTTCACATGTCCAATGACGCCACGCATATCTGCTCTGTGCGTCCCTCTTTAGCCCTCTGTAACCGTCCTTTGTCATCATCCAATCCAGTAGCATTGTTCTTGGTCTTCCTCTTGTCTTTTCCCCCTCCATTCTTCCTTCGATTTTATCCCGTACTATGGTGTCACTCCTCATGATGTGTCCAATCCAGTTTCTCTGTCGCCTCCGTATTGTCTCCATCATTGATCTTTCCTCTTCCACCATCTGCAGTATTTTTTCGTTTGTCTTGTGTTCCATCCAGCTGACACGCTTCATTCTTCGCCAAATCCACATTTCGAAAGCCTCCAATCTTCTTATGTCATCCTTTCTCATTGTCCATGTTTCTGACCCATACAGGACCACACTCCACACCAGCGTCTTGACCATCCTCTTTTTAAGGCTCATATTTAGTTTTCCTCTGAGGAGTTCCCCTCTTTTGTTGAATGCGTCTTTTCCCAGTATTAATTCATGAATTGCTAATGAGTTAATTGGTAAAGCAGCCATATTTAATTATAATAGTGTGATAGAGCGATTTAAAGGTGTCCAACAGAGCCTAGGCCTAATGATTAATAGCAGTTTCGGACAGTTCAAAGCAGGCGCTTAATAAAAAAACAAAATCGATAGCAGGCCGCAGAGGTAAAGAATGCTGCTACGAATTCCAGAGAGAAGGTGATTCCACATTGAAGGACCACCATAGCAAAAGTCCGATGCTGGGTTAATGAGGTTCGTGACCAAGGTAGCCTACAGTCGATCAAGGCGATCGGCAGAACGAAGAAGGCGTGAATATGGTACGTAGAGAGGCGGAGGCATCAAGTCACAGAGGTACTTAGGCGTGAAGCCATGCAGGGATATTACCGAGAGCAGGACCTTGCATGATGCATCTGATCCGCGCCAAGATCGGGAGCCAGTGAAGGAGATGCTACAAACACAAGGGTAACGGCCCACTATTCCGAGGGTCCACTATTCCGAAGGTCCACTATTCCGAAGGTCCACTAATCCGAAGGTCCACTATTCCGAAGATTGTTATATATCCCTCCCTCCCTTCCTTCCTCCCTCCCTCCCTTTCTCCCTCCATTCCTCCGACTGTCCGTCCGTCCGGCCGGCCGTCCGTCCATTTGTCTCCCTCCCTCCTTCCCTCCCTTCCTTCCCTTTCTCTCCTCCCTCCCTTCTTCCTTAACCCTCGGTGTGAGGAGGAAAGAAGGGGAAGGAGCTGGACGAAGAGGGAGGAGATGAAGCGCAGGGAAGGGATGGAGGAGGGAGGGATGCAAAGAGGCAGAGGAATGAACGGAGGGATGGATGCATGGATGGATGGATGGATGGAGGAAGGGAGATGGGACTGGGAGGGGGAGAAGGGTAGGGTGGAGTGGGAGGTGGAGGGGAAGAGAGGGGGATAGGGACGGGAGGAGGTAAAGGGGGATGGGGTTGGTAAAGGGAAGAGGGGTTAGGGCGTGGGAGAGGGAGGAAATGAAAAGGGGAGGGGTGGGAAAGGAATGGAGGGGAAGAAGAGGAGGAAAGGGGAGGGGATGGGAGGGGAAAGAGGAAGGGAGAGGATAGGGGAGGGGGAAGGGAGAGGAGGGTAAGCAAGATGGTGCGGGGAAGGGAGGTGGAATGGAGGTAGGGAGGGATTGTTGGACGCTCTTTTCAGCCACAGCAACGCGTGGCTGGGTTCAGCTAGTTACTAGTATATAAATAAAAATGTAAAAAGTTTGTATTTAATCAAGGATCTCGGAAATCTTTTGACCGATTCCTTTCAAAATTTTACCAAAATGTTCCGTTCAAATACGATCGGATTTGTAAAATGTTTCTTCGAGAAAGCGCAATCTTTTCGCACAATTTTGCATTCGATTCGAGCGATTTCGATTTCAATTTTCACACAACCTTGCCTTCGCGAATGCGGCCGCGGGGAGGGGACAGGAGAGGAGGAAGGGGGGAAGGGGAGGTGGTAGGAGAGGGTAGGGACGGGAGGGAAGGGGACGAGAGGGGAGGTGAGGAGACGGTGGGGGAGGGGACGGAGGTAGGGAGAGGGGGAGTGAGGGAAGCAGGATAAGGGAGGTAGAAAGGGAGGGTTGAACGGTCTTTTCAGCCACAGCAACGCGTGGCCGGGCACAGCTTGTATTATATAAGATTGATGAATAATAATTCCTGCTCAAAGCACGACTACTGCAATTCTTTTTTCCTCAACCTCGAATCCAAAAACCTCAAACGTCTGTAACTAACCCACAGCTTACTAGCCCGTGATGTCATCAGGACGGGAAACCCAAGCACAATCATGATTATCACTCCCATTCTCAAATTACTCCGTTGACTAAAAATCCCCGAGCTTCATAAGTTCGGAGATTACTGTAACGGCCCACTATTCCGAGGGTCCACTATTCCGAATATCCGCTGTTTTTTATTCTGTAGGCCCCTATCCTTGGTGGTTATATTTTTACGGTGAGTTAGGGTTAGGTTTAGGGTTCGGAATAGTGGACCTTCGGAATAGTGGACCCTCGGAATAGCGGACCCAAACCAAACACAAGTGTGTTACGATGCCTTTTACGACCGTTGATGGTACTTTTTTTAGTAGTACTGTAACTGTACGCTTATTAGCTGAAGATATTCTCTAAATTGCAGACATGGCTAATGACGTTTCAGCAACTTAATTTCCTCAGCCTTCTCATAAAACGAGAGTTGTAACCTGCATCGCCATCTAGCGAATCGATCTGCAATGCAGTCGGCCTTTGCATTCGCTAGATGGATGCACGTACAGTCGTACATGTAGGACACTACATGGCGTAACACTCACACCAGCGAAAACGAGGCTCATTAGCGAAAACGAGGCGCGGAGGTGCAGTAGGTTTCGTTGCCTTAACCATGGTTAGTGTTTTGTTTGCAACTCCGCCACTGGTTGCAATCTGCCAGTGCCTTAAGCCTGTATAAAGGAGGAGGGTGTCGCTAATGGTCTTTGTTACCACACAGTGACGTTAAACTACAACCACCACCACCACCACCACCACCACCACCAGTGTTTTCCCTTCAAGTGTAACAGTCCTACACACAATTAGGGCTGTTCTAAATGAATTTACGCAGTTGCAAAAGCACTTGTGGTTAAATCTGTTCATTTTTATCCGATTGGGAATAATTTACCATGGTTGGGAAAAGAAAGAAGTAGTTGTGCAGTTCTAAAAATATTCCTTAAAGGAAACCCTGATCTCACAGTGAATTAAGGTTGAGTTGTAATTGAAAGGAATCTGTGGCAGGACTTCACCGGTTGAAATAAGATTCCAGAAATCCAGTTTCGAATTGCATAGTCACTCTTGTGCATCCCGAATTGATTTCCGATCAAAAAGTATTATTACTCGTTTATTCAATTACAATTATTCTGGGACAAATATCTAGCCAGAGCAACTCTTCTTCTCGCTTCACAAACTGCTTCTTCTTGCAAGGCTCTGCACTCAGCACTGGGAGTGCTTCCGAGCAGTTCACCCTACTATAGGCGTTTTATAAATGATTAAATAAATACAATTTATTAATCGTTATTATCTAGTGCTGAAGCATCCAACTTGGTGTCGAGCAATTCTAGGAGGCAGGGCAAATGGTTCTGTAGGCTATAACAACAGTTACTGGACAGCATAGTTCACATAGATAGACCAGCACAGCCAGGGAGACAACACCAAACCAGCGCAGCAAGTCTTAACTTGATGCACTGGGAGACAGGAAGCCAGTGAAGATAGCCATCCATGTCAGCAGAAACAGAGTCAAATTTAACCCTATGACGCACACCTTCCGCGCCAACGCATTTAGCACACCTGGGGTCCAATGGACCCCACCGATAACATGGGTTGAATTTATATCAACTAGATAGAACTTTGGAATGAATGACTGAAATTTATGTTGCACATAGCACATGCACTCGTGGAACATTTTTGGGTCTATACATATAGTCCAAATTTTAACCCTATGGCTACCAAAGGGGGTGCTATCCATAAATTTTTAGGTTTTCGCCAAAATAAAACTTACTTCATATGGAATAATATCTTGACATTTTAAGTTCTTTTAGGGGGTTCATTTACACACATTTTGAGGTGAGATTTGTGATGATACCTCATACCGTTCAAAAGTTATACCCAATATACCCAAGGTACCAAGAGGAGGTGGAAACCACCCACTTAGGTATTTAGACTATTATTATCTTATCCCACATTCATAATAAAGAGAAAAATATTATACCATTTTATAGAGGGAATGTGGGGCTACAATTTCATACTAAATAATTTGTTTTTTCATAACCGGAAGTGTTCAAAATAAATTAAAATGTGTGAAAAATATTGATTTTTTCATAAAAATTTTCTACCGAGGATTTGTAACTTGCTCAATCTTTTCACCAGTGGTACAGCCATACAAAATTACGGGTTGCCATATGTAATATATGTATGTATGTATTTTTGGTAAAATGTATGTATGTTTGTATGTATCTATGCAAGTATGTATGTATGTATGCATGTGTATCTATTTGTCTATATATTTATCCGTGTATATGTGTACGACTGTACGTATGTAATCTATGTAGGTATAATTGCATGTGTTATGTTTATGAATGTAAGCATGTGTATGTTTGTATGTACACATGTGTAGTATGTGTGTATGTCTGCATGTATGCATGTATGTATGTATTTATGTATGTATGCATGTACCTATGTAAGTACATACATACATACATGCATGCTTACATACATACATACATACAAACATACATACATACATACATACATACACTGAACGTAAATGTGAACAGATGGATGTAAACAGACGGGTGGGGGCAATGGCGGGGCGGGGGTGTAATGTCTCAATGGGGGTAATGGTCAGGGCAGTGGTGGGGGAAACGGTATGGGTAATGGGCCGGGGGGTTTGTCCTGTTCCCATTATGCTATAGTCGATGCACCATGGACCTATCAATGCTGAAGCCTGGGGTCCATTGGACCCCTGGTATGCTAAATATGCCCTAGATGTCTTTCTCAATTTTTTTCCATTCAACCAGGGGTGCTACAGTCTCCCAACTTTTTTGTACATGTAGGGGGATGAAGTTTTGAGGAATTTGAATTATTTCAGATTTTTAGTTTTTATATCGATAGAGATATTCAAGTTGTTTGCACCTCTGGGGTCCAATGGACCCCAGGTGTGCGTTACAGGGTTAAGGATTTGTTCAATAATTAGCCGGACAAAGAACATGGTCTAGTCCGTAGTCAGGCTATAAGAAAGCAAAGACAAGCCTCAAATTTAGATGCAATAATATTAACAAAGAACAGCAAGTCCACAAGTGCAGAGGGAAAAATCCCAGTCTCCACAAAACCCAAATTATCACCAGTTTACCACCCAACTGGAAATACTTACAAGGTCCTTAATACCAAACAATCTCAACCAAATTGTCCCACAAACCACAAGCACACCACCTTCACCCCCGTAGGCACCCCTCAGCCCCACAAAAAACACGAGACGACGTGCATATGCAACTTGTAATCACGGCTGCTTAACATATGCATTTTCTACAATGTACACAGAGGCCGAACACGGTACAAGCGCCGACCAAACTTTAAATCACATGTAGAAGAAGAAGTAGTCATGAATATACAACAGGCCGATGATCCCTACATGTTTAAATTCTAGAATGTCCACAGCAGCGAGTCTTTTCCGCATATATATATATAGAAATATATTTCCACAAATATATCCGCGACCAAATTTTTCGCGTCTCCGCAAATCCTCATGCAGCAAAAACTGTTCAGGCCGTTATATATAGAATCCAAAAATTATATATAACGATATTGTTTTATGTATATAAATCGGCAATCTTAACCGGCACGCTCTTTATATATGTTTTTTTAATCGGGATATTGATACGTAAATGGTTGCTGCAGAGTTTCCGACACCGTTTTTTGTTGGTCAAAGGATTTGTGGGTGAAGAAGTTGTTGATGTTCGGGGGTGGCGAATTTTACATGGCGTATTTCTGTGTCCAGTCCTTGGCCAGCTGGTTGTACCGGTCCTTGTCCGTCTTGTACATTCGAGCGATCTCGGGGACGAGCGGGTCGTCCGGGTTGGGGTCTGTGAGCAGCGAGCAGATCGACAGCAGGACTGAATCGAGAGAAGAAAAACAAACGAGCAAATGAGCAAAAATTAAATTGAGGAAAGAAATGGCTTTTTAAAAATAAAAATTTTTTTTTGCCGATTTATAAAAGAAGTCCCTGATGGGGATGGTAAGACCAGGATCCCAGATCCTAGCACTGTTTTAAAGCCCGGATCCCAGTATTGACAGACATTGAATAATAGTACAGAACTAGATTTTTTTTAAACAAACAGATAAAATAACAGAGCTCTGAAAGGCATTGGAATTGTAAACTCAAGTCTAAACTCCAACGCCACACGAAGGGCATCAACTTCTTCAAGAGCACAGTGTGGTATCAGAATTTCTTTTCAGAGGAGGCTAGAGTCTGGTTACCAGAAAGAGAGTACGTCGAAAACACAGGACACTACAGATCCAGGACCATGCCTGGTAGCAAAACCACCAAGCTGCCCCCCCCCCAAGAAAGCTACAAAAGGATTAAAGGAAAAATAAAAATCAGAGACACTAGCAAATTCATGGAAACCAGAGACAATGTCAAAGAGAATCAACCACACCATTCATAATAGTGCCAATCATAAGCAGTTTACCGAGCAGTTTATAACGAAATTACTGTATACAAATAATTTACTGTGTTTACAGTATACAAGGGGTCTATGACACAAAAGCGTTTTAAAGCATAGAAGCAGCTTCACGATTACAAGGATTTACGGTGTAAAGTTCATGGTGTATAAAGGGTAAAGTGGTGCACAAGGAGTTTATGGTGTAAAGTTCATGGTGCATAAAGGGTAAAGTGGAGTACAAAGAGTTTACGGCGCAATTGTTTACATTGTAAGTTAATTGAAATGGTGCAAATGCTACCTTTGCTAATCGTTAGCGCAGGTGACCATTGTGATCGGAGAATGTCCAGACAGATGCTTCCGTTGCTGTTGATGTTTGGATGATAGATTCTTGTCGTGAAGGCAAGCTGTCAATCAATCAATCAGTTGTAACAATCAATTAATCAATTGTAACAATCAATCAATCAATCAATTGTAACAATCAATCAATTTCAACAATCAATCAATCAATTGTAACAATCAATCAATTTCAACAATCAATCAATCATCAATTATAACAATCAATCAATTGTAAAAATCAATAAATCAATTGTAACAATCAATCAATCAATAAATCAATTGTAACAATCAATCATTCAATCAATTGTAACAATCAACAAATATTATTATTCACGGTAGCATGCTTCACAATGACAGAATTGCAACAAAAGAAGGTCCTCCCTTAGAGCAAACCGTCATTTACAAGACAAACAGCAGACATTACAAAAACTCAACTACCTAATTGCACATGTCGTAGTACAAAGAAATAGAGTAACAAGCTGAGACCTTAATATACCAAATACTAAAAGCTTGCATCATAAACAGCTTCTTTACAGCTCTTAGTGAGGTTGTATGACATCATCATCATCATTTTGAGTGTTGTAATTTGCCAAAAAATCGTAATGAAATCACATGTATTGGAACATGATTCTCCAGATATTTGGAAAAACCGAATTGAAAGTTTAAGCAGCTGTAACTTTTGCCAACATAAAAAGTCCCCTGCAAAGTGAGAAATTTTCATACAAAAATTGCAATTGGTTGGGAAGATATCGCATTTTATCCGGTGGTACATTTTTTTAGCCACCCTGTACATCACTGCAAACCATCGTTTCCTTCGTCCAGCTTACCTTAGGGGGTTTGAATGGGTAGTCTGTTGGGAAATGGATCGTCAGAAAGAAAACGCCGCCCTGGTATGGACTGTCGGGCTGCAACAACAGAACAACCAGAAAAAAGAACTTAGTAAATTTATACACAAAAAAGAACTTGGTAAATACACAAAATTACACATGCAGCGTTTATTTATTAAAACCCGAGTGGCAATACAATAGGCGTGTTCAGTGACAAATAGATTAATCCAATAAACAAGTTTAAAACATTGCAACCTGGGTCTTAGCTCGTAAGAGCACTGAACTTTGGGATTGAACAAACTTAACAGAATATGCAGATCATTGCTAATTACAGGTTTCACCAGTTGTCCTTCAACCATCACATCAACCAAAAACTCGAAACACCCTTTTATTAGGTGACAAGAAGTTCAGGTAAAGCATTTTTTTGTTTAGAAGCGTTAAAGTTTGCTTCAGTCACTTGCCAGGCAAAAGTATGGCTATGGCAACTTGGCAAGTACCAATAGTTGCTGTGACTGTGAAACGAAGTCGCTAAATACTGAAATGGAAACCAACTGAGGTACTTACCGGGCCCATGATAGTGGCTTGCCAGTGAAATACTGTAAGGAAAAATAATAAAGAGTGTTAAACAAGCATGCATATATTAAATTCCAATTGCCGCATCTTACTGATACAAAAAGTTAAGTAATTCTTCGAACATTTCTGGCTCACTGACCTGCAGCTAAGTAAAGATCAACATGTTGGTTTCTGACATTTTTATTCAGTCGTATGCTACAATAGAGCTCTGCACTTTAAAATAATTTCTGTACAATGAAACTATCTTTTTCTAACTAAAGTCTATTTTAATTACATGACCATAGCGGCTATTTTTAAGACCCATGGGAAATGAACTCTCTTCAAAGTTGCCTCTTTACCACATCAGATTCTGACCAATCAAACTTAGTAAATCGTAAATCTCTCTCATCGTTTTTCTTATGCGATGGCGGGCTGGGAGCGCCCCTGAGTAAAGGGATGCAATACTAGTCCACAGAATAGAGGAATGAATGAATGAATGATGATGATAATGATGTGAGTATAAATCAAGTGTTGCTTACAGTCATCGCCGACTGGTCCTGCAGAGCAGCCGGCTGGAGGATCTTTTGACATGTCCTGCAGTTCCTACAACACAAACACACACTATAAATATATTGCATTGTATTCACAAATTTATATAGCGTCACTCGAAGTGCACACCAATCAGAGGTGCTCCCATTGCGGTAGACCAAGAGAGAAAAGTGGTCTTGAGACAGCAGAAAAAGAAAAACAGTCTCTGAACATGGCAGTTAACACGTTGGCCGCCATGGCTTTCTTACCTGCTACGCCACGCCAAAGACGCTAAATTTTCAACATACGAAATTCATGGAAAAAATAATGTATCACTTTGTTTTCACCTCCCTCCGACCTCACCACTGTCCCACCCCATACCCAACCCCACCATATCTTACCCCATCCCGACCACGCTCCACCATGCCCCCATTTCACCCCACCGGGTCAGCACTGCCACACCTCACCCAACCCCACCATCTGGAACAAATTTAGGTTTTTCGCCCCACCCACCATCCAAAGTCGCCCCACACTTGCCCTACCCCATTCCCAACCCATACCCCACCTATTCCCACCGCCCCCCATTTCAACCCGCCCACGCCACCCAACCTCACCATCTTGAGCAAATTTTGGTTTTTCGTCCCATCCACCGACCAGCGTATCCCCATATTTTCCCTACCCCATTCCCGCCCCATACCCCACCAAACCCACCCATTCCAAATGCCCCCATTCCACCCACCCACCCCACCCCACCGTCTGAAGCAAATTTAGGACTTTTTCCGAGCCGCCCCGGCCGAACCCTCCCCCAACCCCAACATCATCTTCCCACCATGCCCCTACCACTCCCCACCTTGACCAACCGAACCCCACACTATCCCCAACCAACTCCCGCTCTTTGTGGTAAATGTTGGTTTTCGCCCAACCTTATCGTCCAACCATAACTCCATCCCGCACCCCACTCCACTAAGCCCCACTTGCCCTACCCCATCCCCTACCAGACCCCATCCTCCTTCACCCATCCCAGATATACCCAGACCCCATTATCTGGGGTAGATTTCGGTTTTCGCCCTCTCAGCTCAGCCCAATCCCATGCTTTGTTCGCCGTATTCTCCAGTACGAGTTAACTCGTACCTGGCGCCACAGGATGCAAAAATTGATACGAGTTAACTCGTACTGGGCGGTGAACGTGTTAAGCATGAATCGAATGCAGTGAGCATCATGAATCAGCACTAAGGATGGAGATGTGAGTAATGGACGGCTGGGATACTGCGTAGTGACACATATAAATAAATTTATCCATTTATTTTCACATTTGCAATAGCGCCCCTTCAGCGGCGCACCCAACTACAGTGCAGACACTGCATCTGAGTTTCACACCGAACCACATTCATGAGCAATTGCAAATGAAGGACTTGCTCAAAGTCTCTACATGGCAGCTTGAGGTGGATTCAAACCTGGAACCCTCCGGCTCCAATGCACTAACCCATAAATGATCAGCAACAATTAATGGGAAAAACAATGTCTGTCCGACATTGTTCTGAAAGAATCTGCCATAAAAACGGCTCTGAATCATAGACAATCAGCATTCAGCTGATCACTTGTGAAAATGACCCAATGGAGAACAGCATTTTAAATTAAGAACAAAAGTAAAAATTGACCTGGTTAAACATGTATTATAGCTTCGTAAACTATTCGCCAGTGCATAGGTTTCAGCATTTGCCGAATACAAGTTGGACTAACGAAAATAAATCTTGTTAGTTGGGAGTCAGATTGATGAAAAGTAATTTCTTTTACTAAAAATAGAAGTGGGATTTATGAAAACCATCAAGTTGAAATCGAAACTGGACTGATGAACAATAACTTTCAATTAAATAGAAGTTGCATTGATGACCAATAATTGTTGCCTAAAGAGAAGCAATTGAAACAAACTCCTATTAAAATAGAAGCTGCACCAATTAGAAGAATTATGGTCAAACTAGGAGTTGGATTAATTAAAATTAACACTGCAGCGACGATCAAATATTAAACTTAGGACATTAAAATACACGTTTACCAAAAACCCGGTATAGGGAAACATAACAGGAAATAAATTAACTAAGCAACCAAGCTCTGGGCGTCTCAACAAAGTTTTATGCCATGAAAATCATAAAACAACTTTCAATATTGAATGTTACATCACTTGAACTGCAATATTTGATGACTATAATACACTCATCAACTTCCTTAATGCCGACCAGTCTAGACCACACACCAGTACCATTACGTTTCCTCATCAGACAAAACCATTTTCCCCCGATTAAAATTAAATAAACGGCCAACATAAAATGCCAGATAATAATAATTCCGCCATTTTAGAACCAAACAAAGTAGGATGAGTCAAGCCAGTCAACTGCGTAGTGGTAACAGCTTAACCGGATTCGAACCCGCGAAAAGAGAGATATAAAGAACTATTCGTCAGATATTTTCCACCCAGCTACCGCTTCTTCCACAAACATCCCTGGAAACCGTCCCTACTAGAACTGTGGAGAAAATTCTCATTGATTTCACACAATTTTCGTTCTAACAATGACACAACCTCTTGACAATGGCTAATGACGGCATCAAAATACTCCCTTCCCGAAATCTTATGAAGGAAAAACTCCGTTCCGACAACAGTTTCTGGCCAATTTAAACGTACATCGTGTTAGAATAGACCCGTACCTTGTTTATTCTTTTTAGAGCCATCTTTTATTTTACACGGAAACGGTTATTTAATCTTTAAACGCGGAAACTGCGAGGACACAACACAACACCTTCGCAACCCTGATCGACTCAAAATGGCGAGAAGGCGAACACAGCGCACGAATACACCGGCGAAGGATGAGTGATTTGCCGGATGTCTGTCTGTCTGCGCAGCGCCAAGTACTATTTTATCGCAGACACGCAAGGTAAAGGTATAATTTTTAAGCATTATAAATATAGGCCTACTTCTTTTATTCAAGAAAATTAGGTTGACAGACCGCAACTTAGGCTATTTCATGAAGAAAATATTTAAACTTTTATCTTTCATGCCGTTCTACGCTGGTACCAATATAGACTTTATCGACTCGAAAAGTTCAAAACTGTGATTAGGCCTAAAACTCTAGGAATCTAAGACATTATAGGCTAAACAAAGATATCATTGGCCTTAGTCTTTAGACTAAAGACTCTATAATATCTTTTATATAAACTTCAATGAATCAGAGGGTCAGTGGAATGTGATGTGTTGGGTAAAAATGGATAGGCCCAGTGGCGTCTACCAATGGGGGGGGTTGGGAGAACGTTCTCCCACGGCTTCTGAAAGTGGGGGGGTTTGGCGTTTTCGGGTGTAAATTGGGGGGGTTTGCTGAATTCCTATTAAATAAAGGCATGGAATACGAAAATTATTGTCGAAAACCTATGTTGCCTCGAACTAACAAACCCACGGTTCGCTTGAAGTCACATATTTGGTAGGGAGTACAACAACCCATAGACATTAGTGTCAGTCAGATCTCTATCTGGCACAAGGGTGGATCGCAGTCATTCTGAATTGACTCTTATCACTTGTCATGCCTACTGACGGAACCAAGCCGAAGCCCACGCTACGGCAGGTGATGAAAGGAACAAAATTAATGATGCGACGGTCGCGCAGCAAGAATCAAACGACCCGTTAGACACTGTCTTCTGTCTTGCTGCTTTGAAAGTGCAGCTTGCCTCAGTCTTCTGATACGACGGACAGTGGTCCCTTATGTAAATGTAGTCTAAGCCTAATTAAGCTAATAACAGATGTTTCGTATTAGATTCCCAGCCAGCAGATCGCTGAAATGGATAAGAGCAGGTCTGATGTGGGCCTACATGTAAAAGACTGTAAAGGCCCTTTGGTCATACACGGTCGTTAAACTTCCATTATTGAGCCTACATGTAAGCAGAGTCTTTCCATGCTAGAGATGCAGCCGTAAAGTGCTAGAAGCGAGATCATAGTCATTATACTGTGGACAACCGAATTTGACTGTTTATGTGTTAAGTTTTTCTTATTTTGCGAAGAGTTGCATCGACATCAGCAGGAGTTTTCAACAGCTAAAGGTCTGCCTACACAGAGAATTTCTGTGGAGAATTCGAACTCTTAATTTCGAGCTTCTAAGCGCATGGACGGAGACTTAAAGGGTGGGTGGGGCAGAGATGCTTATATCGTCCAAATGTTTCAGAAATATTTCTTAAACATTATAATTTACTATGTACAGTGTTATCCACTATTTATTTATAATGAGAATTCGTATAAGATAGCAGCTTAAAAGCTACCATAACATTTTACAAATAAAACGATTAAACAATGGGACATTTATTCAAGTCTTAAACCACATCTATGAGCACTGAAATCATGACAGCTTAAAAGCAGAGCCATGCTTAAAAGGTTACGGCTACAATGTGTAAATCCAAAAATTTTATAAAAAGTTTATAACATTTTTATAAAATTTGTAAGTCAACACTCTAAAGTCTTAAACCATGGCTAGGCTATCAGCATTGAAAAATGAAAAATCTTACCATGACACTATGGAAATTCAAATAAGCTTTTAAGTTTAAAAAAAAAACTAGGAGTAGGCGATGTCTTTATTGAAATCTTAAACTATCTCTTTCAACAATTAAATTATGAGAAAGTTTTGACATGACGGCTTCAAGTGTTAGCCTACCATTACAGTGTGGAAATTTGGAAAATTTTAATAATTGGAGAAGACAGTTTTGAAGTCTCAAGCCACCACTATCACCACTGAAATGATGAACAATTTCGTTAAAATGACAGCCTATTATATGCTACCATTGCAGTGTGGAAATTCAAACGTTTTCAGCATTGGATAGGGAAACATCCTCCCAAACCCTTTCGGCTTCGGCGATCGTCCTTCGGTCGCTCGTTTGTCTCTCCCCCCCCTAAGATAGAACCAAATCTCCGTCTGTGTTTAAGAGCAATTAATTCTTTTCGGCTACTGCAGCAACAGGATATTTCGCAGTGGTGAGTTTTAATGATTTAGTATTGTACAACTACTTTTCTACTTGCCTATTAAGCATAGCCTACAATTTTTGGCATATTAATTTTAGCCATAGGTAGAAATGAGCCATATTGCGTCTTGATTTTGCTTAAGCCCTTAATGCTAATTCCTAAATTCCCTGTTCTTTGCTCAAACATTTGCGTTTGAAATTCATCACAGAATTAAAAGCCAGACAATATTTATGACACGCTATCGGTCAATTGCAGTCTCTTAGTGACCATCCAAATATTACGTATGCAAACAATCGTATTTTCGACCCCTCCCCCGTGCATTTTGTTGACACCCCCATATCCTATTATCTTTGCTATTATCCTATTAGCGGCTAGCCTAATGTATGCGTCATAATCAGACATTTATTTGGCATGCATACATTCGGCCGAACCCCCCCCCCCCCCCCCCCCCCGTATGCAAATCGCCTAAATTCCGTGATCCCTCCCCTCCGTGCATACGTAATATAAGAACAGATTCTCATAAAAAATTAAGTCGGCGAAAATGGGGGGGTTTGTTCTCCCACTCCAAGTGGGGGGGTTAGACGCCACTGGATAGGCCTATTTAGAACTTTGTGAGCCCCACCATCCACACATAGGCTACAGAAGCAGATGTTTAGCAGACAGCTGGCCAAAAACTCAGCCAGTGCTGAATGATTGATTAATTAATTAGGCCTAATTGATTGATTGATGATTGATCGATCGATCGATCGACTGATTGACTGATTGATTGTTTGACTGATTGATTGTTTGACTGATTAGTTGTATTATTTATTTATTATTTTATACAGGCCTATTTGTTCGTTGTTTTATTGATTGAAGGAACTGGCGCAATCTGCCAGCATTTCGTCGAAATTCTTCCGGTACCTGTTCGGCCGAAACAGCTGATGCTGGACTTGATGATAGAGGACGGCTACCAGAAGCTAAAGGAGAAGGCACAGCGGAGGATGGAGTGACAGAATGAAGGACTAAGTCAAGGTCCAAATACGCTGTGGTTTGATATGGATTCAAACCTGCAACCCTCCAGCTCCAAGGCACCGACACCACCACCGCACCCGCATCCATTTTTAGTTTGTTAACCCTCGGGCTACCAAGGGGGGGGGGGTGGTATCCACCCCCCCTAGGTTTTTCCCAAATCAATTTTTTTTCGTTAGGAATAAAATTTTGACGTTTTAGGTAGCTGTAGAGCAGGGGCGCCGTTAGGCGTACGCACTTACGCAAGTGCGTACAACGCGGAAAGGCTAAAAAAAAGCGTCACCACTTTTAACATCCAAAATTACCTCTATGCGTATACCCAAAATGGAGCAAAAAGCTTATGCTGGTGATACCTCATAATCGCCAGTAGGCATATACGGTATATACATATATACATAAGCTCGTATCGATCGCTGTTCGCTTCATATTATTTTGTGCAAGTTGTATTGTGCGTACAGAAACAAATCCTAATGTATTGTGCGTACAGAAAAAAAATCCTGGCGGCGCCGCAGCTGTAGAGGATTCATTTGCACACATTCTGAGCTAAAATGTGTGATGATATACCATACCATTCAAAAGTTATACCCGATATACCCGAGGCACCAGGGGGGGGTGGATACCACCCCCCCTTAGATTATCGGCTGTATCTTATCCGTCCTTTGACACGAAGAGACACCAATTACACCATTCTGTAGAGGGAATGTGGGGCTACATTTTGGTGGTCACGGAGTTGTCTTTTGACAACCGGAAGTGCTCAAAATAAATTAAAATATAAATAAAGGTGTTTTATTTTCATAATATTTTCATGTTTTTTCTATTAAAAATTATTCATAATTTATTTTTTAAGAGAAATAAATTATGTCATTCTATAGAGTGCATTTAGGGCTATTTTTTTATACCAATTAATTTGACATTTGATGACCGGAAGTGCTCAAAATAAATTTAAATGTGTGAAAATGTTGGGTTTTTTTTACAACGCAAACCGATAAGTCTGCGTAAACGTTTTTCAGCATGTTTTACATGTTTTTTCTCTTTTTATTGTAACTAAAACTAACTTATTACTAGTTTTTATAGTTGAATATTGGACTTTATTATATGTAAACTATTTTTAATTAAAAAAATTATGTTAAAACACACAGAATCTAATATTTTGCTTATGCGAAAGTATACATTTTGTGGTATCGACGGGTGCCTACGGTAAAAAATTCATAACTTCGGGGTGCTTTCATATATATTAAACCTAAATATACCAGTTTTGTGCAGAAATGAATGCTGAATCCATAGGTGTATTACAAGTTATGATATCTCAAACCAAACCCAAAATCCAGGGGGGGTGGTAACCACCCCCCCCCCCTTGGTAGTCAGTGTTACAAAAATAGCGTGGTAGCCTGAGGGTTAATGATTTTTCTGTGGGACACATTCGGTGAAGTTTGGAGTTGTGGCCCATAACGATTCCTTGTTGATTCCAGATTGAGTCCTATAAAGTCCTCTATATCAGTATAGTAGAGTGTTCATGTATTTTGTAGACCAGCGGTTCTCAACCTTTTCAGACTCACGGACCCCTTTTTAATTTTGGGCCACAGTCACGGACCCCCAATAAAATTTTGCGCCTTTGGCGCATTATCGCAACTGTGCGACTCTATTATCCTATATAGGCATATTATCTAGAGACTGAAACAAACCGACCCATCTAAAACAGATGAATTTGTCATTAATCAGCATATTATTAGTTTCATGTCGCCATTGAAAAGGGGAAATATTGAAAAATTGACAAAAAATGTATCTGTTTTACTGTTTCTACGTTTTTAACTAAGAAATATATAATTTTCAGGACTTGCTCGCGGACCCCCAAGCACATCGCCGCGGACCCCCAGGGGTCCGCGGACCCCCGGTTGAGAACCGCTGTTGTAGACCACAACCATGAATATTAATTTTTAATTTTTTGAGTTCAATGGGTCTGTGTAGGCTAACTGAATTTTTTTGCAAATGAGTATTGATTGTTTTATATTAGAGGGACTGCATGGAGTAAGGCTTCGATGTTCACATTTTTTCTGCCCTTTGGGCCGGGATTTCTAACATTTCTTTAGAGGCCTATGCGACCGTGAATGACGTGGATGATGTTTATAATTCTGTGGTCATTGCTTTGTCGGGATAAAGGCTCCCAAATGTGTACTTAAATATGCCACGATACACAATTATTCTAGGTTCCGTTTACGAGAACATAGGCCTAAGTAATATCTTGAATTGCATATATTCCAAAATTTGTTTTATTGCCAAATGAAAATGAACACAATCAGAAGTTTAAGAAATAGCATGATGCAATAAATAGCTTGGGTTATACTATATTTATACTTGACGCACCATGAGCCCAGAATAGCTGATTTTCAAATAAGCAGGAAATTTCTACCTTGGCGCACAATTGACGTAGGCCTACCTGGTAATTGGCTGCAAATCTCGTGAACAGAAACATTTTGAAAAATGG
Organism: Lumbricus rubellus; assembly: GCA_945859605.1. Classification (NCBI taxonomy): domain Eukaryota; kingdom Metazoa; phylum Annelida; class Clitellata; order Crassiclitellata; family Lumbricidae; genus Lumbricus; species Lumbricus rubellus. The sequence continues at coordinate 2,531,192 of OX243817.1, forward strand.
ACGCCAGTGAAGTCATTGTGAACATTTGCAATGGCTCGGTTGGAATGCCGGCCCCTAACTAAGTATGTAGCCTATAGACACCAAAATGACGATTCTAAGTGTACTGGAAGCTGATAGCCTAGCCTATATTGAAAAATCCGTATTTTGGTCGGCCATTTTGGAAAATGCAGCTCTAATGATTTTTCACTTATTGATTTTTCGGTTTGCATAGTGCGCACTTCCTTTCTTTCACAAGGTCGCAAACTAATGCGACTTGTTTCAGATAATTTACACAGTCCCTTCACGCTTCTGATGTCCTGGAGGCGGCAGTTGCTATGGCAACCGAGCCATTGGTATCGCGCGGACGTGAATGGCGTCTGACAGGCTGTCGTGTTATATCAATGCTTGCAATGAAACTGGAATAATAATGTTGGGTGATTGAATCCGAATGCAGCAGAGCTTTGGAAGAACTGCACAAAAAGGAAGAGAATTAGAAGAGCTGGAGACTTGTGTGTTTATAAATGTGTGTGTTTGAGAAAGAAACGGGCAGACAGACGGACGAAAACCCAAGTTCACCAACACATACGGAAATAAAAATAAAGTTTATATATTGAGAAAGACCGAACTAAGAAACACACTCGCAGCAACAGACCGGCAGATAGACGGACTGACAAACAGATGGACAGACAGACATATAGACAAGCCTATTGGAAGACAGACAGATGGACATAAAAGTCTTAAATGTAGACCTAAATGAGAGTTACAAGCAGTGGAAGGAGGGTGAAGTAGGGAGCGGTAGAAATGAATATTAACTGAATGGCAGAAACAAGACTTAAATTGTCATCTGAATGACAGACAGATGTATAGACAGACAAACAGACAGACAAACAGAGAGACAGACAGATACATAGACAGACAAACAGACAGACAGATATATAGACAGACAGACAGGCGGCCAAAAATAGACAGACAGACAACCAGAGGGGCAGAGGGCTTGGCCGACGGCAAACATACGTGTGAACTAAATGTCACGTTAACACAGCACCACTGTCACAGACCATACGGATAGTTTAACAACCGCGTTGACAACTGAGCTACTAGGACAAGCTGAGCTACTAGCACAAGCTGAGCTACTAGCACAAGCTGAGCTACTAGGACAAGTTGAGCTACTAGCACAAGCTGAGCCACTAGCACAAGCTGAGCTACTAGCACAAGCTGAGCTTTTAGCACAAGCTGAGCTACTAGCACTAGCTGGGCTACTAGCACTTCTCGTAGCAGTTCACCGTCTGCTGTTCTTGACAATTCGATTCCCTCCTATCCTGGTTCGACGCCACTCGACATCGTTCGATGAGGGATCTCGATTCCCGCGTCAATGTCCTCATTTTCTTCGCTCTGAGCCAGCCGTCCTTAACGGCGATGTCATCGTGGTTCAGCTCCTGATGGGAACACCCGAAGGGCAGAGGGTTCGAGTCTAGGACGGCATAGTGGTGCTCGTAGTGTCCTTCCGTGTTGGCAAGGGTCTTTGAGGGTGGAGGGGGTGGCGGAGGGAGCGTTGACCCTATGAGTGGGGTAGAGTGGTGTGGGGTGCGACGGGGCTCGGAGCGGCGTCGTAGTCGCCAGCAGATGATTATGACGACGACGGTGATGAAGAAGCTGCTGGAAAGGATGATGAAGACGACGACGATGTAGGTGATTGGCGGGAAGATCCGATCCTGTTGAGGCGACTGGGTGGCTGAAAAATAATCACCGCCATCATAACATAGAGTTTGTGTGATCATCGTTATTTGTGTGCCCATCATCATGCGCATCATCATCATCATCATCATCATCATCATCATCATCATCATCATCATCATCATCATCATCATCATCGTCATCGTCGTCGTCGTCGTTGTCGTCGTCGTCGTCGTCGTCGTCGTCGTCGTCGTCGTCGTCGTCGTCGTCATAATCATGATCATCATGATCATGATCATCACCATCATCATGATCATGATCATTGTCATCGGCATCATTATCATCGTCGTCGTCGTCATAATCATCATCATATTCATATTCATATTCATAGTCAATGATTAGTCATAGTCATATTCATTATCACCCCAATGGAGGCGCCAGAATATTCTTAGACCTACAATGATTCTCTTGATGAACTACTGACCAGCAGATGTCGCTACCGTCAGGTGGGCGCTGCGAAGGCTGAATCCGGTCGTGCTCAGAGCGGCGCACGCGTATAGTCCGGCATCGTCCTTGGTTGTCCGCTGAATGGTCAGACTGGTCGAGTAGTGACCACTAGGAAAGGGTTGTGTGGAGAACTGACCACGGTGCAAGACGACGTAATGGTCGTTGTGAATGAGGATGGTGGCCGAGGATGCGTTGGTCGGAGAAGAGGATGATGATGATGATTGTTGTTGTTGTTGTTGTTGTTGTTGTTGTTGTTGTTGTTGTTGTACGTTCTCACTGTGTGATGAATGTAGCCGCTTGAGCCACTGTTGAGGACGAATATGCAATACAGATTAATGCAGCGCAATACAATGCAATACAATGCAATACAGCACAATACAACGCAATGCCATGTCATGCTATTCTACTGCATGTTATGCTATAACTATGCTATGCTATGCGTTATCGTATATTTATTATTACTTATTTGTGTGTTAGTTGCAATTAGCGACAAAATGCAATGATGAGATAATTTTTCGACAAGAAATAATCTGAGGTATATGTATGTATGTTGTTACGAGTATTAAATTGTTATAGCGCCCTTAAAATGCTGATCAGATTCGCTTTCGACAAACAGGTGAATTTGGTAAGGTATGGTTCGAGAAGTGGAAATGATATATGGTACATAAGATGAGTGGAATATAAGACATGGTAATATGAGTTGAAAAGAGGTATGTAGACTGTATACGATATAGTGAATGGAATATGAGGCATGGCGAGAGAAAATGAGGTATGGTAAGAAGAGGTATGGTCAGACAATATGACATACCTCAATGTGTGGCTCGACGGGGCTCTGAATGAGGCAGCTGAAGGTGACAGGGTTGCCCTCGGTAACCGTCTGGTTGCTAGGATACGGGGCCATAAAGATCGGGTCGTAGTCAGAGAAATCTAAAGCATCAGTTAACGATCATCATTAAAAATCCTCCTCCTCTCCTCCTCTCCTTCCTCCTCCTTCTCTTCCTCCTCCGTATCGTCGTCGTATTTGACGTCGTCATTGTCGTCATCATCATCGTCGTCGTTGTCGTCGTCATCATCATCATGGTGGTCTTCAAAATCATCATCATTAACACAATCATCATAATAATCATTGTCACAATCATAATCATGATCGTCATAACCTTCATCATAATCATTGTCACAACTATAATCATAATCATCCTCTTCCTCCTCCTTTTCCTCCTCCTCCTCCTCCTCCTCCTCATCATCATCATCAACACATTCATCATCATAATGAAAGTCACAATCATAATTATCATAATCATTGCCACAATCATCATCCTAATCATTGTCACAATCATAATCGTATGAATATAACCATAATAATCATAATTGTAATCCCATCATCATCATCATTGTCATCATAATCACGATCATAATCATTACAATCATCTCTTAATAATCCAACCAACCGATGATGTTGACATCGTAAGTGAAGTTGATTATTCCTGCTTTATTGAACACTCTACATCTGTACTTTCCACCATCCTCAACCTTCATCTTCGTCAACCTCATCGTCCATCGTCCCTCAGCGTGACGCAGTAATTCATCATCCTCATCCTCCTCATCCTCATCCTCCTCGTTGTCGGCGATCTTCTTCCCGTTCTTGAACCACGTGACTTCCGGTCGTGGTTTCCCGCCGGCGCGACAACGCAGACGAACCGTACTTCCGGTCGGTTGGGTCACGTGGGAGTCGCGGATCATCTGGTCGAGGCGTAGGAACACTGGAGGCTCTGTGCGAAAGGTCACGGTTAAGGTCAAGATCAAGAGCATGGTCAAGGTCAAGGTTAAAACCTAGATGAAGGTCGAGGTCATGTCAGGGTTAAGGTCAATCGAGGGATACAATGCAGAGGAGAATTATATGAAGGTATAGTCGAGGTCTAGATTTATAACACGTTAGATTCAATGTCACGGTAGACATAATGAGAGTCAATGTGATTTTGCAGTTGAGGTCATAGACAATGTAATATTCAATATCAAAATCAAAGAAAAGCAAAGGTCAACGTTTCATTTAATTTCATTTAACAAAGTTATAGACAGACAGACAGACAGACAGACAGACAGGCAGACAGACAGACAGACAAACAGAAAGACAGGCAGGCAGGCAGACAGACGGAGGACGGACAGACAGACATAAAGACAGACAGACAGACAGACAGCCATAGTGTCCAGAGACATGGATTTCATCTACTTAAGATGGAAAGTTAGATCCTGTTTCAAATACCAATGCCAACCGGTGCGTACCGTATATAAATTATCACCACCATACCATGGTTTTACCACTAGTGGTAAAATGGTATTACCTGCTCGATCGTGGTATCCCTCGAAGTAGGTTTCGTCGACGTTGGTAGGTGGCAGCACGGTGCTGTTTGCGTTCACTAAAGTTAAAGACTACATTAACTAAAAGCAAATGATCAGATTATATCTAAATACAAAGTTACACACAGAAAAAAAGGTAGGAAACAAGGTAGAAAGACACTTAGAGATAGAAAGAAACTGGGTGAGGAATGCCTAGTGGATTGGTGGGAGAAAGGTACAGAGGAAGCGAACTCATAATATATATTATATATAATAATAACCATATATAATTGGACACCTTTTATTCTGTTAATTTCTCTGTATAAGTAAGCGCTCAGAAATTCAGGCAAAGAATCCAACGCCTCCATAGACATTAGACAATGAGTAAACTAATGAATAAAATAGCCGTGCACAATAATTACATGAGATACTGGTCACCTGACTCTATAACATGCCAAGGCTGAGAAATATGAAGTCGCTAACTTCGTCTGTCCGTGACTGCCCCTCCAGAATCCAGAATACGTTGGTAAAAAGGAATTGGGAGAAACGATGGAAGGTCGAATCTGTGGGAAGAGTGCTTGGATCCCGTTCCACTTTACAGCCAAGATGTTATTTATTATTGGAAGTTTTTTAGAGCCGCCGTAGGCCAAGGGTTATTCAGTAATTTCAGTTAGATTGATTATTTAGTATACCTTATACATGCACACAATTAACCAGATAGATACTTACAAATTTAATCAGATAATTGAAAGTGCGTTAGAAAGTGTTGCGAATTGAGTAGTATACGCAGTAGGCCTATAAGCTTTTTTTTCGAAAGACACAGCAAATATTCCAATCCTAGTAAAAAGTCTGTTAACAGTCGGTGGCAAAGTTGGAGGGAAACTGCCCCTGCCCCTGCCGGATCGAAAGTTGGAGGGACGCGTCCCACGGGTCCCATAGGATGGCTGCGCCTTTGCCTGCGGGAGCTCATGCGAAGTTTTCATTATAGACCTATAGTTAATTGGAATATCGCTGTGATGCAATCTTTCAGAACTGCACAAATTGTCAATAAATTTTACTAAATGTAAACATTTGAAATTGCTTCAGGGAGACATGCTTTTTTCTCCGGCGTTACAAATAAAATCAAGTCTGCAGTGGCAACTCATCTTTTTGTCCATTTTTGTAGTACATAAGCTTAGTACATAGGCATATATATATATATATACACACATACGCATATATATGCATATATATATATATATATATATAATAGCTGAATCAAGAGGGTCAAGCCGTAGAAATACTTTGATATCAGATTCCATTTATCACGCATCGGGATTTGCACTCATGAAAACTGGCGAATCGCCTGCTCAGAAGAATTCATACCACCGCTCAGCTTATCCGAGGATACTCAGATTCCTCAACCTTCCAATCTCCAAATACACCCACCTTAAAAGCTACTCTGCTTCTCACGACCATGCAGACTCGGAGCTCTTCGTACAGCCCTGCAACTCGATGCAGCCTCTCGTAAATAAGCTGGTGCCCGTATTGCGTGACAGAGCCCCCCTCCCAAGTCTCCACCCGGAAAGTTTATTTCGAAACAGATTCTCCCACCCGCTGCGGATCTGTTCTAAAATAAATTCGCCCCCTGGAGACTATATTCTGAAATAAAGTATCTCTACTACTGCTACCACTGCTACTACGACTGCCACTACTACTACTACTACTACTACTACTACTACTACTACTACTACTACTACTACTACTACTACTACTACTACTACTACTACTACTACTACTACTACTACTACTACTACTACTACTACTACTACTACTACTACTACTACTACTACTACTACTACTACTACTACTACTACTACTACTACTACTACTACTACTACTACTACTACTACTACTACTACTACTACTACTACTACTACTACTACTACTACTACTACTACTACTACTACTACTACTACTACTACTACTACTACTACTACTACTACTACTACTACTACTACTACTATACTACTACTACAACAACAGCAACAACAACACCAGTAGCAGCAACAGCAGTAGCAGCAGTAGTAGTAGTAGCAGCAGCAGCAGCAATAGTAGTAATCGTGATATCAAGAGTTGAAGTGATAGGCCTAGTCGATGGTAGTGAGAAAAGTAGACCTAATAAATGATCGAGTATACTGAAAAAATGGTGTTTTAGAAACAAACACATGCACACTTACAGAGGTTGTATACGACAAGCAATTTAGCATTCTTTAGCTTTTTATTACTCGCACAGCAAATTATCTAGCGTCTTTTCCGTCCCAGAAATCTATTCGGCATCGATCGCATGCGACTAAATTTAGCATCAACCCTTACTACCATGTCGGTTAATTGGCGTCGTCAATGGCAACGGATAAAAAACATAAACGATCCACAAAATATATGCAATTATAAAACATAATGCATATAATTATATATATTTTTGCATATATATATATGTATGTATATATATTGCGCATTTTTACCTATAGGCCGTCGTTAGATTCACGCATAATTTTTGATGCGCTCCTTTATCGATTGGCCTGTGCTAGATAAATTTCTAGAATGATTACACACACCCACCCACACCCACACACACACACACACACACACACACACACACACACACACACACACACACACACACACACACACACACACACACACACACACACACACACACACACATATATATATATATATATATAGTACATATATTCTATGGTCTTTAATATCATGATAATTTGTATATCTACTTGAATATATATATATATATATATAACATGTATATAACTATATATAATTATAAGAATGATAATTATTAATTATGATCAAATCGGTTGTGTATATTTTATATGACTGCAGAGAGATGGATGATGAGGCTTGAACGTTGCATCTGATGCAAGTCATCATGCAGACGAAACGCAAGGTTAAATGTTCTGAAGAGAAATGGCGGGAATGGGGTATAGGCCCATATATATATATAATACATATATATTGTAATATATATTTATATGATATAGGCTTTACTTAATTATATACACTATATATACACTAAATTGCGGCACACGAATTGAATGAGCTAGCACAATAAGGTATATCTAAAACGGATTTTCTGCATTTCAGTCTACTTTACAATTCCTTGTCTGTCGATCCATCTGTCTGTCCGTCTGTCTGTCTGTCTGTCTACCTGTCCGTTTCAACGTCTGTCTGTCTGTGTGGCAGTGTGTGCTTTTGTGTCTGTCAGTCTGTCCTCTTTGCCAACCTGCAGGTCTGTTCGCAAATACCTATCAGTCTCAGTCTGTATGTGATTCTATCTTCCTGTCTGTCTGTCTGTCTGTCTGTGAGAGAGAGACGGAGAGAAACAGACAGACAGACAGACAGACAGACAGACTGTCTGTCTGTCTCTGTCTGTCTATCACTCTCTGTCTCTCTCTCATTGTCTGTCTCCCTCTGTCTCTCTGTCTGTCTGTCTGTCTGTCTGTCTTTCTATCTATCTCTCTCTCTTTGATTATCTTTCACTAGTATGATTGTGTCCGTCCGCCTGTCTGTCTGTCTTTCTAAATGCGTCGGCAAATACATCAAAGTCAAACAGAGATCGCATGCAAACGAGAGATACACGGTTGTTTATTTTGCGCATGAAACGCGAAATTGTCCCCAGGCGGCGCCTAAAAGCCATTTCCATAAACATACAAACTTACTTACGCAACCATAGGCTAGCTGCTAATAGCCGTACCTTCAGCTTATACACCGTCACCATCACTACAAACTGCTATTGTTACTATTACTATTACTACTACTCATAGGCGTAGGAGACATTTCAGCAGTGGGGGGATAAAAATTAAACTGTTGCCCGAAAATTCTGACAACCTTTTCTTAGTCGTTCGGTCGAAATTGCCCGAAAATTTTAGATATTTTTTTCCCGGTGTGCTTGCCCGAAAACCAAACTTCCCCGAAATTTGGAAGGGTGGCATTTGCCTGCCCGGGACCCCCGTCTCCTGCGCCTTTGCTACTACTACTACTACTGCTAATGCTGCTGCTGCTGCTGCTACTACTACTACTACCACCACCACTACTACTACTATTACGATGACTACTACCACAACCAGTGTCAACCACTGCCACAACTGATACCACAACTTCTATCACAACTACAGCTGCTATTGAGCAATAGTTAAAACACATTTTTAATTGATCATTCCGATGCAATAAATTTGTCGATTTCCTCCCATTAGAACTCCCAGTTGGCGCTCCTTACCATTATCGTTAAGCGTACCACCATTATATTTATATAGCTCTATCTTACTTGTAACATAGACGAGGTATCTGGCATCCGCTGATCCGAATCCATTGGTAGCGGTGCACTGGTAGACTCCGGTGTCATCCAGCTCAAGGTCCTTGACATGAAGGACGCCCTGGCGGAGGACCCGGAACCTCTGCCACCCGGCGTGGATCGTCCGTCCGTCCTTCGTCCATTCGAAGATCGCTTCGTGAGGTTTCGACTCAACGGGACAGTCGAGGCGGAGACGGTCACCCACGTGGACCAACTGACGCCGAGAGTAGTTGGCCGAGACCCGAGGAGGACCTGAAATAAAACGCGCTATCATATATTAAACGAAATTGTTCAGTATAACTGTACACCTCTTTTTAGTATGATGCCCTGACTATAAGATGGTGGAAAGTGAGGTTCGTGTTCATTGTTGGGATGTATGGCATGGCATCATTAGGTACCGAAACAAATCTGTTATAGACACAAAGTCGTTCGACGAAGACTCTAATGGTCTGGCCATGTATAGGGAGAGAGAGAGAGTTGATCGAACCCTCCCCCCAATGTACTACATGCAAGATTCAAAATAAATAGAAACAATGGCAGATCAAGACTACCCTGGATAGACAATGCAAACGATGGCATGACAAAAGTTGGACTAACACTGAGGGGACAATGGACTTGACAAATAGCCGAGGACCATGGCCATTTATTCCTACCCATCGCCGCACAATGGCTGGTGCGAGGAACTGATGATGCCGATAATGATGAATCATGATGATGATGATGATGATGAATTTAATAACATCTAGATATATTTGATATTGTGCCTTCTAACAAGGCGCTTTCATATTGAACGAAATTGTTAAGATTAGCTGCACACCTTATAACTGCACTAATATTACATAATTACATAATTACAACTATCGATTCAATTCAACTCCAATAACTTATTGCTCCCACTCACTCTTATTTTCGGTTAGTTTAATTTTTGTCTGTCTCTACGTATCAGCTTGCGGTTTGTCAACCTGTTTTCCTGTTTTGCTCGTAAAACGAATATTTATTACGCAAACATACACACACCCCTTTTAAACATTATACTCACCATATATAAAAGACAGCAAAAGAAATCACGTGTTGTTCTGTTGGTGTACGGACCATTGCTCATAGGCTGATTGCTCATAGGCTGATTGCTCATAGGCTTATTGCTCATATGGCTTATTCCTCATAGGTCTTTTTGCTCATAATTATGACTCATTGGTCATAGGGTGTATTGGTCATAAATCATAATAATATACAAGTTAAAATAGTCGAACGAAGTTACAGAAAAGAAAACACAGATTGAAAATAGGAAGAAACATTTACTAGGTCACGTAATTGTTCACATTTTAGAAAAAAGTTGTACTGTTAAAGTAAAAGCTTGATAACTAACCACTAGCCTAGTGGTGAAATTGTTCAAATAATAAAGAACGTTACACTTTTTAACAACTACATTGTAATTGTTCACATTTGAGAAAAATGTTGATTAAAATTTTGTCTTCACAAGTTTCTTCAGTGCCAGTGATTCTACCAACGCTAATTGTCCCTAATTGATAAGCACAAGCTAATGCGTGAAGACGGTCACCCATATCGAGAATGGTATATATGTTTTAAACATAGGCCAAAGTTCACTTATTTTAGGCATATGACCGATGAGCCTATGAGCAATAGACCCTATGAGCAATAAGCCACATGAGCAATAAGCCTATGAGCAATCAGCCTATGGGCAATCAGCCTATGAGCAATGGTCCTAGAGCCGTTCTGTTAGTTTCTAAGATCATGATTGTGATCTATAATATTATTATCATTAGTTACCCAAACTGCTCTGCTTTTAAATAATAGAGACAAAGTCGTTCAAGAAAGACTCCAATGGTTTGGATGCATACTAAAGACTAAAGAGAGGAAGAATGCCCGCTGATCGATTTTCACACAATACGCTACATGTACATGTAAGATTCGAATGAAAACGAAACAAAGACAGACAAATACTTGGCTGGTTAAACAACATCAATGATGACATAACATCACTTGTACTAACAATAATGGGAAACAATGGACTTGACAAAATATGACCGAGGACAATGAGGATAATTTATTCATACCCATCGTCGCCAGACCGCTGGTCTCAGGAACTAAGTGATGATGATGACGATGATGATGATGATGATGATGATGATGTTGATGATGATGATGATGATGATGATGATGATGATGATGATGATGATGATGATGATGATGACGATGACGACGGCGACGACGATGATGATAATGATAATGAGGATGACAATTGTGATGATGACGTCGATAGTGATGGTTGTGATGATGATGACGATGATGACAATGACGATGGTGATGATGTGTATGAGTGAACGATTGTGATCTTACTTACCATTAGTGACAGGATCATCTCCCTTTGTCCACCAGTTGCTGAGGATGAGGAGCATCAATGAGATGCTGTGGATGAGAACAAAAGCGTTCCGCATCAGCGCTCGCAACGGATGGTAATGTCTCTGTGCAGTAAAATGACAATGTACGGTGAAATAACCCCATGCAGAGAAATTTTGCTGTACAGTAAAATGACTCGGAACATTAAAATGACTTTGGCAAAATGACTCTGTAGCCTAGAGTAACATTATTTGCAGAAAAATGACTCAGTGCAGAAAAGTAATCCTGTAACTGTGAAATGACCCTGCACAGTAAATGACTTTGTACAGTAAAATCACTGTGTACATTGAAATGACTTTGTACAGTGAAATGACTTTGTACAGTGAAATGACTTTGTACAGTAAAATGACTTTGTACAGTGAAATGACTTTGTACAGTGAAATGACTTTGTACAGTAAAATGACTTTGTACAGGGAAATGACTTTGTACAGTGAAATGACTTTGTACAGTAAAATGATTTTGTACAGTGAAATTACTTTGTACAGTGAAATTACTTTGTACAGTGAAATGAATCTGTACAGCAGAATGTCAGTGCACAATCTGTGTATATTTATATGCATGATATTTTGAAGTAAACCGAATCTTTCTTTACATAAAATTTACTCCTTCGTCTGTGTACAGTGTACACCAAATTGACATTGCAAAGTAAAATCACTCTTTGCAGTAAAATGACCGCGTGCAGTTAAATGCATCTGTTCATAACAGAACTTTGTACAGTGAAATTACATGTACTGCTTACTTAGCACACGTTGGCCGTAAAGAAAACAATTTTTTGCACTCAAGTGACTAAGTTAAAAGACCCCACGAAGTAACTTAGTGACTCCAAGTAGTGACGACTGTCGGCCAGTCATTTTCTAGCAATTAGTGTGTAATTGTGTTTTTTTACTGCGTTTTGTTATGCGCTTATTGTGAGGTCATTTTCAGTAGTAATTTTGGAACGTAGTTGACAGCAGCTACTTTTGATTGTATGTACAATTGACACTTTGAGTGCTATGGAATTCATTCATCGTGTGGCCTTTTTGTCTCCTGCGGTCATAATTCATTGTTCGTTCAAAAGCTTCAAATTGTGTCATTTTAGCTTCGGTTGGCAACTAGCGGTAATGTGAGATCGGTCATTTTAGGAAGTCATTTAGGATGTCATTTTAGATATGTCATTTTCAACGGTTATTTAGGAATTTTATTTCACAGCGGTCGTTTTGCAGCGGTCGTTTTTCCGGCGGTTATTTGAGAGCTGTCATTTTATGTAGTGGTCATATAAAATAATGTTCATATGCAGTGACGACGAAAAATAATTCCAGGATTAGGATTTATGTGTTTGGAGGGGAAGAGGATGGTTGGGTTGGAGAGGAAGGGAGGGAGGAGGGGTTTGAGCAAAATTGAATTTGTCCTATGGCTAATAAAGCCATCACGAGGAACGGACGGACATCAGGACTAATTAGTACAACTAATAGTATCGGTCGATACACTGTCTTCCTGTCTATCCGTCTCTCTCTTCCTGTCTCTCTCTCTGTGTGTCTGTCTGTCGGTCTCTCTCTTTCTCTCTCACTCTGTCTCTCTCTTCCTTTCTCTCCTTGTCTCTGCCTCTGTCATTGTCTGTCTGTCTGTCTGTCTGTCTCTGTCTGTCTGTTGCTCTCTCTCTCTTTCTCTCTCTCTCTCTCGTTATAAAATATAATATCTATAAAATATAATATCTCTCTCTCTCTCTCTCTCTGTGTACGTCTATCTCTCTTTGTCTGTCTGTCTCTCCCTGTCTCTATCTCTCCATGTCCCTGTTTCTACATGTTTATCCCTTTCTCCACCTCTTCCTATCTATCCCTTCTCTCTCCCCCTGTCTCTAATTTATCTAGTCTCTGTCGATTTCGATTTGCCAAGCTCTGTCTCTGCCTTCGTCCTAAATATATATACACCGCTCATGTAACCCTTCACTTCCTCTGGTCCTGCTTCCATCTCTACCTCGATCCTGTATCCTTCCATCCCATCCTCCCTCCATGCCTCTCTGACGCCTGACCTCCCTCCCTCCCTTCCTTCATCGCTCCCTCCCTCCCTCCTCCCTCTCTCCCTCCGTCGGTTCGTCGTTACGGTTACTTTTACCGTCATTCATGCATCGCCATTTCAGCATCGTCTCGTCGTCATTGTATCGGCATTTTTATAGTAATTCAATCGTAATTTTCAGCGTCAGTTTACCGTCATTTCATCACAATTTTATATGTATTTTACCGTTATTTTTAGCGTAATTTTATAGTCACTTTATCGTTACTTTCAGCGTCGTTTTAATGTCATTCCATCGTCATTCTATTGTCATTTTATTGTTATTTTACCGTCATTCTATCGTCATTCTATAGTCATTTTTATCGTCATTCTATCGTCATTCTATCGTCATTCTATAGTCATTCTATAGTCATTTTATAAATTTTCTGATTGGTCGGGGGAAGCAGTAAAGAATAGCGGCAACATTCTTAGAACAGTGGCAAAAAGTATTCTATACTTCATAACAAATCGCTTCAACTATCAGTGTAAATCTCTCCGCATATATCTCTTCAAGTTGTCATTTAAATCTGCCAATTCAAATTTCCTCTTTCGTGATAAATGCCAAAAGCTATTGATTTAAATCTCTTATTGTACAAGTTGATTTCTCGCTTCGAAATTTATCTACTTAGCCATTGATATATAATCTCTCCAAACGATGCCAATTATAATTCTCTCATTTCACAAAAAATCTCCTAATCAACCGGTCTTAATCTCCAATTAAAAATCTCCATGAGATTTCATTCACAGCATATCTTCCGTATACTACTACCAATCGCTCTCCCTCTCCATTATTAATATCAAGCAATCAATTTGTCTAAATCTCTCAATTAGTCATTAATCTCCAAATCCATAAATCTTATAATCAGAATAAATCTTCGATATACAATTAGATTAAAAATAAAGAACTTTTTGTTCACTGCATGCCTTCCGCAACGCTATTAATCTCTCGGTTATTAATATCCAGTAATCAATTTATCTAAATCTCTCAATCAGTCATTAATCTCCAAATCCATAAATCTGCTGATCGGAATAAATCTCCGCCATAAAATAATTTAAATCTAAATAAAGAACTTACCAATCGTTCTGACGTTCTTAAACGTTCTCTCTCTGTCGAATCACTTCCGTTCTTTGCGCCGCATTAAAATCCACAACGAGGCTCGCAAACGTCGTCGATACTTAATCCTCTATTTATACGATCCAAGTCTTCCCACAATTCAGTCGGTTTCCGGCCAACAGAAAAACCTTCTGAAATCGATCAACGCTGTCGGAGGAAGGAAAGATGGCGACCGGAAACGGAAATGAATCGGACACTTCCGGTCAGTGACTGAAGTGTCGTTCGTCGCAGGCGCTGACCAGCGGTGGACTGGACAGTGGTCAACGGGTGGACGGTCGGTCAGTCAATGATCAGTCAGTGTCCACTCAGTCAACTGTTCGTTCAGTCTCTCTGTCTGTGTATCTCGCGCGAGCAGAGGAATGTCGCTGATGAGTGATTGAAAATTTCGTTGCCGTAATTCACTGCCCATCAAAATATTTTATAAAGGCCTATATGCATATAATTGAGTGCATTTATGTATATATACATTGTCATGGAAATATTTGGCACTTTCATGCATTATATAGGCCCTATATGTAAATATATACACTGTGCCCCATAAAAAAACACATCAAAAAACTTTGTCATGAAACGCATGTAAGTATAATGTTAAATAAGAAAAAGTAATGTTTCATTTAAGAAGATGTTCAAAGTTATGTCCCTTCGCTTGAACGCAGGCTCTCAGCCTTGGTCGCCACTGTTCAATAGCTTTGTCAATTACACTCTGCTTCAACTGTGCCCACACAACGATGAGGCGCTCCTTCAACTCGATGATGTCCCGTATTGCTGTCTGGTAGACGCGTTCATGTATTAGACCCCAAATTCTGTAGTCAAAGGGATTGAGGTCTGGTGAGTTTGCTGGCCAGAGTTCCGGTCCAATGAATCTTGGTGTTTCACTACTGCAACCCTTCAACAATACTAAATTCTTAATAAAAAATTTATCTTCGCTGCTGAGAACCATTTTAACTATAAGTTACTAATCTCTGTTTAAATGTTTCCAAACACGCCTAGTCTGCGCCACTGCCTCCAACAGCAACCACTCCTGTGAGTAAGTAAAATGTAAAATATTTTGTGGCAAAATTATTTGAGAAACAATGTACAAACTTTCATTACAATTGGCTAAGTTTTATAGAAGATTTCTGAAAAGTTTTTTGGTGTTTTTTTATGGGGCACAGTGTATATGTAAATATATATAATGTGCATTCATATGGATATGCAACAGAATGCAAACTATTGGCTATAAAACCGTTATATATTTATAATATACACTGTTTCCCAAAAAACGGGTCACCCTTTTTATAATGTGAATAAAACTGGTAAATATTCATCGATTGTAAAAATTTCAAAATTGTTTTTATCCTGAGATAATTATCTACAAATTGGTAATTCATGAACGGCCCTCACTAAAAATTACGTCATAATGACGTCGTTAATTTACATATCCAAACCAAATGTTAAAGAAAAAGTTGTGTTCGGTACTTAACATTTGAATTCTCTGACGTAATTGTGACGTCAATATTTATGCCAGAAACTTCATATTTGAATCAGTGTATGCTAATTACGTCAGGATAAAAACAGTTTCGAAACTTTGGAAATCGATGAATATTTACCAGTTTTATTCACATTATAAAAAGGGTGCCCGATTTATTGGGACACAGTGTAGATGCGTGCGACAGACAGACAGACACACAGACAGACAGACACAAAGACACACACAGACAGACACACATACAGACAGGCAGCCAAACAGACAGAATATCAGTCAGACAGACATACAGAATGCTGATTAGTGCAGGTGACCAGTCTCCAACACCATTTCACCCATCAGCAGCTGTTCCTCCTCCTCCTCGTCTTCCTGGTCCTCCTCCTCCTCCTCCTCCTCCTCCTCCTCCTCCTCCTCCTCCTCCTCCTCCTCCTCCTCCTCCTCCTCCTCCTCCTCCTCCTCCTCCTCCTCCTCCTCCTCCTCCTCCTCCTCCTCCTCCTCCTCCTCCTCCTCCTCCTCCTCCTCCTCCTCCTCCTCCTCCTCCTCAGCTGTTGCCATTCGCTGTCACAGCTGCGTCAGGTCCGACGGACCACCTTGCAGGAGTGGGTGGGTGGGTAGGGTGGATGAGTGTGGCAAAACCTGACCCAATTGGTACTTGTGAGGTGTTGGTGGTGTTGCAGTTATTATGTAGCGCTGTCTGTTTTTATAGACCATAGCGGCACATGTTGTCGGTCACGTGCTCGTCATGATTGCAGGTAAATTATTGCAGGTAACACAAATCGATCGTTTCATCTTTTGGCAGATGCTGCAGCCACTACACGTTGCTGCTAGCTGTTAAGTGCCCGAAGGCTGTTGCCATCGTTTGGAAGGCTGGCAACGCCCTGTCCTGCCTGCAACCATGGTCTTCAAAACATTACATTTTGTAGAAAGAAACAATAAAAAGGTGTGAATGCAAGGAATGATATATGGATCGGTGCGTGGCTTGATGGATAGATAATTGGTTGCATGGATGACTTGATGGATGGATAGAACACACACTCTCTGTCTGTCTGTTTGTCTGTATGTTTGTCTGTATGTTTATCTGTCTCTTTCATCATCATCATCATCATCATCATCAATATCATTGGGCTCAATGCCCGTAAGAGTCCGACGCCACTCTGTCTGAGTCTGTCTCGTGTCATGCTGCCCAGCTTCAACCGGTCCGGTCAGCAGGTCTGCTCCACACCATTAACATCTTGGAGCACCTAGACCACCTTGTCTGATTGAAGAGAATGGGTGGAAAAGAGGCATGAAGGACAACATGGGTCAATGCCCGTATGTGTCCCACGCTCTCCCCCCGACTCTCTTCACTGGTCTGTCCTGACCGACCTGTGTATGTCTGCTCCACATCATGACACCTTGAAGAATCTGGGCCGCGCGGTCACTTGTGACGTGGTTTTTGCGGATTTCAATCGTCTTGGTGTTTTGCTGCCAGCGTATCGCCACCCATCTGGCAAACCTTCCTTCTTTGTCCGGGCTTAGGACCGGCACAGGGACGTTGTTGGTTCCCTGTGGCGGAGGATGGATGCAGATTAACGTCGTGCCCAGGACTAGTCTGTCTCTCTGTCTCTGATTAACACTGGATTGGGCCTGTAAAAATCGTTCGTTGTGTAGGCCTATAATGAACGAAAGAATGCATTTACTAGTCCATGACGTAGCAACTATACAGGATACATGTAGGCTAATGTATTAGCCGTCCAGAACCCACCATGAGAGCTCACGACTCTTCTCCAAACCCCTTCTAAGCTGATTCGGTTGCCTGTCAGTTTGCTCACGGTTGAATAAAAATCACAGTCTTGCGGCCTCCGAACATACGATACGATGGATCACTATCACACTGCCATGTAGTAGTTCGCAAGAGGTAGGGCTGCCAACCGTCCTGGATTCGCCGGGACAGTCCCGGTCCCGGAATCGGCCCTTGCGTCCCGTGTCCCGGGCTGATCCGAAATTGTCCCGGAATTTGGCACAGATAACCCACTTCACCATAATATTATGTTGCTCTTGTTTTCTCACACTTAATCCAAGCAGACGAACATAGATAAGTTTTACACAGCAGCAGTAGAAAAGTAGTTTGCTAAATTAATTATCAGTCGTCAATGAAATGACACGGCAACAACGCTGCTGATATGAACAGCGTTAATCTGACTATAACTTTTAGCGGGTTGTTTTAGCCACCATTAGCAACTATGGCCTCTAAGCTAGCAAACAATGGCGTCGTGTTCGCGTCTCCAATCTGATCGCATTCAAATTGAGTCTGAATCGGATACGGGTAGCCATAATACTTCAAACTCGCCGCAGAAAAAGAAGAAACGTTACAGCGTTTTTAAACAGGAATGGATAGGGGAAGACTTGCCTTGGCTCGCTAAAATAGACGATTCTACCGCAAACTGTAGGCTATTGTATGCCGGCAGTCGTTTTCGGTGAAGTACGAAGGTAAATATGCTGTAACGGCTCATAGTGAATCTGCGAAGCATAAAAATGCAGTTGTAACGCAGAAACAGTCGCATGCAATTTCCAATTTTTTTGCAAAGAGGAATACTGCGGAAGAAAACCTGGTTACCGCTGCTGAATTATCGAACACTTACCATGCAGTTATTCATCACCATAGCTATGCCAGTCAAGCCTGTGGAAACAAACTGCTGCCAAAACTCTTCCCGGACTCCTCCATTGCTTCCAAGATTTCGTGTGGTCGCACTAAAGCTTCTTCGTACGTCGAAAATGTACTAGGCCCAAAAGTCCAGGAGTTGTGCTTAAACGCGCTCAAATCGTCTGTTTATTTTGGAATCGGCTCAGATGCATCAAACAAAGGCAACATGAAAATGTTTCCACTGATGGTTCAATATTTTTCAAGGACTGAAGGTGTGAAGAATGGACTTCTGGACTTTTACGAAGATCATGATGAAACAAGTGCTGCTATTGCTGAGCGGATTAAAGGGATTATAATCGAAAATGGTCTGTCTTTGAACTCCGTATCATCATACAGCGCTGACAATGCATCTGTCAACTACGGTAAACATTCGTCGGTTTTTCAGAAGTTACTGCTGTCAAACCAGAACATCATCCAGGCGAACTGCAAATGTCATATATTACACAATTGCGTGAAGTTTGGCCTTAAAGCTCTCAGTTTTGATGTGGAATCCTTTGTCATCAAAACTTATAATTCATTTTCGTCCTCAGCAAAAAAATCCAACGAACTGAAGAGTTTCTTTGATTTCTTACAAATGGATTACACTGAACTACTGCGCCATGTTCCTACACGCTGGCTTAGTTTACTACCGGCGATTGATCGGTTGCTGTTTTGCTGGCCAGCGCTGAAATCACCTCCCAAGGTGAGGATGAAGTGGCAACGCTAATTTGGCAAGGCTTTTCGTGCGGCGACGACGATGACAGCGTTCTCCCTCTGTGCACAATGAATCTGATTCATAATGTCATGGCAGTTTTTAACGAAGCCGTAAAGCAATTGGAGTCAAATGAAGTATCGGCAGCTGACCTGCATAACATCATGGATGGCTTGAAAAACAAGATAGAGCAACGCCAGTCCGACAAGTTCTATGGTTCGGCAGCCGCACAGCTACTTCGGTCTGATGCTGTTTCCACTGCTGATAGACGCAAGTTTGAACTTCAAGCGAATCAATTTTTTGAGCGTTGCTTGTCCTATTTGCGAAAGTGGTATGATTACGATGGAACAATTTTTAAGTGCTTTTCGGTGCTGTCTCTCAATAACGACATTCAGTGGCAGGACTTGCTGACAGTAACTGTTGTCGAGGGTGTCAAAGGAGCAATCACGGTAGATGTTGACAAGTTGTACGATGAATTTTGCGTTCTGCGCGCTGCTCGACCTGATGTCGTTGGCTTAACATCGGATGTGGGCCAGCGCTGGGTCGAAATATTCAAAACACTACAAAGCACTGACACTCAATTGCTTGGTATTGTGTCCTACGTACTGTCAGTTCCCGTGTCCAACGCTTTTTGCGAGAGAGTGTTCAGTATCATGAACAACCTGTGGACTGATAATCGTAACTGCCTAAGCACTGATCTTGTTAAAGCGGAACTGTTGACTAAAATGAATTTTAAAAAGACCTGTGCCGAGTTCTATGACTTCATACGCGGTGAACTACAGCTGCTCAAAACAGCGTCAACTCAACAGAAATATAAGTTTAAGCGAAATTCTGCTCTTGCCAATGACCCAATAGCCTAAATGACATCTGCAATTTTTCATGTATATACAACAAAATTGATCTTCTTGAAGCCTATGTCTATAGGCTTATGATTATGTGCTTGACTCGTGCTGGACCCATAAACTTAGTCTGGCCTACTGGAACTTGGAAGTTAATAAACGTAAATAAACGTTTTATTCTGAATGTTTATTATAACTTTTTAAAGAATACATATACATGCAACATGGTTTTTGAAGATTTCTAATGGGCTTACTGCCAACAGTAATGTCTGTTTTTAGTAGACAACCTGCATCATGCATGAGGCTGACTCAATATTCCTTGCATTTAGTTATTTAGGACCAAATTGGTAATGGAATATCGCGTGTTTGCAAGCGTCCCGGAATGGCGAAATCAAAAGTTGGCAGCCCTAGTTGCCAAGAGGCTTTCTGCTCGACCTAAGACACGATTTGCTCTGTGATAGGGCCTAGGCCTATATCTATAGGCCACCGTGCAGGAGCGTACCTGTGTGTCTACGGTTACCTGAATAGCGCTTTAAGCGTGTCTGATAATATTTACATACGTGCATAGGTATAGCTATTATAATTTATCTACCGCAAGAGGTAGTCTACACAGAACATAAAAGGTAGGCCTACGGCAGGTCATGCATCGATAACTAGGTCATCCTTTCGTTTTAACCATTGGCAAAGTTTTATCCGACGCCTTGTCAAAGAAGAAATTGCTGAGAAGAGAAACGGACAGAGTAAGACAACTTTCATATTTGTTGTTCAGTGTGAGCTATCGTTTGTTTCTTCTTCTAATTCAATCTTCGATCTATTATAATAGTTTATTATGTGACTTTTACTCGAGAGTTAATTGAAGCATGTTTGCAAAGGAACGCTCTCGTGATTTAGCTACTTAGGGTATAAATTTTTACAACGTGTAGGCCTATAATAGGCTATAGCTAGGCCTACTGTATTAAACTCAAGAAACACATTACGAATAAATTCAAGCCTTAGCCATGCTTGAAAACTCTTTAAATTAGACATTTTGGTTACTAAATGCCTGAAAATCAAGGTGCGGGGATGCATTTGACCTAAGCAATAGGGAATGTAGGCTAATCCAGGATATTCTGTCAATGCGGGGGGATTACGGGATTACCAATAAAGGCAAACTCCAAATCAGTGTCCGCGCTGTAGTCAGGAGCGTCTCGGAGTAGGAATCTTGAAGGGCTCTATAACAAGAGCTCATAAATATATAAATACATACATACACACATACATACATACATACATACATACATACATACATACATACATACATACATACATACATACATACATACATACATACATACATACATACATACATACATACATACATACATACATACATACATACATACATACATACATACATACATGCATACATAGGCTACATACATACATACATACTAGGGCAGTCCATAAATCACGGTCAAAAAGTGAAAAAATCACTGCATACTTTTGCAAAAATCAAAAAATTCATGGCACCGTGATTTTCCGTGATTTTTCACATTTTCAGCACTTTTTTGGTAAAAACACGTTAAAAATGGTTGCATAAACGAGTAGGCTATTTATGAATGAGCCTTCACTTGTCAACGATGTCATTCACTCCCCAAAACAGAAATTCTTAAATTAATTTAATGGTTCCGCGCTGTTTTTGGTCGTCGGCGCCATTTTTTCCGTGTTTCGCAACCATTTTTAACGTGTTTTTACAAAAAAGTGCTGAAAATGTGAAAAATCACGGAAAATCACGGCATAAGACAAAATTCACGGCAAACGGCGATATTCACGGTTTCCGTGATTTGCGTGAATTCGTGACTTAGAGACTGCCCTAATACATACACATGGTCGCCCGCAGGATTTTTTGCAGGGGGTCAATGAATCATGGCCGGGAGAGTTAAGATATAAAACATGATATTTGACCTATGCTGCGGGCGCTCATCTTGCACGAGTGGTTTCTACTATTTTTAAAATCACATCGAGTCCTAGATTATTATGAGCTTTATATTATTAAATATTATGATTGTCTTCATTTCAGGCTGTGTAACCTCTTTGGAAAGTAAGCTTACAAATTCAACAGAAAGGCCCAATTCTTTTGTGAAGGTTTTAACCGGTCAAAGCATTTCGAAGGATTGTTTAGTTTGCAAGTTTTTGCTTAACCCTCAGGCTACCAAGCTTTTTTGTAACACTGACTACCAAGGGGTGGGGGGTTGGTTACCACCCCCATAGGCGCCGAGTTGACGCGAAGAGTGTGAGTGCCCAAAGGAATGTGAAAAAATGCGCGCGCGAGCGCGGGAAAATTTTTGGACCGTTTTTTGATAGGAGTTATTGAAATTAGGCCTACCTCTGTTCATAATCGGAGACTTGGTCTTAGTTTTACGGGAAGAACTCGCGGCCAAAAGGACGATCGACGAGGCGTCAAGCAGAAACAAGATGTAGGCCTATGGGGAGATCGAGGATGTGCTCCTCCCCATTTTCATTTATTTTTATTGCTACACTGCGATGGTAGCATATCTTAGGCTGTTTTTTTAAACGAAATTGCTCATCATAGTTGTGGTTTAAGACTTGAAAAGCATCCTTGCCATTGTTTAAAAAAATTATTTCCACACTGAAATTGTGACATTTGAAGCTGTTATCTCATCAAAATTATTTCCTATTATTTCATTGCTTAAAGACATGGTTTAAGACTTTAATAAATGTTCTTCCCAATTGTTTAATGATCACTCTTTGGGTCAATATGTAGGCCTACTTCTCTTGGAATCCATACAGAAGAGAAGCACAATCTTCGCTAGCGTGGGCATCTTGGATCACTCTCCCCTAATTAGGTCAACAGACTCAAATTTCGCACAAGAAATCAAACATTATTATTCGGGCTACATTGGCCACTATTTATAGTGAGAATATGTTAACACTGTGGAAAATTATTTTCAAATAGTCTTTCAAATAATTTTGACAGACAATTTAGTCATGCTGGGAGGTGACTCTCGTGCAGTGAGGAATGTTATTGAACATATGGACAATAAAAAGAAACAATGTCATTCAAATCGTCGCCTTCGCCCGTAATAAAAAAAATGACGGAAGCGGATTGAATGAGCAGGATTTCGGGGTTTCCCCGTATTCTCTGTTCGGCTGAAGACCAAGGAGTTCAGACTACATCAGATGGGATAAAGGTGGAGTAATAGTAAGGTAGACTGAGAAAAAATATAGCCTATCTAAGAGACGGAATGATTTTTATAGATATTAAGCAATGCCAACAGAGAAATAATCTTTGAAAAAGCACATCTTGCTGGCTGATTTCTGGTGGTGCCCATGCATAGGCGGGCCTCATATGGCCAATTTTTGGCGGTGCTGAGCACTCACGGGCCTCGCAGAGTCGGCGCCCATGACCACCCCCATGGATTTTGGGTTTGGTTTGAGATATCATAACTTGTAATAGGCTACACCAATGGATTCAGCATTCATTTCTGCACAAAATGATATATTTATGTTTAAAATATGAGAATGCACCTTGAAATTATGAATTTTTTCCATGAGCACCAGTAGATTCCACAAAACGTGTACTTTCGCATAAGTAAAATGTTGGATTCTGTGTGTGTAGAACATGATTAATTTATGTAATAATTTATATAATAATTTATAATAATTTATATAATAAAGTCAAATATTCAACTATAAATACTAGTTATAAGTCTTTTTTAGGTACAATCAAAAGAAAAAAAACACGAATATCTATCGACAACCAACATGAAACAAGAAATTATGCCATTGTCTGTGTGCGTCGTACAAAAAATCGACATTTTCACACATTTTAATTTATTTTGAGCACTTCCGGTCATCAAAAGACAAATCAATTGGTATAAAAATAGCCCTAAATGCCTTCTATAGAATGAAATAATTTATGTATCTAAAAAATGAAATCATGAATATGTTATAATAGAAAAAACCTGTAAATTGGACGAAAATAAAACACCTTTATATATATTTTAATTTTTTTGGAGCACTTCCGGTTGTCAAAAGACAACTCAGTGACCATCAAAATGTAGCCCCATATTCATTCTATACAGAGGTATAATTTGTTTATCTTAATATTAAGTGACTAAAAATATATAGGCGAAAATCTAAGTGGGAGGGGTGGTACCCACCCCCCCCTCTGGTACCTCGGGTATAATGGGTATAACTTCTGAACAGTGTGTAGTATCACCTCACATTTTATCTCAAAATGTGTGTCAATGAACCCCCTACAGCTAACTAAAAGGTCAAATTTTTATTCCATACGGAACAAGTTTGAAATCCAAAAAAACGGGGGGGGGGGTGAATACCACCCCCTTGGTAGCCCGAGGGTTAAGATACATCGATGGGCTACTCTGCAGAACCTTCTCGAATTTTACAGTTTATGAGTAGGCCTATGCAACACAACGCCATGATGAGAAAAACTTCAATCGATGCATTATGGTCGCTTTATGACAAACAAAATTAGTAGACAGTTGGAGAGGAAGAGAACTGGGTAATCCGGAAGTTTAGCGTCCCAAACTATTTTGACCATTTCTTTGCAACAATAACTCAAAGCCATGTACAAGAACACATATTTATTTGAGGAAATTATAAAATGTGTGCATGAAAACCTCAAGGAAGTCCTAAACAAAGTAGGCCTGGAACCTTCATCCATCCTCCACTTCTTAAGCGTTTTTCGCCAATCTAGCTTCTATATGAAAGCTAGGCCTAAAAGACCTTCACCCAGCTTTTATTTCAAATATAGAAATATCCTCACCCAGCTTCGATTGCAGTTATAAAAATACCTTCATCCGGCTTCTATTTCAGATATAAAAATATCTTCATCCCGCTTCCATTTCTCACGCATTTTACCATTAATCCAGCTTTACATAAAGTACATGGGCTAATAGGCTAATAGGCCTAGCCATAACAGTCATGGCCGGTAGACCACGCGCGAGAAAAGAAGCTGTGTCCGGTGTACAAATAATGAACGCGGAACAAATATAAGCTGGTTAAAAAAGAAAAAAACTTGAGAAGTGGAAGCTGGATGAACATTCTTATAGATCTTAAATAGAAGTTGGATTTATGGTATGACAGCTTCATTTGTCTTGGTTTCGGCATAGATGACATTGACTAGTGATCAGTCCTGTGCCTCGTCGTCTTATCTCACCACCGACATCTAGTAGGACCGAAGCAGGACGTTTTGGCGCCGCCGTTTTGGCGCCGCCGTTTTGGCGCCGCCGTTTTGGCGCCGCCGTTTTGGCGCCGCCGTTTTGGCGCCGGACATTTTGGCGCCGGAATTTTTTTCACCCTCGTTCTAGGGTATAAAATTATGATATTGTAGGTAATTGTACGAGGCTCATTCATGCACATTTTGATGTAAATTTTGTAATGATATTCCACGCCATTCAAAAGTTATGCCAGAAATAGCTAAGAATGTATGTATATGACATGCGCCGTGAGGGTCGGTTAGGATCAGGTAGGCGTCGTGATGGTCGGTTAGGGTTAGGTATAAGGTTATTGTAGTCATTCGGTCCTGTATAGGGTACAAATTACGGTTGATTATTATTACACCACTGAATGAAACTTGAAAAATGAATATTAAACACAATTCGATCACTTCGTACTGATGTATTTGTAAACTGAACCGAAAATAAGCTCCTGAGATAAATTTTTATATGGGCGCCAAAACGGTCGCGCCAAAACGGCGGCGCCAAAACGATCGCGCCAAAACGGCGGCGCCAAAACGGCGGCGCCAAAACGGTCGCGCCAAAACGGCGGCGCCAAAACGTCACGAACTGGTGAAGGGCAAATACCTCTGGCATTTCCATGTCTGTGTGTGTGTGTGTGTGCTTGTGTGTGTGTGCGCGCGCGCGTGTGTGTGTGTGTGTGTGTGTGTGTGTCAAACAACGTAATGTTGTTGTCCGATATGTGGAAAATTTTATTTCGCAACACATTATTGAAAATAGAAAGATTATTGAAATAAATTCCATTGAATAGATCTTGGGCTGCCAACCGTCCCGGATTCGCCGGGACACTCCCGGAATCGGTCCTGTGCGTCCCGTGTCCCGGATTGATCTGAAATTGTCCGGAATTTGTGGTAGAGATGCAATTTAAAAAAATTATTTTGCAAACTAAACTGGGCAAGTTGATTTTTGCGTTCTACGCTATATTATATTGCTATATCACTATAGTAACCCTGCAGTCCTGGATGTCCTCAAACCGCCTGCGCCTTAACCCTAATAAGACTCAGCTTATCTGGCTTGGAACGCCCCAGCAGCTTTCTAAAATTGATTTAGCTTCCCTATTTTTGAAATATCCACATTTCACTTTTTCCACTTCAGTCCGGAATTTGGGAGTCATCCTTGACCAGGAACTCACATTTACGCGGCACATTAACCTTCTGTGTCGCAGCTGTTACTACCAGCTTCGGCAGCTCAAGGTCATTTCCCGCTCTTTGACTTCTAGCGCAGCAGCAACACTTGTTCATGCGTTTGTAGTTTCACGCTTGGACTACTGCAGTTCCATATACGTTGGACTTCCAGCCTGTCGGGTGGGGCCCCTAAATAGGGTCTTGCGCACTGCTGCCCGCCTCATAGGCCGCATTCCCAAGTTTGGCCGAGTCTCCGAGTACATGAGGGATGTACTCCACTGGCTTCCTTACCCACAGCGCATTACATACAGAATTTCCGTCTTGGTCCGGCGCTGCTTTGAGGGTTTGGCTCCTTTATACTTGCAGGAGCTCTGTTGCAAGACCACGCTTGTTCAACGCCGCTGCTCTCTCCGCTCAGCTGCACAAGCGGAACTTATTGTTCCACGCTCACGGACTGCAATCAGGCAGCGCCGTGCTTTCTCCGTGGCTGGCCCTGCGACCTGGAATGAGCTCCCTGTTATCCTTCGTCAAATACCTATTAGCCTTTCTACTTCTACTTCATTTCTTTCTCTTCTCAAGACTGTCTTATTCGACCGGGGTTGGACTGGGAGCGCTCCTGAGTAGTAACCTTGAAGGAGCGCTATATCAAATTCACAGTAAATAAATAAATAAATAAATAAGCCTAACGTTGTTGGCTGAACATCGAATGTTTTACAGCGCTGCATGGGTTCAAGTCTTTAAAACTTTACAAACCACTAACGCTCAGTAGCATCTTGTGCCCTATGTAGGCCTGCTGTTAGTCAGTTCTAATGCTGTTTGAGAGATGACTTGCTGATTTCTACGACTTTGTGCCAATGCAATATACGTGGACAGTAAATTTGTATTGATATAAATGGCATGTCTACTACTTTCATTAATTCATTCATTCATTATTAGAATTTATACAGCGCCTCTTCAAGAAACTACTCAGAGGCGCTCCCAGCCCAGCCACGACTAAAGACAAAAGATTTAAGGGACTTGATAAATAAAGATTGACTGGTCAGGTGGAGGAGATGGAGGTTTGGGGGAGGTCATTCCAGATTGACGGCCCCACAACCGAGAGTGCTCGCCGCTGTCTGGTAGCTAAGCGAGCCCGTGGAACAAGCAGTTCCTTCGCAGCGGAGCGAAGGGCCCGACGCACTTCAATGTCAGAGACTGGGCGACAGAGGACGCGCAGATAAGATGCTACTTGGCTAAGGGCGTCCCGGAATGGAAAAATCAAAAGCTGGCAACCCTAAATAGATCAATAAATGAAGACATTCAATTTTATCGCAGCAATTTGTCCATTCTGTTTTATAGGATTACCGGGGCAGTGAAAATGGCGAACGAAGGAGGGAATGCTGAAGCACAACTTAAAAACTTGACGGAATGTCCAATCTGCTTGAATGATTTCACGGATCCAAGAATGTTGCCATGCATTCACACTTTCTGCTTTGAATGTCTGAAACGCACTGGAGAAGAGGCGCAAATGAAACCAGAAGACAAGATGCCTTGTCCGTTGTGTCGGAAAGAGTTCATCATTCCAGTAGAGGGCATAAATGGAGTACAGAAAAATTTCTTCATGGAATATCTGTTGGCAATCAAGACTACGCTGCAAATGGGGAGCAACACTATCATCCTCTGTGACACATGTAACGTCAGGAACGAGGGCAGAACAGGTGAAATACCAAGGGCCACGATGAGATGCTTAGAATGCAAAGATAACTATTGTGACAGCTGCGTTAAAGTTCACCACTTTCATAAACTGAGTAGAAATCACAATGTTGTAAATATTGGAAGCCAAAGAAATGAAATGCAGCGATCATCTGCCTTAATATACTGCAGCAAACACACTCAGAAGACATTAGACTACTACTGCGCCGATTGTAAGAAAATCGTCTGCGTTTCTTGCTTTGTTGAAAGTCACAAGTTACACGATTGCAAAGATGTGACAACAGTCGACGAAGAGTTTCGACAAACAATTCAAAAGAATTCGTCAAATGTTTCGATACTTGCAGATGAAATGTTGCCTTTAAGAAGGAATGCAGAGATTAGAATGGCAAAATTTCTTAAGGAAATTGTCGATTCTGAAAACGCAATTCATAGAAGAAACCAGGAACTCAAAGATATAATAGATGAGAACACGAACTTACTTTTGGATGAGTTATCTGTGATAAAATCAAAACATCTGAAGCAAATAGAAAGCGAAATGGAGGAAATTGACCGAAGCTGCACAATACTGAAGAGTTTTGAGGCTTATTGCACTGAAATAAGATTGAAAGGATCGGCCAGTGACATCTGTAGTTCGGTTGACCAGTTACTTGCTAGAGTAGACGATTTGGAAAGAGATCACGAGGCAATAATTGGTCGTCCATATAAATCAGTCAGAGTTTCTTTTCAAGCAGCAGATTTACCGGATGTTTCAGTTAATTCTAACAACAACTGTGTTGGAGAAATACATGTAGGCTTAAAAGGTGAGTCGCCGTTTATATAATTAGATTCGTTGATGATCAGTGTTTAATCTAGACGTCTCTGGGGGGAAGTTCCCCCAGGGTTGACATTTCTCCTCCCCTGGCTTTTAGTTGCTGCCTTCATCATTGTTTTACATGAAATGTTATAACATACCGTGATATTATTTACTATTATATGATTATAATGACATTATTTACTACTACAGTGATGGATACTCTGATATGTACACTCTAGTGACTTGTATGCACACTCTAGGATGCATAGTCTGGGGAGTAGTGTCACTTCCGGTTTCGATGTTTTCCTGTTGTGTTTACTTTTACCGTTGAATAAATGTTTAATAATCTAATTCGATTATCAGAACATAACATGGCGCAGCCGACAATTATTTCATAATAGATCAGGTTAGCGAACACACTAACGAACTTCGCCAACAAACGCTAAATGATTTTATAAGCACGCAAACTGTACGCAAAACACAATGAGTAAAAGCGGCAAAACCTCGGGAAACGACACAACCGCCGCGAACCCAGATCAAATGTCTGTTATCTTACAAATCATTCAACAGCAAGCGGATGATCGGAAACAAATGGAAGAAACATTCCGTCAGGAACGACGCGCTGCGGAGGAACGTTTCACTCAATTACTTCAGGCAATGCAACAAACAACGCCATCTAGCAACACTGAAACGAACCATCTCACTCAAATGGCCAAACAGACTCTCCGCCCTCCGACTAACATTAACTTTTTGTCTGGCACCCCGTCCATGGCGGAATTTACGAGCTGGCGGAAATCGTGGGACGATTATGCACTGATTAACCACGTTGACCAGCACGACCGAGCCACACAACTTGCTGCTCTCAGGACACATATGTCGCCAGAATTTCAAGCTGTCCTAAATGAATCAGTCACCATTGACAGTATCATACCAGATGAACCAACTGTTGAGGAGGCTCTCACAGCTATCCACAGCTTCATCCGCGGTGTGCAGAATATCATTGTCGATCGCTTCCACTTCTTCACTCGACGTCAACAACCAGGTGAATCATTCGAACACTTTTTCGTGGCGTTGCGTCAACTCTGCAGACTCGCCGATGTGTGCAACCAGTGTACTGACACACAATTAATCACACTTATCATAATCGGTGTCCAGGACCCTGACCTCCAGAAAAAATTATTGGAGACCCGACCAGTTCCAAATCTGAACCAAGTTCTTACAGTCTGCCGCGCTTTCGAGTCTGCCGGAGCAGACCAGGCACTCACATCCAGTGTGGTGGCACAGGCTGGCAGGCAGGAGAAATCACGTGCCTACAACACCTCGCGACCACATCAATCGCAACCTCAGAATCGCAGCAACCGAACATACAAAGGCACCACAACGTCGTGCTATTGGTGTGCTGGGAACCCACATCCGAGCCGCAGTCAGTGTCCTGCAAAAGATACTACCTGTAATTTTTGCCTGATCAAAGGACATTACCAGAAGGCTTGCAAAAAACGATTTAACGACCAAAAAACAGAAAATTCAATCAACAAAGTTGTCAACACAGCGAAGGTCATGGAGGCCACCACAAGCTCTGGCGTCACCCCAGTATCCCTTCACGTTAACGCGTGCGGGCGAGAGGCTCAGCTCCTGGCTTACCCAGACACAGGTGCAGACATTAACATCTTACCAGAGAAATATTTGCACAAGCTCGGTATGAACTCCGGATCCCTCCGACCAGCCAACATCACCATAATGGCATACAATGGAAAACGTGATTCACCAATCGGATTCTTTCCTGCCAAGATTAGCATAGGTGAATCCACATTAGACAGCAAGATTTATGTCCAACGAGGAACCAATCGATTCCTACTATCAGGCCTGGCATGCGAAAAACTGGGAATAATATCATTTCCTCTGCAAAAAGCACAAGCTGTCACAACAACTGTGACCTCAGAAATATCATTTCCTCTGCAAAAAGCACAAGCTGTCACAACAACTGCGACTTCAGACGGCGTCTTACTATCCACTGATATAGAAGGTGACCCATCAGATGACCTCATAAACAAGACTCGAGAACACATCATGACGGAATTTGCTGATGTATTCGGTGACGACAACCTGCTACATCCAATGAAGGGATCCCCTATGAAAATTCATCTAAAACCTGATGCACAACCATATGCCTTGACTGCAGCACGTCAAGTGGCATTTGGCCTCCGAGATCAGGTCCAGATGGAGCTCCAAAACATGGTGGCGAAGGGCATCATTGAAAAACTGGAAGACGAGGCGTCAGAATGGTGCCATCCCATGGTCGTTGTGCGCAAGCCAGATGGCCGCATCCGCATATGTGTTGATTACACGAAACTCAATAAATATGTCAGCCGACCCATCTACCCCACGCGCACACCGAAAGCCGCCATTGATTCTATCACAGCTGGAGACAAATTCTTCACCACTCTCGACGCTGTACAAGGATACTGGCAAATGGAACTATCATCTGAAAGTCAACACCTCACCACTTTCATCACGTCAGAGGGACGGTTCCGATTCCTTCGAGCCCCAATGGGCCTTAATGCCACGGGAGACGAATACAACCGTAGGGGCGACATCGCATTGGCTGGTATAAGCAATGTTCAAAAAGTGGTTGATGACATCCTCATCCACAGTAAAACATTTCAACAGCATGTAGACACAGTTATCGCCGTCCTCCACCGATGCCGAGAACATGGTATCACACTGAACAAGCGGAAATTCACATTCTGCCAACCACAGACCAAATATGCAGGATATTGTCTCACGTCGTCGGGGATTACCACTGATCCGAACAAGATATCAGCCATTTCAAATTTTCCACCGCCCACCAACATTACAGAACTCCGCTCATTCTTTGGATTGGTTAATCAACTCGGCAGCTTCAGTAGCGAGATCGCCTCTACAATGCAACCACTCCGTCCACTGCTCAAAAAAGGAAGAGTCTTTGCATGGTCAGTCAACCAACAGTCGGCATTTGACAACGTCAAAGCAACATTGACAAAATCGCCGATCCTTCAGCCATTCGATTTAAAACTTCCCACCATATTGCAAACAGATGCATCCCGCACTCGTGGCCTTGGATTTGCTTTGCTACAGAAATCCCATGACAACACGCTCACCCTGGTGCAATGCGGTAGCAGATTCATATCAGACACAGAATCAAGATATGCAATGGTTGAGTTGGAACTACTCGCAGTCGTATGGGCCATGAACAAATGCCGGCTCTACTTGAGTGGACTACCCCACTTCACACTCATTGTTGACCACCGTCCACTGATACCAATCCTCAATTCAAAAGGATTGGACGAAATTGACAACCCCCGCATTCTTCGTCTACGGGAAAAACTCCTCCCATTCAGTTTTGAAACAGAGTGGACAAACGGCCAGAACCACATGATTCCCGATGCATTGTCTCGGGCGCCTGTCCACGACCCTGACAACGATGATCAACACCTGGAAACCGACCTCACCACAGACATGGAAATCCGAGTCAACTACATGACCACCCAGTTGAGAGAGGACGATTACATGGACAACAATTACGACTCTACACTCAACCAAATTGCAGACGCTGCTAAACAAGACGAACAATATCAAGCACTGATCAAGCTGATACAGCAAGGATTCCCATCACGATCCACACTCTTGCCACCAGAACATCAGCCATATTATAAACTTCGCCATGACCTCACCGTACATGGCGACATAATATTATACCAGACTCGAATCCTAGTCCCGAAGACTCAAAGAAGTGACGTGCTACAGAAACTCCACTTATCACATCAGGGCATTGACCGAACAAAACGCAGAGCACGACAGACAGTTTTTTGGCCTGGAATCACATCGGATATCGTCAACACTATTAACGCCTGCACCAAATGCCAGGAAGGACGCGCATCTCTTCCAGCGGAAAGTATCGACTCGGATAAGCCTCCAACCAGACCTTTCCAAGAGACTGCGGTGGACATATTCCAATTTGCGGGCTACCATTACCTTGTTTATGTCGATCGGTTTTCTGGGTGGATCGAGGTCTCCAAGTTCAACAAATCGCCAAGTGCAGAGATGGTCATAGGAATTCTCAGACGCTATCTTATCCAATTTGGTATTCCGAACAAAATGAGATCCGATGGCGGAACGCAGTTCACAGCAGAGGTTATGAAGAAATTCACGCAAAATTGGGGAATCAATCATGTGTTCAGCGCTCCACACTTCCCATCATCTAATGGATTAGCCGAGTCTGCTGTTAAATCAGTCAAGGCATTAGTTGCGGCATCTACAAACAATGGTGATATCGAGCGTGACACATTTGCTCAAGGTTTACTTGAATTACGCAACACACCACGCTCGAATGGTCTATCACCTGCAGAGATGATTTTCGGATCACCATTACGATCCTGTGTCCCTACACACCATCTGGTCTTGTCCAAGAAATGGAGAGACCTGGCAGACAAGGAAGATGTTGCACCACTTTCACCGGCGAATTTGAAGTCACGACAACTCAGACCTCTACATGCTGGAGATAAATGCTGGATACAAGATCCATCCAACAAACGATGGTCTTCGATCGGTCAGGTCATACAAGCCCGGCATCGCAACTACACCGTGAAACTGCCAAGTGGCCGAATTCTATGGCGCAACCGACGCCACATTCGCCCATACCTGGGAGACGAAGAACAATCCGCCAACACATCACTGCAACAAGAAATCCAGCCAGCAATCACCCCAAAAGAGACGACAGAATTTACTCCTGCACCATCAGAGTGGAAGAAGACTCAATTTAAACAATTTAATTACCCAAATCTGAGAAGGAGCCCCCGATTTGTACAATCTATAAAACCCAAGTAAATTCTTAAACAGGGGAATTGAGTGGTACTCTGAAATGATTCTGAATATGATATACATTTACAGTAAAAAAAAAACAAGTAAATTCTTAAAAAGGGGAGTTGATGGATACTCTGATATGTACACTCTAGTGACTTGTATGCACACTCTAGGATGCATAGTCTGGGGAGTAGTGTCACTTCCGGTTTCGATGTTTTCCTGTTGTGTTTACTTTTACCGTTGAATAAATGTTTAATAATCTAATTCGATTATCAGAACATAACATACAGTATATGGGTACTATCATGTTGCAAAGAGCATAACTTAATATGTATGTATAAACACTATTTTTGCCTAACTAAAAGCAAAGATGACATCCCCTCCAGAAAATTTGACAAAATGATAATAGTTTTTAGTTGCTGTTTGCATCATCGCATTACGTGACCTGTTGTAATGATATGCCGTAATATTATTTACTATTATATGGTTATAGTTATTATTTACTATTATCACTATTATAAAAAATGACACAATCCTGCTAAAATGAGTATAACTTACTGCTAATATTTGTAGAAATACCATTTTTGTACAACTGAATGGCTTCTCTTCACTGCTGTCCTTCGAATTTTAAACTGTGATATGTCAAAATGTTTTGGTCCTATTATTGGAACACCTAGTAAAAGAACATCATTACTACATGTGGCATCCTGATTTGGGTACCGGTAGTTTATTAGTTCTTGGTTGATTTGTTTAACATTAAATATGTTTTCGGAAAGTGTGTCCTGGTCAGCAATTCAGGACCATATTGGAAAACAGAGATAAGCTGATTATACACCGTGAGTCAAAAAAAGTAAGCCAAATTGTTTTTCATATATCTCTAATGCCTGATAACATATCATGCTAAAATTTTCCAAATATTTAGAGAATTGGACCAAGAATATGATTCCAAAATTTCATGAGATAAAGTTGAACGGATAAAAAGATGTGAATCTTTAAACTTCATATGCCGAAATTGCAGTTTACAAGCAATTTTCTGACAGATTCAATCAAAAGTAAGCTAAACTGTTTTTATTATATCTCCAATGCCAGCAAATTAATCATACTAAAACTTTCCAGATATTTAGATAATTAAACCTAGAATAGGATTCCAAAATATCATGTAATAAAATTGAACGGATAGAAAGATATGAATATTTGAACTTCATCTCCGAAATTTCAGTTTTCAGCAAATCTGTTATGGTGTTCGCAGCAGTTTTGATGCCTGATAATTCCCAATTTTGGTCTTCAGTGATCCTGGAGTAAAATTTTACGGAATATAAAGTGTGGAGCGTGCATAATGAAAGACCGAGTCTACCAGACAACAATCCATGATATAAACGATCTGAAGCAACGCTTGTTGGAAGTGTGGGATGGCCTGGACCAGAGGATAATCGACGATGCTGTTGCCTAATGGCGCCTGCGCCTCAAGGCTTGCGTGCAAGCTGAAAGATGACATTTTGAGGGTTTGCGGACGTTTCGTCTACGGACGATTCGTCATGGACGGTTCGTCATGGACGATTCGTCAGCTGGACGATTCGTCAGTGGACGATTCGTCAGTGGACGATTCGTCACACGGACGATTCGTCAAGCGGACGATTCGTCTATGGACGATTCGTCAGTGGACGTTTCGTCACACGGACGATTCGTCAAACGGACGATTCGTCTATGGACGATTCGTCTGTGGACGATTCGTCCACCCGTGTTGGATTAGCTACGAACTGACTGAAAATAATTTTTTTACATGGAAGTCGAATTGATGAGAATCGTTTTACCTAAATAATGTTATGTGTAAATAAATACTGTTTTAACAGAAGTTGGATTGATTGAAAAGTAGTTGATGCTGAAAGAAAAGCTGAAACGATGAAAAGAATTCTTGCGTAAATGGAGGTGGAATCGACTCTTTGTTCAAATGATGACACATGGATACAACCGCCACGAAACGAATGTGTGGCTTAAGCTTTTAATAGTTAACATTTATTTTACATCATAATATTTTAAAAAACCACTTACTTTCATCAATCCGACTTCCATAAAACAAAAATTCTTTTCGTCAGTCGTATTGTAATCCACCTCCATAGACGAATCGTCCGCTTGACGAATCGTCCGTGTGACGAAACGTCCACGGACGAATCGTCCATAGATGAATCGTCCGCTTGACGAATCGTCCGTGTGACGAATCGTCCATGACGAACCGTCCATGACGAATCGTCCGTAGACGAAACGTCCGCATACGATTTTGAGCATCTTATTTAATTAAATAATCAAATCATACGGTTGGGGTCATATTGCTAGTTCAATTATCTACATATCTGGAAAATTTTAGAATGACTGATCATCAGGCATTAGAGATATGAGAAAAAGTTTGACGTACATTTTACTGAATCTGACAGAAAATTGCTTGTAAACGGCAATTTCGGCATATGAAGTTTAAAAATTCATATCTTTTTATCCGTGCAACTTTATCTCATGAAATTTTGGAATCATATTCTTGGTCCAATTCTCTAAATAGTTGGAAAATTTTAGCGTGATATGTTATCAGGCATTAGAGATGTATCATGTATGAAAAACAATTTGGCTTACTTTTTTTTGACTCACGGTGTAGTGCTGAAAAGTCAGCTTATAGACTATCATATTCACGTCTGCAGTTACTCATTAGAATAACCCAGCAACAGCAAAACTGAGATGTTGGACTTGATACACAAAGACATATTTTTATTGTAATTTCATTGTAGGCTATAATATATATATATTGACATATATTTATATATATATATATAAATATATTGATATCCTAAAACGCTTTTTATCAGTACTGAAATAACGGAGTTATTTTGCTAAAATGGCATCTTCAAAGGGTGCCATTACAGTGTGGAAACTCCCACGAAATTATTATTTTAAGCATTGCGTATAATAGCCTATAACATTGTTTGTTCAAGTCTTTAGGCCATTTCTATAAGATATGAAAAGTACGTCTATTTTGTAAAAATGACACAATAAATGCTGCCATTGCAATGTGGAAATTCAAAAAGTTTTCTGATTGGGCACTGAAAAAGTGCAGCTATTTTTTAAAAGATGACACCTTAAAATGCTACCATTGCAATATGGAAATTCAACAAGTTTCTGAGCTTATCTGGGGGTACACCTCCTCCCTATTCCCCTCCACCTCCCGGTCTCGGCGCTACGTGCCTCACGAGCGTCCTTCGGACGCTCAGTTGTTCCCTCCCCAGAAACCTGAATTCCCCCAGGGAAGGGGGACTAGATTAAACACTCGTGTATGAAATGTGGCTGGACTGGGAGCGCCTCTGAGTAGATTTCTTGAAGAAGCGCTATATAAATTCACGAAATGAATGAATGAATGCGAACTTTTTGGTCTGCTCAACATGAACAAACCTGTCGTCTCCAATTCTCTCTATAGATGACTTGCATATTCTTAGTCCCAGGGATCCCAGCTCTTTTCCATTGAGGAAGGGTTTTAGAATGCGACCATGCTTAGTAGAAACCATTAAAATAATATTTAAATTGAATCGAGCTGCCTATTCTACACCTATTCTCCAATGTAGTCTATTCGTAACGAAATTAGTTTCGGTAAAATAGAAGTTGACTAAAAAAAGTAATTCGATAATCTGTTTTGCGATCTAAATTATTCACCTGGCGCAGCTTTATTATTACTATTTTTCATGAATCCCACTTCTATCTTGGCATGAATGATTGAATGCGTTTCATCAATCCAGCTTCTATTCGAGCAATAATTGCATTTTTTCGATCGATTCAACTTCTATTTTAAAATCAGCGCCACTTGAAGCAAGAATCTATTCAGCGATCCCACTCCTATTTAAGTGAAAATACCGTAACCAGTCCAACTTTTATTTAGCAGAAATTCGTTTCATGCAATGGTGAATAATTTAGTAGGCCCACGCTAAAGTGATATACTACCAAGAATTCTTGCTTAAATAGAATGAATTGATGGAGGCAATTCTTTCTTAAATTGAGGTTCAATTGAGAATAGCCTTTCATTAAATGGAAGCTCCAATGGCGATAAAATTATTAGCCTAAGCCTACTAACTTAAGTAAGCTTAAATGTATGATAATAATGGGCGTAATTGTAGAATAATAGCTTACTTATGTAAACTACCCATGGATCTAATTAATAAATAGGCCTACGCCGAACTATTAATTAGATCTATGGGGTAGTCTATTTGAGCATTCCGGGTGTGACCATATTGTTTATATGCACAGGCACTGTCTTTGGGATCACCGTAACTCGCAGGCCTAATAAATTTGCTGAGATATCTAGGTCTAAGCAGCAATAAACTTAAGCGAATAGCCATATGAGAATTAATGTGGAGCTAATAGTAGCTACCTGGCATAAGCAATGCAATCATCATCAATAATTAGCCTATAGTCAGGCCCGGCCATAGAGTTTGCGGGGCCCAAGGCAGCAGCGTGAGACCAGGCAAAAAATTTACGAAGTTCATTTTTTAATAGGCCTACGGCATTGGCACTAGGCGGCTAGGCCTACGATATTACGTTGGCTTAAGTAATGCAAACTCATGGGCGTACTCACATAGGGCCATGAGGGGCACCTGCCCGTCTGGAAAACTAACACCTATTTACGACAGCAAAGTTTCACTTTTGACAAATTTATTTGCTCCAAAGCACTAATGATGCTAATTATTCCCATGGTGAAACGGAACATAATATACTTAGACACCTCTGTGAAAAAATCCATGTTCTTAATTTCAAAATAATTGCTAAAAAGTTCGGTCGATTGTGCTTTGCCTCCTCAACCAAAAATGTCTGCAGGCGCCCATGTGCAAAATTGAAGTCAATGAACGCCAAAATGCAAATAGCACAAGCAGTTTACTATGCAGGCAATAATTAGGCCATATAAAATTATGTTTCATTTAACTATTTAAATATCTAACATCTAAAATAGGATGCCAAATTAATACGCGTGTTAGCATATCGCTTACAACACTTGTTATTGAATATTCTTTTTAATTATCATAATTCCATGATTTAAGCACAATAATAATTATTTTAAGAAAAATAATTCCGACTAAAGCAAGCAACATGTTACAGATTGTAAGTAAAATAGGGCCTACTTCTTTCTTTATGCACATTGCAACTATCCTAGGAAATACGTTTGATCCCATCTTCTGCACACCTCTGCTTAGCAATCATTGCAAACGTAAATAACTATTTACTGGCACGCATAGAACCAGAGCTGAAAGTGAGCCGAGTCGGTACGGGTCTGCGACCCGACATAGATTTTCGAGATCTGCTGTTGCCGGATCTCAACGCAGGGGCGGATCCAGGATTTCTGGTTAGGGGGGGCGTAAATACTACCAATCCAATCCCGTAAATATATATATATGAGTTGCGGCGCCAGGATCTCAGGTTGGGGGCTGAAGCCAACTAGGCCTAAAGAAAAATTTGTAGGAAGCGCCGAAGGCGCGAAGCTGCGAGTGCCGAAGGCACAAGCCCATACCGACTAGGGGGTCTGGGGGAGCGTCGTAAGCTCCCCAGCGGGGTCTGGGGCGGAGCCTCAGCCACCAACGCATTTTTAGCTCTGTTGACCTAAACTAGAGACATTTTTAGGCTCTTTTTTGCCAGCCATTTCTGAACGATAAAATCATGAAAACTCAAAAAAGAAGTCGTTTTGCAGAGTCGCAGACTAGTGTTAAGTGGCAGAGAGAGTCGATGTCCGGGAGTCGAGCCCAGTCGCAATTGATGTCTCACATGTGAGTCGATGTATGACCGTCCGCCGCAGTTGAGGTCCGAAAATAAGATAATAATAATAACTTTTAAGCCGATACATGGACAATGGACATTCATTGTTTTTTGCTTTGGGATGAGGCTGAGTCACATTTAGGGGCTTAACCCCATGACCACTCCCCTGGTGCCGCCAATGGCATAAGCATCTACAGTTTTCTACACTGTAATAATATTTTTATAGTTGATTTCGTTGCCGTTGGTCATTGTCTAGTTTCCTTATTACGAAATAAGCCGTTTTAGACATTTTCAGCTTTTTTGGGGGGGATGAGCCACGTTTAGGGGGGATTAGCCCCCCTAGCCCTCTCCTGTCGCCGCCACTGATATGTATGAAATTAGATCATGCAAAACCATAATGATCCTTTTTATAGAAAATGTCATGGAACTTTAAACAAATATATAGTTGCTCAAATAAAACCACTGGTGTCCACTGAAGGTTAACAGTGAAACGATTATAAATCAGTTATCAGTTTTGATCATGCAAACCTTGACCCAAAAAGGAAATAATTAAGTGTCACATGCCAGTGGGTTAACAGTGTCATTCTCCCTGGATGCTTTCTGGCGTAGACATTGAGATTGTCATCAATGTGTAACTTGATGTCCTTATGGACAAACAATAAAATGAGTCCTCGTTCATTGTACTTTGGAAACACAACTTCACAAATCGCAGACTAGAATTTTCTTGCTCAACACTGCAAGCCGTGACAGAAGTGAGCAGCAAAATGTGAGCTATTGTGGTAATATTTGGATACATAATACAACGGGAGCGGCTGTTAGCGAGGGTGTCCGACAGGGTGCTTGGTGTGCTGTTAGTGTTTCTCCACATCTTCTGCCAAAGCTTTAACTCTTGATGAAAAGAATTCGGAGAAGGCAGCTCATCATGATAGTAATGAAGTATACCATCAGCAGTGAGTGCGTCGATGTTTTAAACATTAGATGCATGGAATGAGACTTACATGTAGACCACGAATTGCTTGCTTTGCAAGATCTCCAAATCGTAGGCTAAATTGCAATTATATTAGTTTTATGTCAGTTTAGCTTTAGAACATTTCTGCAGGTTTAGGGGGGGCGTACGCCGGCTCCGCCCCCCTCTGAATCCGCGCCTGCAACGGGTTGCAAAAAGGTCGCTGGGTGCCAAAACTAGGTAAAAATGGTAGGATTTTTGGATAATTTTGGGCAAATAACAAAAAAAAGTCGTCAGAAAAATTTACGGGTCAAAGGCGTACGTCGCCTCATCCGCCAAAGTCAGACCCGGCAACTTTTCCAAAACCACTTTCAGCCCTGCATAGAACCATTGCTCATTTCCAAAGTTAGGTAAGAGGAGATAGCTCTTATGTTAATTTACTTTACTCAAAACAATAATGTTTTCACAGGTAGCAGTAGAATAAAACCAAAAAGTGTTTTGAAATTTTTGGAGTTAGCACCCTTGCACTCTAATCAGACGATGTAGGTCTATGTCCAGTGGCGTAACAACTAAGCTGGGGGCCCGTGGACATTATGGGCCCCTATCTATTAACGGGACTAAACAGTGAAAGCAATGAGATGGCTGTTTTTAAACAAGAGCGCCTATTATATTATCTGAAGTAATTTTGGTAGCGCAATAGTATAGGCCAGTGGTTCCCAACCTTTTTTTTACTTCAGGACCACTTTTTGTAAGTTGAAGGACACTAGGGAGGGGGGGGCATAAAGCTAAAATTTAAGTAACTAAAATTATATAAAATTGTTATAGGCCTAATTGAATCAAAATTGAATGTTTCATGTTATTTATAGTCGTCAAATAATTTAAAATAGAAATTAATTATATTTTCTATCCTGTACAAACTGTAAATATTTTCATATATTATTGTTAATTCTTTGATAGACAGGCTATTTTTTGGACTGGCGGGCCACTTTAGGTTCGCGGGCCACGGGTTGGGAGCCACTGGTGAGTTTTCGTAAAGTTTTGCTTTATGAATGTCAGTATTGAACGCTGTCATCGATAATTCATTGTTATGGAATAGTAATGGTTTAATGCAAAACAAGAAAATGGTTCCACAACAACTGGTCTGCAGACAACTCGTCTAAAAACACTGGTCTACAGACAACTCGTATTGATGAAATAGAAACTGAATTTATATTAACCCTCAGGCTACCAAGCTTTTTTTGTAACACTGACTACCAAGGGTTTGGGTCCGCTATTCCGAGGGTCCAGTATTCCGAGGGTCCACTATTCCGAAGGTCCACTATTCCGAGGGTCCGCTATTCCGAAGATCCGCTATTCCGAAGATTGTACTGTTATAGGCCTACGCCTATTATGATAAATCAGTCAGGTTTAGGTCCACTATTCCGAATCCTAAACCTAATCCTAACTCACCGTAAACCTATAACCACCAAGGATACAGAACAAAATACAGCGGATATTCGGAATAGTGGACCCTCTGAATAGTGGGCCGTTACAGTAATCTCCGAACTTATGAAGCTCGGGGATTTTTAGTCAACGGAGTAATTTGAGAATGGGAGTGATAATTATGATTGTGCTTGGGTTTCCCGTCCTGATGACACCACGGGCTAGTAAGCTGTGGGTTAGTTACAGACGTTTGAGGTTTTTGAATTCGAGGTTGAGGAAAAGAGAATTGTAGTAGTCTTGCTTTGAGCAGGAATCATTATTCATCAATCTTATACATTACAAGCTGTGCCCGGCCACGCGTTGCTGTGGCTGAAAAGACCGTTCAACCCTCCCTTTCTACCTCCCTTACCCTGCTTCCCTCACTCCCCCTCTCCCTCCGTCCCCTTCCCTCCCGTCCCCTACCCTCCCCTACCACCTGCCCCTCCCCTCTCTTCCTCCTCCCATGCCCCTCCACTCGGCCGCATTCGCGAAGGCAAGGTTGTGTGAAAATTGAAATCGAAATCGCTCGAATCGAATGCAAAATTGCGCGAAAAGATTGCGCTTAAAAAAAGCATTTACAAAAAGCGATGGTATTCGAAATTCGTAAAATTTTGAAAGGAATCGGGCAAGAACGGTGAATCACTTTCCGAGATCCTTGATTTTGTATATATACAACCGACAGCTACATAGGTATATGCGCTATAAAAGGACGTTCGGATATGCGCCATAGAAACGCGGCCGCGTTAAAATGCACGTTGTGCAAATTTGAAATCGAAATTGCTCGAATCGAATGCAAAGTTGTTTTTAATTGTCGAAAAGTTTGCGCTTTTTCCAAGAAACATTTCACAAACCAGATCGTATTTGAACGGAACATTTTGGTAAAATTTTGAAAGTGATCGTTAAAAAGTTTTTCGAGATCCTTGGTTAAATACAAACTTTTTACATTTTTATATACTAGCTGAACCCGGCCACGCGTTGCTGTGGCTGAAAAGAGCGTCCAACAATTCCTCCCAACATCCATTCCACCTCTCCTCTCCGCACCATCCCGCTTGCCCTCCCCTTTCTCTCCCCTCCCTCTATCCTCTCCCTTCCCCTTTCCTTCTCCCATCCCCTCCCCTTTCCCCTCCCTTTCCTCTTCCTTTCCTTCCCACCCCTCCCTTCCCATCTCCTCCCTCTCTTCTTCCACACCCCTCTTCCCCTTACCTCCTTCCATCTCCCTGTACCTCCTTCGTCCCTATCCCCTCTCTTCCCCACCACCTCCCACTCCACCCTACCCTTCTCCCTCTCCCAGTCCCATCTCCCTCCATCCCTCCCTCCATCCATCCATTCATCCATCCGTCCATTCCTCTGCCTCCCTGCATCCCTCCCTCCTCCATCCCTCCCCTCCGCTCCCTCCCCTCCCTCTTCGTCCCGCTCCCTCCCCCTCCTTTCCTCCCTCACACCGAGGGTTAAGGAAGGAGGGTGGGAGGAGAGAAAGGGAAGGGAGGGAAGGAGGGAGGGAAGGAGGGAGGGAGACAGAAAGACGGACGGACGGAGGGAGGGAGGGAGAAAGGGAGGGAGGGGTGTATGGATATATAACAATCTCCGGAATAGTGGACCTTCGGAATAGTGGACCTTCGGAATAGCGGGCCGTTACCACTACCAAGGGGGGGGGGGTGATTACCACCCCCCCCTGGATTTTGGGTTTGGTTTGAGATATCATAACTTGTAATACATCAATGGATTCAGCATTCATTTCTGCACAAAATGGTATATTTAGGTTTGAAATATATGAAAGCACCCCGGAATTATGAATTTTTTTCCGTAGGCACCCGTCGATTTCACAAAATGCATACTTTCGCATAAGAAAATATTAGATTTTGTGTGTTTTTGACATAATTTATTTATTTAAAAATAGTTTACATATAATAAAGTCCAATATCCAACTATAAAAACTAGTAATAAGTTAGTTTTAATTACAATAAAAAGAAAAAACATGTATTAGCTGCTGATGTCTCAAGACTTTTCTTTTTCCTGGAGTTCTTCGCACTGGGAGCGCCTCTGATTAGTTTGTGCTGTGAGAGGCGCTTTATAAATCCAAAAATAGAAATAGAATAGAATAGAAAAACGTTTACGCAGACTTATCGGTTTACGTTGTAAAAAAAACCCAACATTTTCACACATTTTAATTTATTTTGAGCACTTTCGGTCATCAAATGTCAAATTATTTGGTATAAAAAAATAGCCCTAAATGCCCTCTATAGAATGGCATAATTTACTTCTCTTGAAAAATAAATTATGAATAATTTTTAATAGAAAAAACATGAAAATTTTATGAAAATAAAACACCTTTTTATATATTTTAATTTATTTTGAGCACTTCCGGTTGTCAAAAGACAACTCCGTGACCACCACAATGTAGCCCCACAGTTCCTCTACAGAACGGTGTAATTCGTGTCTCTTCATGTCAAAGGACGGATAAGATACAGCCGATAATCTAAGGGGGGGGTTGGAATCCACCCCTCTGGTGCCTCGGGTATATCGGGTATAACTTTTGAATGGTATGGTATATCATCACACATTTTAGCTCAAAATGTGTGCAAATGAATCTTCTACAGCTACCTAAAACGTCAAAATTTTATTCCAAACGAAAAAAGTTTGATTTGGACAAAACCTAGGGGGGGGGTGGATACCACCCCCCCTGGTAGCCCGAGGGTTAACCCTTTACAGGGCATAATGGCCCTGAACAGTTACAACAATAATAATTACATATTATATGC
This sequence comes from Lumbricus rubellus, assembly GCA_945859605.1. Taxonomy (NCBI): domain Eukaryota; kingdom Metazoa; phylum Annelida; class Clitellata; order Crassiclitellata; family Lumbricidae; genus Lumbricus; species Lumbricus rubellus. The sequence continues at coordinate 2,575,922 of OX243817.1, forward strand.
CTACTAACTAACCATATAGGGGGAATATATTCGTCGTGTGAAAAAGTTGACTTTTAAAAAATGGCAATATTGTGTCCTATACCCATGAAGCCGAAACTTGTAGTGGCAACATTGTTGCCACTGCCCATGAAGCCAAAACTTGTAGTGGCAACATTGTCGCCACTGCCCACTAAGCCCAAATGAACGATTTAGAAAAAAGTGAAACCAAAAAGCAGTGTTGTTGTCAATCATGTAAGAAACATTAGTGAAAACAATAGGAAATTACAGAGTACGGTTTCGTACTAAGTGGCAGGTCTATAGTTGTGTTTCAAGTGCAGTTTACTTATGAAAATCCGCGAAACCTGGGTATATGCATAAAGCAAAACAGCAGACGTTGACTTGTATAAACGCTTGTTGGACGTGGACATCTGTACCAAAAAAAAGCCAGTGCAGTGTTCTGTTAGAACAATTCTAGCGGGAATGAAGGGGATGGGTGAGAAGACACCTCCTTGTATTTCCTATGACATAACGTGGCACTTCGGCGTGAAAACTCTGACACAGTATCAATGCTGTAGTCGGGAGCGCCTCTGTGTAGAAAGTAGACGCCTACATCTATTTTTAGTTCTGAATTTCTTAGAGAGTCTACCATAGTCAGCCACTTCAACATCTAGTTCTCTACTACCTGCCGAATGCGGTTCTACGCCTTCCAGGACTCCTTCGAGAAGTTGGCCAAGTCAGCCACTTCAACATCTCTAGTTCTCTACTACCTGCCGAATGCCGTTCAACTCAAACCTATGACGTTACGAGAAAAGTTCTGGATAACATTGCATCATACGCGGAACATTTGAATGTGCACCTTCTATCACCCTCAGACTAGAATCGGTGGACTGGACTCTGCGTGTTTGCGATGGAGTTTAGTTTACAGTGACTTCTGTTTGGGGCGGTGTTTGCTGTGGATGTAATTGTAGATCTGTCGTGATGATAACTCTAACATCTGAGGCTTAGATAGGGTGGATGTTCTCCCACTATGTGCGCCTCTGCATAGTTATTCTTCAAGAGGCGCTATATAAATCCTTAATTACATTACATGGGCAATGGGTTGGGTAAACCATACTATTTGTTAGGGGAAGTGTTAACTATGGTCGGGAGCGCTACTGAATCTGTGAGCGGCGCTATATAAATTTTCAATTACAATTACAATTACAATAGTGACATCTGGTGAATTAAAACATAATAATATGCTTGCAGGAACGTCTCCAGTGCCTTCTAAGTAGATCGACCAGTAGAAGTACACTATATTGCCTCTACCCTTTAAAGGGCGAGTGCCCAAGGTATTTTTTGGTACACGAAGGTCCAAAGGGGGGGGGGGGGTCCGCGCGGACCCCAGCGTTTTATGTTAATATCTTGAGAAGGGATTAGAATATCACAGGCGCCGTTAGGCGTACGCACTTACGCAAGTGCGTACAGCGCGGAAAGGCTAAAAAAGCGTCACCACTTTTAACATCCAAAATTACCTCTATGCGTATACCCAAAGTGGAGCAATAAGCTTATGCTGGTGATACCTCATAATCGCCAGTAGGCATATACGGTATATATATATATATATATATATATATATATATATATATATATATATATATATTATATAAGCTCGTATCGATCGCTGTTCGCTTCATATTAGGCTATTTTGTGCAAGTTGTTTTGTGCGTACAGAAAAAAATTCCTGGCGGCGCCGTTGTGGAATATCGTTACAGAATTTAGTTCTATGCGATCCCAAATGAATTTGCAATCGATTGATGTATATTATAATCACAATAACACCACCTGGTGTTAAATAATAGTGTAAAATCTTGTGATAAACATTTTATGATTGCTTGCGTTATTTGCCGAAGGAAGCCTATACGTCTGGCGCGTCCGCATGCCAGTCAGTTGCTCTCATTTCCAGCTATCGAAGGACCAGTAGCATTATGGTAGACTAAATCGTAATCGCAATTGTAAATTTGTGTAAATTTTATTCGCGTAACCTTGACAGAATGGTTGTCGCCGTTGTATGAACTGTCCTATGCCATCCGTTTTGACGCAAGCCTGTTGTATGCAATAATTATAATTTATTGCTTTGATAGGCCTACACAGACTTGCAGACTTTCAAATTCTATGCTGCAAACATAGGCCAAACATAGTGCTATAATGTCAGTAATTTTAAGTTCAACAATTTGTATGAATCGTTCTTTCATATACATGTAACGTGCGCTGACCATTTATTTATTGACTAGTAACCATGCGCTTGTATGAATATCAGCCGCATATCATGGGTACCCTTAGTATATGCTGTGGTTGTGGGGTGCAGGGTAGGACAATACTCACGCAAAATATACCATCATATGCCCAAATGGTTGCTCTAGGAATACCTAAAAGCATTTATGGAGATCCATAGCCTTTAAAAAGTTATCCGGGAAAAACAGGCCTGGGGTCCGGTCGGACCCCCCCCCCCCGATTGGGCACTCGAGGGTTAAACGTTACATGGTGTTCCAGCTTAAAAAGAAGCTGGATTGATGATTTTCATTCAAGTATTTCAACATGCATCCAGCTTCTATTTCAGATCTAAAATTTCTACCTTCATCCAGCTTCTATTTCTCATGCGTTATTTTCGCCAATCCACCTTCTATTTCACCTGGAAAAGAACCTTCATGTAGCCTCCAATTCTGTTGCGTTTTTGATCAATCCAGCCTCCATTTCAGCTGCAAAAAACTTTCATCCAGCTTCCATTTCCCCAGCGCTGGATCAGTTGTCTGTAGACCAGTTGTCGTAAGACGAGTTGTCGTAAGTATACCGATTGCTGTCTGTATACCGATTGTTGGTTCAATTCTCTAAATATTGGAATTTTTTTTAGTATGATTGATAACTATTATAAGGCATTATAGATATATGAAAAACAGTGTGGCTTGCATTTATTGAACCACGGTGTACACTGTACAGCAGTGCTGTCCAACCTTTTTGGCATCATGGGCCGCAGAAGCAATAATTCCAAAGCCGAGGGCCGCAACAGTATTGTTACTTAGCCTAAACTCCAAAGCAGCGGCTGAAATTTATTGATAATTATTAACTATAGGCAGGGCTTAAAGTGTGCCAGGACGGTCATGGACGGCGTCCAGGCACTTATTTTCGAGGCTGGACGCCGTCCTGCCACTTATTTGGCCAGCACTGCCTGGACGGTCGTCCATGACCGCATGGACGGCGTCCATGCAGTTACGGAAGACCGGCCATGACTGCCTAAAAATGGCTTCATTTGAGGTCGACACAGCCAAAAATGCGCTGGTCGCTGGGGCTCCGCCCCAGACCCCGCTGCGGGAGCTTACGGCCAAGACAAAAACCTTTCTCTTTTGCAATAACCTTTGGATTTTTATTGTTATCCTGGTAGCTTGTGACACTGAAAAAACACTTATTTTTGAAGTTTTCACGACTTTATCGTTCACAAATAGCTGGCAAAAAAGAGCCTAAAAACAGACCCCGCTGCGGGAGCTTACGGCCAAGACAAAAGCCTTTCTCTTTTGCAATATTGTTATCCTGGTAGCTTGCGACACTAAAAAGACCACTTATTTTTGAAGTTTTCGCGACTTTATCGTTCACAAATAGCTGGCAAAAAAGAGCCTAAAAATGGCTCCGTTAAATTTTGAGGTCGACACAGCCAAAAATGTGCTGATCGCCCAGACCCCCTGCGGAAGCTTACGGTCAAGCTTGCGACACTGAAAAAATACTTATTTTTGAAGTTTTCGCGACTTAATCGTTCACAAATAGCTGGCAAAAAGAGCCTAAAAATAGACCCCGCTGCGGGAGCTTACGGTCAAGACAACAACCTTTCTCTTCTACACTAACATTTTGATTTTGATTGTTATCCTGCATGGTAGCTTACGACACTAAAAAACCACTTATTTTTGAACTTTTCGCGACTTTATCGTTCACAAATAGCTGGCAAAAAGAGCCTCAAAAAGACCCCGCTGGGGAGCTTACGACGCTCCCCCAGACCCCCTAGTCGGGACGGGCTTCGTGCCTTCGGCACTCGCAACTTCGCGCCTTCGGCGCCGCCACTGACGACCAATTACAATACAGCGTCCAGGCACTTCTTTTTTTACACTTTAAGCACTGACTATAGGCCTAGTGTATAATGAATAACAGAGATGATTGATAGCATGTTTACCCAGGACATGTTTGAAATGCTTTATAATCGCATCGTATTAAAACCTTTATAAAGCGCCTCTACTAGGGTGAACCGTTCAGAGGCGCTAATATTTTTGTTCCAAAAAGCATAAGGGTTTTATCCCTGCCCTGCACTCAGTTCGTTTTTCAGTACTTCGCCCAGCCACAGTTTTGTTAACTCAGCTCCACCTTATGTATTATAAGCCAGATTTGCATCTTGCTTCACTGGCTCTCATAAAAAGTTATTGAAGTCGTAGTCTTTGGTCAAAGGACCAGTCATATTCGTCTGTAAAGAACGAGTCCAAGAAACCTCCATTCGCCGGTCTGGAGACTCTTCGATTTTTCCTTCCAACCATTAAGACTAGAAATGGTCTATCTTTATAGAGGAACGGTCACAGTCATCGCAGACGTGCTGGAACTCTATGGACATCCCAGTAAGTGACTTCAAGTGATTGGTTTGTGGACTGGGTCTGCATAATTGAGTACAGGAATGAGAGTTGCTAAAGCTAAAAGTCGTGTTTCAATCAACTGATAGACAACAGGACCTAACCCTAGGGATATAAAGAAGAGAGTAACCTATGACCTATTGTTGTCAGATTGGGCTACGCTTATTTTTATTTACATTGTAACGGTTGCCACGGATTTGATAGCTACCGATAGGCCTATCTGCAAGGAATGCTGCTATAGATGTCCAAACACTGCAACCGTTACATTACAATATCAATATATAAAAAATTAAGCGTTCAAGTCGACAACTGACTTTGTCCTTTACTTCATTCTACACAAAGTGCAAAAATTTAGTGAGCTCTGGCGGGCCACTTGAAATCACCTTGCGGGCCGAAAGTTGGACAGCACTGCTGTACAGTTTGCAGTGTTCGAAACATCGCATCTCAGCTTATTCATTATTGAACGGATCGATAACCTATTTTTTTAAATGCAGTTTTGCTTATGCTGTAGTAGAAATTATCGGCTACCAAAGACCAATTATTGATAATGCCGATCTGTATGATCTTAAGTGTTCTAACTGTCTTAAGCATATTCTAAAAGCAAAGCTAACTCATTTTATGGTAGTAATAACATACATGTTAGTGTCAATGTTCAAAACAAATCAAATGGAAGTTATTTTGCAAAAATAAACACACGCAGATGTGGCTTTTGTCAATATCTCTTCATCTGAGGAATACGATTATTATGGGGAATACTCTATTTCGTGACACCGGTAATAGTCTCGACGCACCTAACAGGCTCCTTGTAGCTTAATGCTACTTGAAATCCTTTGATTTCGATTTTCTTCAAAAGCATCAGCCTCGTCTGACCTGCCCTTCAAAAATCTTCAGACTCTATTGCATTGGACAATATTCCGGTCTTCATATGAATCAAAGCTCGAGGGTGCGTACCATACGTATTCTCTTTTTTTAAAGGTACGTACGTATTTTAACGTACCCTATTTTAGGGTACGTAAACAAAAAATAAAATACGTTAACCATGTCATTGCTCATTATAAGAATGCTCAATTTAAGTTAAGCAAACAATCACAGCCCAGTACACGGCGTAGTGAATTGCTGCAATGCTATATTGTAGGTCTATGTTTATCCAGCATACATTGCACTTAATGCACTAGTGTCAGTCAGTCGGCTCGCTTCTGCTGTAGCACTTCAAAGGTGTGTTCTTATGCGATTGCCTGATTCAACCCAGAACTGTTTGTCGAAAAAATTGCATTTAATCAAATAATTGTTCTTCGCATTTTTCAAAACTTTCACGTGCGTATATTCCTTCCCATGTTCTCTGGGCATCGCTGAATCGCTGACTGATGCGTAGGCTCTGAGACATATTGCAACTTTCGAGTTACAGCAATTTACAAACCAGTGACGTGTACTTAGCTCTCATCAGAAAGACAGTACAATTTGCATTAAATTAATTATAACCGAAGAATTTATCGAATTAAATTTACTGCTACAGTAACTCTCCCGGAAATACAGGTTTCAATGACGCATAGGCCTACAGTTGACGTCTGTAGGCTATGGGTCGCCGAGTAAACCATGCATAAAATTTTCGTGTACGGTACGTACCATACGCGTATTATATTTTTTGAAAGGTACGTACACATTTTAGCGTATTCTATTTTAGGGTACGCGTACCCTCGAGCTATGATATGAATACACCGATGCACCGTTGTTCTTTGAACATTTTCTTTCGGAACGGCTTTTGTCACATGCGTGCCTTCATCTTCATGTGAAAATATCGGTACGTCTATGTTTATATTCTGAATGAATAAGTAAATTAGTAAACAAATTTAAGTGAAAGATATTGATTTTGTTAAATGTTCCAACAGTGATCACTCCAGTGTTTGAAAATTATGCAGTTGTCGTGGGATTAGATGATGGTCCGACGAACGACGTCGTCAAAATAAATCTACATCGTCCAAATGAGATTTCAGCATTACAACAACAAATACCAACCACAATGCAGGCGGAGACAGTCGCCGCCGTTTACCGTAACACGATGTACGTCGCTGGAGTAGGAGCAAATAGAGATGAAATCTGGAAATACCATTTTGCTTCTGGTTGGATGAAATGCGCTTCTCTGGTTCAAGGTCGACGTAGACACAGCGCAGCGTTTATCGATGAATTCTTGTACATCTGCGGAGGATTTGTGGATTCTACTAAAAGTATTCTGGACAGCGTTGAAGCTTACAACGCAATCACCGATAAATGTGCCGCAGTTGGAAAGTTGGTTCAATGTGTCCAGTCCTCAGGCAACTGTGTTCCATTCAAAAGTTCACTATATATCTTCGGTGGAGCAGATAAAGATTACAATGCGTTGAATTGTGTTCAAGTGTATAACACGAAAGCAAACACATGCTCTGTTCTTTCGAAACCAATGCCGCGGCCTTATAGCCTGATGCGAGCTGTACTTTGGAAGATATCTGTTATTTTGTTTGGACGCCATACTTGTTTTATATTTAACTTTGAGACGGAAACGTGGCAAGAAAGAATACAATTCAAGACCGATGCTTATTACTTTGGTTTACTTCTTGAGAATGAAAGAGTCTTTGTCATCGGGGGAGGTGATTGGGAAGGAGATAAATCTGGCAAATTGACGTGGAAATGCAGAGACGACGTACGTTATGTTCCTCTTCAGAATATCATCGATGATAAACCGATTGAATGGACGATTCACGGGACATTATCAAAACCATCCGTTGTACACACTTTTGCAAATATGCGCGGTTTAACCTAGCAAATAAACCACCGTATTTGGACGAACTGCACTAGTGGCACCCGGAAATAGAGCGACCGACAAAATGCTGCACCCGACAAAAGAGTGCCCGAGAAAGAGCACCCTGACAAAAGAGCGCCGACACATTTGAGCGAACGACAGTTGAATTTCTTGCATGAAATTCATTGATAAAATATTCTGCTAAAGATGATTCTAAATAATATAATATCCTACCTCTAATGATATCAATAAATCAGCAGCGTATACGATGCGTATAATATTTTAAATCGGTAGTTGAGGTTGGTTAATTGCTGCTGTGTAGTTTAGACTGCCAATTGTTTTTAAATAGGCGCCACAAAAATTCTAAAAGCTAAAAATTATTTGCATGATCAATCCAAATGCCAGGTAGGCCTAAATAATGTTTTCGTATATCCAACTTCTATTGAAGCGAATCTATCCGACTTTTATTTAGGCAACAAATTATTTTCACTATCTTGCTTCTATTTAGGCAAAGAATTATTACTCTCATCAATATAACTTCTATTTGAGCAAATGAGCAAGTTATTTTTTCATCAATTAAACAGAAACTACATGATAGCCTATGCATTCTATATAATTCACATACATGTAATTCCTCGACCAGAAGAACGTGTTTTTTTTATCTTATGACTAATTTATCAACATAAATTATGGTATAGGCCTAGGGCCTGCGCTACTGAAACTAATTTATAGACATCATTAGAGTAATACTAATGTATAATTATGAACAATCTTTTGCGGAATTTGTTTTCCGTGCATTTCACAGAGGGAAAGAGGAGACGTGGAAGACCGCGTAGGATGTGGATCGACGATGTGAAAGAATGGACCGGGATGACAATGGAGCAGGCGATTCGAGCAGCGCAGCAGAGATCTACATGGAAACAAATCGTCCTTTGTGCCGCCAAAGTTCGGAACGAATAAGGCACCGACGACGACGACGACGGCATTTCACGTAAAAAATTCAACTGTGTCGTTCGCTCAAATGTGTCGGCGCTCTTTTGTTGGTCGCTCTTTTGTCGGGTCACTCTTTTGTCGGCGCTCCTTTGTCGATCGCTCTTTTGCACCATCTTTGATGAATGCGAACACGGTTTTGTATTTTCAAATTTGGTAACTTCCCTGTGCGCTGATCTTACATCGTCTTGAGATGTGCAGGTAGGCATATTAGGCTGAGAGAATGCTGCACAGCCACGCCAACGAATTTGAAGGTCGGAATATTTGTTTTGAAACAAAACAAAAAAACAGCTACATGGAGACACTGGCCAAATAGGCGACTGATGAATTACGAATTATTGTAGAAGGCTGCTAGATAATAATATTAATATTGATGATAAATACAGTACTATTGATACTAACAATTATAGCAATGATGTTACATGTATAAGAACAATGATAATAGCAGTCATTATTATTATTATTGCAAATTAGTAGCATTAGTGGTACATGTATGTATGTATGTAGGCTATGTATGTATGTATGTATGTATGTATGTATGTATGTATGTATGTATGTATGTATGTATGTATGTATGTATGTATGTATGTATGTATGTATGTATGTATGTATGTATGTATGTATGTATGTATGTATGTATGTATGTATGTATGTATGTATGTATGTACATGAATGTATGTATGTATGTATGTATGTATGTATGTATGTATGTATGTATGTATGTATGTATGTATGTATGTATGTATGTATGTATGTATGTGTGTATGTATGTATGTATGTATGTATGTATGTATGTATGTATGTACGTACGTACGTACGTACGTACGTACGTACGTACGTACGTACATACATACGTGTTACGTACGTACGTATGTACGTACGTACGTACGTACGTATGTATGTATGTATGTATGTATGTATGTATGTATGTATGTATGTATGTATGTATGTATGTATGTATGTATGTGTGTATGTATGTATGTATGTATGTATGTATTATGTATGTATGCATGTATGTATGTATGTATGTATGTCTGTATGACATTGTATGTTTGTAAGTATGTAGTATGTATGACATTGTATGTATGTATATATGATATATTATGAGACGGGGTCCAGGGGAGCAAATACCCCCCAAATTTCGGGAAATTCTGATTTTTCGGGCAAGCAGACCAGGAAATTTTTTAAAAAGTGAAACAAATTTCGGGCAAAAGTAACGGATGACTAAAAAAGGTCGTCAGAATTTTCGGGCAAACGTAACAGGTATTATTTTTCTTATTAATTCGGCCGGATGACAACAACAATTTTCGGGCACAAGTCTCATTTTTGCCCCCACCCACTGCTGGAATGTCCCCTATGACTATATGGTGAACCGTTCAGAGGCGCTACCAGTGCACGAGGCCACAAGAAAAAAAAAGTTTTGAGGAAAGAAAACGAGGACGAAGGAATACCAGTTAGAAGTTGAGACCGAGTAGATGGAGACAGAGTATTCCAAAGAGAGGGACCAATTGATGCAAAGGATCGGGACTGAGCCATAGTCGTTCTAGTAGGAGGAACTAAAAGATCAAATCTATTTGAAGAGCGGAGTGGGCGATGTGAGGAGGCTGAAAGAGGCCGGTGAATTTCATTGGCTAGATATTTCGGGGCAAGACTGCGTTGTGCTTTGGAGACCAAGATGAGAGTTTTGAACTTAATTCGAGCAGTTAGAGGAAGCCATTGGAGCTGTTCAAACATAGAAGTAGAAATATGCGAGTAGCGTGGAAGGCGTGCGATTAATCTGGCTGCAGCGTTTAAGACCGACTGCATGTAGCCTACATGTAGGTGAAAAACGAATCTTAGGCAGACCAATTAAAAGAGAATTACAGTAGATCATATAGATGGAAAATGAATATAAAAAATGAACAAATGAATGAACGAATGAAATAAGTGGATAAGAACAAAACAATGCGATAAAACTGTATAATTTCTTGCTTCTCCTGAAGTTCTGAATTGCGGACAGTACAGTAGGCCTATATGCAACAGACCTCGATCTTGTTAATTCAAGTCCACCATAATATTTATCACACAAAGAAGAGAACACTCCACCGCTCGCTCCTCGCACTTTAGCAGTGCCAGTCTCAACAACAGATAAACAGGGAGGGCGTCATTAATGAACTTTTGTTGTCACGAAGTGTCGTTAATCTGAAAACAACAAACAGTAATAATAATGACGATTAAATCCTGGAATGGATCTATCAATAGCAGGAAGTCGACTATATTTTATTGCGTTGGAAAAGTCCATTAATAAGGTGTCTATGTAATATCTAAATATTTCCAGTGTTTAAACTCTGAAACATCACAACTTACCGACGACAGAGAAATGACAATCGCAAATCAAGAATTAATTTGTGCTAGTAATTGAAATATATATAATTAAAGACACCGGTTATATATAGGCGTTATATATATATATATATATATATATATATATTATATATATATATATAAATTGTAACCGCGTTTGTGTCGGCCTCAAGGATCTCCGAACTTTCTTCATTGATTGCTTTCGAAACTTCACCAAAACGTTTAGTTCCAACACGGCCGGGTTTGCAGAATGCTTTTTGGGGAAAAAGCGCAATCTTTTAAACAAAAAAGCAACTCTGCAAATTTGACCGCTTTCAACACGTCGATAAGCCATGCCTTCCAATTCGGGCGCGTTTCAAATGGTGGTTCAAATGTGTGTTCCGTTTATGTAGCGCATTTCAACACATTCCATTGCGGCCTTTTTGCTGAAGCGTTTTAGGGCGCTAACAGCGTCGCTATCGGGAAGGGACGGTGTGAGGGAGGAAAGGAGGGGACGGAGCGGGACGAAGAGGGAGAGTAGATTCGTCCCAACCTCAACGGCCGTCATATTAGTCAACAACTTCATCGTCTCCAGGGTTGACTATTGCAACAGTGTACTGGCGGGTCTTCCGACTTGTCAGCTGGAGCGGATCCAGTCGGTGCTCAACTCCGCTGCACGCATTATATACGGTTGCACACCATCCGATCATTTGACTGACCTGCTGCGTGACAACCTGCACTGGCTGCGTGTCCCCCAGCGTATTCAATGCAAGCTCTGCCTAATCACATACAAGTCATTGCACAACCTCATGCCTGAATACATCGCGGATTTCTGCATTCCAATCACAGACAATAGGTTAAGATCGTCGGCGAGGGGCCTGCTGCATGTACCACGGTCAACCACGAGGTTTGGTGAAAGCTCGTTCTCTGTGTCGGGACCAACTGCATGGAACAGTCTTCCTGCCCACGTGAAGATGGCACCATCTCGGGAGACATTTAAATCCAGTCCCAAAACTTACCTATTCAAACAATCGTTTATTTATTGACAGTAACATGTTATCCCGTGTAGCGCTCTTTCCTTCGGCCTCGCCTGAGCTACGGCGCTATATAAATCGTCTTATTATTATTATTATTATTATTATTATTATTATTATTATTATTATTATTATTATTATTATTATTATTATTATTAGAGATGTAGGGATGCAGAGAGTTGGAGGAGGAGGGGATGGCAGGAGGAAGGGGAGGGGAGTGGGAGGGGAGGGGAAGGGAAAGGGGAGGGGAGAGGAGGAAGAGGGGGAGGGTAGGGGTATGCTCTTTTCAGCCACAGCAACGCGTGGCCGGGTACGCTAATATATATATATATATATATTATATATATATATATATATATATATATATACAATGGAAAACACATCGCATACTGTTGTTATTTGCTAAGTTATGTCCGTAACATTTTGTCGGGGACATTTTGTCAGGAGACATTTTGTCTGGTCACCCAAATCTAGGCTGGACCGCTTCATGCGCGTCGGTCCCATGCATGGGCTTGCACATGCATGGGGAAGGGGCTCTTGCTGGAAAATCGATATTCAATTTTCAATCGTTGATTTTGAGATTTAAACAAATTTCCTTGCAATAAAGCAGTAATGTAGCTAATGATTAATTGACAAAGTGAAACTGAGAATTTCCACTTAGAAACCTGCAAGAAAAATACTCATACATGTTCTTAATATCTTGCTATGCACTTTTCTAGCTCTTGCTGATGAAATCATGACCATTGTGCTTTGACCCGTTCCTGCAAGTTACATGACATTGTATAATAATTGTAGGCCTATATGCGGGCGTGCACGCCTCGAGAAACTGGGTTAACCATGATGTGCAGCTATGCATGGGAAGGACTAAGGTCTAAGGTAAGGTAAGGCACATGCCTGCGACTTTCCAATCACCGCCCCTTCACTGAGAAGGGCAATGCAATGATTGACTCTGGTCTGGGTTCGAAGCCCGATTCACAGGAGAGGAATTGTAACATTGTCGCACGTCTTATAAGCCCATAGGTGTTTCTGGATTTTAAAGATTACACGCAATCTCGATTTAAAGTTATTTGCTTGATGGATGGTCGAACAAATTGATCGTGGATAAAAGAGGAGGAAAGCGACTACGCTGGTGATTATTTTTTGTTTTATTACACACTAGGCCTACACGGCGTTCACTTGTTAAACTGATACAACTAATGAAAATGCTTTTTACGGCAGTTCGCCAGGATGAAGCTGTCGTTTGTAGAAATTTGTACTTATTTATAGCGACATAGGAAAAATTTAAAAAGGTGTGAATAGATTGATGGAAGAATGTGGATCGACTGATGGCCTGACGAACGGATGGATGAATGAATAGATTAATGGATGTATGGATGGGTTGATGGATGGATAATTGGTTGGATGGATGACTTGATCGATGGATTGAGTAGGGTGAGAGAAAGGGATGAATTGATGAATGAATAATGATAATAATAATAATAAGTTTGCACCCAACGTTTTAATGCCGTGCATGGCCTTCAGTGGCACGTTTGTGGTAATCAGTGGGGAAGAGGCTCGGCAGTTCCAAAATTTTAATATTTAACGATAGCTTTTAAAAACCTGATGGTTCATATATACCTCGGGTAAGAAAAAAAAATAATAAAAATAAAAACGGCAATTATATATATATATATATATATATATATATATATATATATATATATATAGCGCCGTGCCGTTACAAGGGCGCTTTACAAAGCGGCTAACATTCGAGACAAACCAGAGCGAAGAGATGATTTTTAAGATGACTTTGGCATGGATTTAAAGGAATCTACCGAACTGCCCTGTCGGAAAGTGAGAGGATGTCTGTTCCAGCATTGAGGATCAGCGGCCTAGAATGGAAAATGAATGGATGGATGGATGGATGGATGGATGGATTAATGGAAGACGTTGATATATATTATGGATGAGCGAATGAAATCGGTGGATATAGATGCAAACCAATGCGATGCAACTGTAGACTTTCTTTTTTCTTTCAAAGTTCAGAATTGCAGAAAGAATATGCATGTAGATTTCGTGGTCGCATTGATCGTTGAGCTAAAATGTATGATGATATACCATACCATTCAAAAGTTATACCCGATATACCCGAGGCACCAGGGGGGTGGATACCACCCTCCCTTAGATTATCGGCTGTATCTTATCCGTCCTTTGACATGAAGAAACACGAATTACACCATTCTGTAGAGGGAATGTGGGGCTACATTGTGGTGGTCACGGAGTTGTCTTTTGACAACCGGAAGTGCTCAAAATAAATTAAAATATATAAAAAGGTGTTTTATTTTCATAAAATTTTCATGTTTTTCCTATTAAAAATTATTCATAATTTATTTTTCAAGAGAAGTAAATTATGCCATTCTATAGAGGGCATTTAGGGCTTTTTTATACTAATTAATTTGACATTTGATGACCGGAAGTGCTCAAAATAAATTTAAATGTGTGATAATGTTGGGTTTTTTTACAACGTAAACCGATAAGTCTGCGTAAACGTTTTTCAGCAGCTAATACATGTTTTTTTCCCTTTTTATTGTAATTAAAACTAACTTATTACTAGTTTTTATAGTTGGATATTGGTTTTATTATATGTAAACTATTTGTAAATAAATAAATTATGTTAAAAACACACAGAATCTAATTATTTTGCTTATGCGAAAGTATGCATTTTGTGAAATCGACGGGCGCCTACGGAAAAAAATTCATAATTCCGGGGTGCTTTCAAAATATTTCAAACCTAAATATACCATTTTGTGCAGAAATGAATGCTGAATCCATTGATGTATTACAAGTTATGATATCTCAAACCAAACCCAAAAGCCAGGGGTGGTGGTAACCACCCCCTACCCCCCTCTTGATAGTTAGTGTACAAAAAAAGCTTGGTAGCCTGAGGGTTAAGCTGAAGCAACCAAGATGAAGACGAGAAAGAATGGATGAACCGTCTTAAGTGTCAGCAGCTGGAAATTGACGAATTTATTGCTTTGGAAACCCCATTAATCAGGTGTCTAAGTAATATTTCATTACGCACCGTGTTTAAAACGTCATAAGTCAGGATAATTATCGTCGACAAAGAAAACACTGCTGACCATTAGTAATCAATTGGTTAAGTAGTTAAAGTCAGCAGCTGACAAATAAATACAATGGAAAACACATCGCAAACATGTATCAATCGGTTATATATGCATAGTCGACATCGAACAACTGTGAATGGAGAACATGTTGAATTCCATCACGATGAGGCGCTATATAAATCTGTCACTACTATGACCATTTCTTAAGAGTTACGGCTTTAACGGTGGCACGAACCAGTGCTAGCCGCATAACAGGCCAAGAAGGAGGGATAGGTGGATGGATTGAGGGAGGGAAGAATGAGGGAAGGGTGGATGGATGAATGGTCCCATTTTCGCAAGATCTTGCTAAAATTATAACTGTAACCGTTATGTTTTGCCCCCCCCCCCGACTGTAAAATTATCTGCGAAGCCCTCGCCATGTATCTCTCTCCATTTGTTCGCCCCTGTACTCAGGAGAAGAGTGACCCACTTATAAACACACACACGTTGATGGATTAAACGCAATCTCGATTTAAAGTAATTAGTTGAATGGGTATTCGGATTGATGGATGGATGGTTGGATGAATGAATAAACGCTATCGATCTTTGATATTAAACAGCGTTGTTAAACTGACACAACTAAAATATTGAGGGGTATAGTAATATGCTGAAAAAAACACTTATCATTGCTTTTATTTAACCAAAGTTTAACGTCGTCGTATGGCATCAAAGGCCGTTGACGACAATTTACAGCTTATACAGGACAGTAATAGTAAATTTATGGCGTTCAAAATACACCATATAACGTTGGCATAACAATATCAATGTTCGTTGCCATAGTTATAATATAATTAATATTAGTTTTCAATGTCATTAGTGTTCATTGCTTGAGAGCAAAATGGTTAACAGTTAATAACATCAACAATTCAAATTATAAGCTATGCTAAATCCTTTGCTTAGGAATTTCATTAATATACTGCAGTAATTGTCACATGCTCATATGCAAGAAGTGTCATATACTTTTCTTGATTACCATTCTTAATACGAATTTCATTCAAAACTTCTACATTTCATTACATGCAATTCTTAAACAGGTTAATATGAGATATAATTTTGCTGTAACAAAAGCAATAACTACAAATTATATTCCCACTCAATCATGTTACAATTGCATGACAATCAATATTAGCAAAACAACGACATTACACATGCATGATCAGTTTTGAATACATTGTCACACAAACGAATTTTTTATATCATATTTTGTTATACTAAACAACTATGTTTCAAAACTGTTAATATGTTATTGATTGAATTCTCTATAACTTTATACTTATCATTGCAAAAGAAACTGACAAATTTATTGCAACAAAGGAAAGGGTAAAAAAGGTGTGCATTGATTGATGGAAGAATGGCGACCGATGGATGGCCGGAAGAACGGATGGATGAATGAATAGATGGATGGATGCATGGATGGGTTGATGGTTAGGTAATTGGTTTGATGGATGACTCGATGGATAGATTGAGGTGGGTGGGAGAAAGGGATGAATTCACCCTAGATTTCCAAAAAAACATACCAGTGCCCCTACTTTAAGATCAAATGACCTTTTCTCCTTTCTTAGTTTTTCAGACTGAATTTACCAAAAACAATAACCTTCCTTTTTAGCACTTGCTTTTTTGAGGGGAGGAAGTGTTCCATGTAGCTTTTTTTTGGGGGGGGGAGGCGGGAATACTACGTATTTCTACGAGAATAACGGCTCAAGCATTTCTGGTGGGGAATGTCATTTCTGTGGTGGGAATTTATTTCCATACAAGAGACGTCTAGATTGAACACTATGACTGTTGTTAGATGGAAAGTCAGATGGATCGATGGTGGATGAATCAGGAGGAGTGCAGTGCTGATGATCTTTGTTAATACACAAGTTCGATCGTGATTGGAATAACCGAGCAAAAACTATCCAATGCATAAAAATTGACTATTTTATTATTGTGGATTAAAGAATAAAAAGGTGTGCGTAGATGGAGCTGGAAAATGGGAATTGGTGGATGGTCGGACAAACGGATATGCACGAACGAATGAATGGATCGATGGATGATTTGGTGGATGGAATTATGGAAGATGAATAGAAATAGATAATTTATATGGATGAAAGGATGAAATCGATGGATAGGCACCCGTTCATCCGCGCTTCTCTGCCACTGTCTTTGTCTCTGTCTCTGTCTCTCTTTCTCTCTGTCTTTGGCTCTGTCTGTCTGCCTCTGTCTCTATGTTACTGCCTCACTGTCTCTGTCTCTCTCGTCCATGTCCAACAAGGCACTACGCCTTTGTAATGGTCTTCCTTCCGAATCCCGCTCATTTTCAGTGCTTCCACCATCATTACTGATCATTACCATGTCCTTTCTCAGGCTCCTCTTTTCATTCCTTCACACCTAAGACATATCATTCGAAATTGAAGTCACTTCTCTTCAAGAACCCTGACCCTGCTTCATCTGATCCTTCAATTCTTGACCCAGACGACACCCCCACCCTAGCAGCTGTTCTGTGCCCTCTATTCTTATGCAACTTGGCCCCGACCCGGACCTCCTTTGGGCTACACTTACCAGCAACCCTTTTAACTCAACGTAGCGCTCGTGAATAAGCTGGTGCCCCGCGCTTAGCTTTCGAGTGGCGCTTTAAGAATTTGAAGATTACGATTACGATTGTGTACAAAACATTGCGATGTCATCATCATCTCAGTCCATAGGCACAATGCCCGTTGGTGTCGATCGCATGTTTCACCATCATCCTCCATTTGTCGCGTTCTTGTGCCAGCCAGCTCAGTTTTTGTATGTCCATTTCGCACCAGTCTCTGACGTCGTCCAGCCATTCCCTGCTTGGTCTCCCTCTGACCCCTGTGCCGTCAATTGCGATGTAACTGCAACATATACCTCTTTCATCCAAAGTTCAGAATTGCGGACACTTCACAACAGCCTGGCTATTTTGCCCTCGATCTTGTGGCCGCACTGGCCTTTCACGTCCACCTTACCACATAAAGAAGAAACCGAGCCACTTATGCTCTGGCGGCGCCAGTCCTTGAATGGATAAAAGAATCGCTAATCTGATGCAACTAAAATAATCGAAAGCTTTTGATGCGACGTGGAGCTATCGTATGTAGGATATTGATGGATATATTGCAACGGAAGAAAGAATAAAAAAGGTGTGAATTTGTGAATAAAATGATGTGGATCGGTGGATGACCAAACGAATATAGATGTGTTGATGGATGGATGATTGATTGGATAGATGATTGATTGAATAGATGATTGATTGGATAGATGATTGATTGGATAGATGATTGATTGAATAGATGATTGATTGGATAGATGATTGATTGGATGGATGAGTTGATGGATGGAGTGAGAAAGGGAGGGAGAGAGGGAGAGACGGATAGATTGAGGGACGGATGAATTGGTGGATGGATGGTTGGCATAATCATTTAGATGAAAGATGAATATAAAAATGGATATAAATTATGGATGAAAGGATGAAATCGATGGATATGTACAAAACAATGCAACTCAACTGTAGATTTCCTTCATCCGATATTCAGAATAGCAGACTGCAAAGGCAACTATCAGGACTTTGCTATCTTATCATCGATCTGTTGGCCGCATTGGTGGCTCACGCCCACCTATATACAAAATAAAGAATAGAATTCCCCTCCCCACCAAGGGCGGATACAGAAATTTTGGACGGGGGGGGGGGGGGGGGGCAAAAAATTCTTGACACACCTTGTGTCTGGGAAAAAAATCGTATCCGCCCAAAAAGTTGATGACCTTTTTTTTTTTTTAGTCATCCGGCCAAATTTTCGGGAAAATCATACTATTTCATCCGCCAAAAAAGTTGATGACCTTTTTTTTTTTTTTTTTAGTCATACGGTACTATTTCAGCAGCCGCTGAAACCAAATGGGGGGGGGCCACGATACATGAGATTTATAAATAGGGGGGCCATGGCCGGATTGGCCCCCCCTGGATCCGCCCCTGCTCCCCACTACTCGCACTATGTCGGTGCCAGTCCCGCGAGCATGGATAAAGGGGAAGCGGCCATGATGACAGGGCCGGTGTCACGAAATAAAGTCTCCCCCCGAAACAGAGTCTCCCCCTTGCTGAAACAGAGTCTCCGGGGGGAGACTCTGTACCGGAACAAAGTCTCCCCCATCGAAATAGAATCTCCCCCTCTACGATACAAAGTCTCCCCCTACTAAAAATCGCCCCTCTATATTTTCTGATATGTTCATTTGTGAATATAAATAATATTGGTGTTTAGGCCTATTTAGTGTAATCGGACATGATTTTTTAATAAAATATAAAAATTACGAAGTAATTGTTGTAAGCTTATAAGGCCTACATGTAGGCCTAACATGCAGGCCCTAATAAGACCACTAGGCCTAGTATGTCGGTCCGCGTTGGTTATGTTACTGAAACGCAGTGGAGACATTGTTCTATAGGCCCTATAGGTTTAGCAGGCCTACATTGTCATGTTAATAATAATAAATGGCTCTGACTAGATACAGGCATTTCACATTTCACTTTAGGCCCTATTTAGCAAAGATACATAAAACAATTCTGCAATTATCAATCCCTATCCGATTAGCCTACCTAGGGCATAATAACTTACAGGCCATGTAGATAGGCCAAAAGCCTAAGCTATATTTAGACCTGTAGGCATAGTCCCACTTGTTTCTATTATTTATTTTATTTGTATCAATTATCCATTTGTATCACGTCCCTTCACTAGTCAGAAGCGCTCCTGACTACAGCGCGGATACTGCATCGGAGCTAGGCCTACACGCCGAAGCGCCCGAGCATTTGCAAGTGAAGGACCTGCTCAAGGTCCCTTCGCGGCGGCTTGAGGTGGATTTGAACCTTCAACCTCCGGCTGCAAGGCAACGAAATACCCACTACACCACCGCGCCACACAATAAATGAAAGGCAGCACAATACTATAACTGACAGGAATAAATAAAGTCTGGAAAAATTTTAAGTGGTAGGCTTGTGATAACAGAGCGCTTCGACGTGTAGGCCTAACTCCGATGCAGTAGACATTTATATTATAATTATATGATCCTTTATAATTATGCTAAGACATTGAAGGCCTATGGTAAATAATATTATGTACGTTGTCGATGAAACCAGTGGTTAGTCAGATATAGGCTAGGCCTGAAGTGGATGGATGAAAAGAAATCTTCGTTAAATCAAACATGGATTGATTACAATGATTAGGTCTATTTGAAGCATTTCGTGATTAAATCATGAAAATAATTCTTGACGAAATAGAAACTGGATTGATGAAACAATTCTTGTTGAAATAGAAGTGGATTTATCGAAAGAATTTTGAATAACCAATAATATGAGTAATAATAGGACCCTACTGGCAAAGTTGTTGTCGGTTCCACGACAACTGGTCTACGACAACTCGTCTACAAACTATTCTAGCTTCTATTTCAACTATATAAGACCTTCATCCAGCTTCCATTTCAAATATAAAGGTATCTTCATCCAGCTTCTACTTCGTATTTATGTAGGTGAAATAGAAACTGGATTGACGAAAAAAACGTTTAAGAAATAGAAGCTGGATCAAGGTATTTATAGATCTGAAATAGGAGCTGAATTGACGAAAAACGCTAAAGAAATGGAAGCTGGATGAAGAAATTTATAGATCTGAAATAGAAGTTGGATTTATGGAAAGAGCGATAAAGAAATGGAAGCTGGATAAAGGTTTATATAGGTGAAATAGAAGCTGGATGAATGATAAAACGTTTGAGAAATGGAAGCTGGATGAAGGTATCTTTACATTTGAAATGGAAGCGGGATGAAAGTTTTATAT
This sequence comes from Lumbricus rubellus, assembly GCA_945859605.1. NCBI lineage: Eukaryota > Metazoa > Annelida > Clitellata > Crassiclitellata > Lumbricidae > Lumbricus > Lumbricus rubellus. The sequence goes on from OX243817.1 coordinate 2,596,610, forward strand.
GGGTGAAATAGAAGCTGGAGTAGGTTGTAGACCAGTTGTCGTAGACCAGTTGTCGTAGACGAATTGTCTGGAGACCATTTGTCGTTAGACGAGTTGTCAGTAGACCAGTTGTCGTGACACCGTTGTGGTCTGGGTCTGCTCTTTTTTGTCTACTCGCTGCTTGAAATAGTTCCTCTTAAAATGTTTTCCCCGGTGTTTATGCACCGATATCGCCTCTGAATATAGCCTAGTTCATACGGCGAGGAGCGCTCTATAAATGTCCAGATACGAGACGATATTTATTATTCATAATTATTGTCATTATTTTTTTTTATTATTTTGCGGTTATACATTCATAGCCTAGGCCTACTATCATTGTATTAATTTATTACTATTATCATTGTGATTCCGCTTAAACACGTGCTTAGCACCGCCTCCGTTAAGCGAGATGACGCCAACAGCAATGGCGCCGTGATAATAACGCTAAAAGATCTCGAGCGTCTTCATTTTGCGATAATTATAATGACCACATCGAATTTTAAAATATCCGTATCGCAGATATAAAAGTGAATTGTGAGTTAAAAACAATCGCGTTAACCTAAACATTCGCAAGATAATGTTTCGCAAATTGTTTTAAAAGAATATTAAAACAGACGGACAAATATTCAGACATATTTTGGTATAGATAAAATAATATAATGCGACTGTATCAAATCACGCGTTGAAATAAAGTCTCCCCGGGGGAGACTTTGTTTCGGCAGGGGATGAAATATTCTCTCCCCCCCGGAGACTTTATTTCAGAATAAAGTCTCCGGGGGGCGAATCTATTCTGAAACAGATCCTCCGGGGGGAGAATCTGTTTCGAAATAGAGTCTCCGGGGGGAGACTTTTAGGGGGGAGACTCTGTCACGCGACACCGGCCCTAGCTATAGGCAAAGTAGGCAGTTGCCTAGGGCGCCGCAGCCTTTGGGGGGCGCCGCGACACCGGTGAATTGTTTTTACACTAGGCCTATATAGTTTAAAACTCAAGACTTTCGCTAATGGAAAGAATTTAAAACAATGTCTTCAAGAAAAGGGACAGTAACTGAGGCAAGGCCGACCTTAGGCAAAGCAGGCAGTTGCATGGGGCGCCAAGTTCTATAGGGCGCCATTTCCATCAAAGGGAGAGCCATTTCAACAAGAGTGCATTTTAATATTTTTTAACTTACAGGCCTACCATAATTCTCCACAAAATTGAATATTATCGAGCCTTCAGTGTACTAATAAAGAAATTAGAATGAATTACTCAGTTGAGCGTACAAGGCCGTAGTTAGGGGGATGTTTTGGGTGTTTGAACACCCCCGAAATGAAATAAAGTAAAAATGAAATAATTATGCATTTTATTTATTTATTTATTTATTATTTATTTCGGAAATTTATATAGCGCCTCTTCAATGTAGGCTACTCAGAAGCGCTCCCGGCCCAACCACGGCTAAATAAAACAGTCTTTAGGTTCTTAAGGAACAGAGCGGAGTGACCTCTGGGAATTACGCGCAATGCAACAGGAAGACCATTCCAGGTGGTAGGACCAGCAACTGAGAATGAACGATGCTGTCGCATAGCAGTCCGCGCGCGGGGAACCAGAAGCTCAATTTGGTTCGCCGATCGAAGGGTGGATCGACGCAGAACTCCTAAGGTGGAACAGCAGAGTTCTCGAAGATATGGTGGAGCTAGTCCTTCAATGCACCGCCTAACCAAGGCACAGACCTTGTATGCAATCCGCTGTTTAGAAGGAAGCCAGTGTAAGATATCCCGCATATAAGATGAGACATGGCCATATTTTGGGATATGACCAACAAGTCGCGCCGCAGAGCGGAGGACTCGTTCCAGGCAGTCAATCCGGCCAGCCGGTAGTCCATAATAGAGGGTGCTACAGTAGTCAAGGCGAGAAACTACGAAAGAGTGAACAAGAGTAGAGGCAGCACTAAAAGACAGAGAGCGTGAGACCACCTTAAGTTGACGTAACTGGTAGTAACAGCTTCGGCATAGAAGGTTTATATGCCGAGTGAAAGTCAGCTCTTGATCTAAAATAATACCAAGGTCCCGCACAAAAGGTGAGAATGTAATCAGAGGAAACTCTAATGCTAAGGCGTTCATGTCTATTTTTGCCAGTTGTTGACGCGTTCCAAACCAGATATATTGCGTCTTGGTAGGGTTCAGTCTCAAACGGTTAGAGGACATCCAGGCCTCCAAGGTTTCCATGGCCCTACAAATTTCTCGAACCGCATCAGCAGCGGCAGATGCTGAACAGTGAGCATATGCCTGTAGATCATCAGCGTAGGATTGACTTAGGATTTCATTTGCCAATAAAAGTGGTCCAAGGTCTGCAGTGTATATTATATATAATAGGGGACCTAGGACAGAGCCTTGGGGCAGTCCAAACGGGGCAGGTGTCCATGATGATCTAGTAGTCCCACAAGCCACAGTGTAAGAACGGTCCTGAAGGTAGGAAGTAAGCCAATTTAGAAAATTTCCTGAGATGCCAAAAGAGATAGAAAGTCTAGTTAAAAGGATATCATGGTCGACGGTATCGAAAGCGGCGCTCACATCGAACAACGCCAAAAGGGTGACCTGGGAGTTGTCAATGGCCGCATAGATGTCCGAAAGAAGGCGAAGAAGTAAAGTCTCCGTGGAGTGGTCTTTCCGGAAACCTGATTGAAAAATTGGAAGGAGATCATTTTTATTAAGGTAGTGGGTGAGCTGGGCAGCTACAACTTTTTCAATTACTTTAGACAAAAAAGAAACATTTGCTATGGGCCTAAAGTTAGTTGGATCCGTCATATCCGAACGCTCACTCTTAGGCACTGGAACGACGATTGACCGTTTTTGTGACTCAGGAAGCACACCATCACGGAGAGAACTATTGCAGAGGAGTGTTAGGAAAGGGAGTAGAGTGTCAACGAACTCTTGGAGGAGGGACGTAGGGAGAGGGTCTAGTTCGCAGGTCTTCGGTGCAGAGGTAAGAATGATTCGTCGCAGCTCTTGAGCTGAGATAGGGTTCAAGGAAGATAACTCACATGGCAGTGTGTAATGTAATTTTGAGCAGAAAATAGTCGAAAATCTCGGAAAATAGTGTTTTTCGACGTCAGAAAATTCCACGACTAACAAACAAGTCGTCAGAAAATTTCGCTCAAAAAAGGAGACCGCAGCGTGTAGTCTAGGCTACGCACCTCAAAATTCACGGTCATGAAAACATCCCCCGAAATAAAATCCTGGCTACGTCCCGCCTTGTGAGCGTATACCGGCTCTGGCTAATTCACCTTTAGATTATGACGTGGGCTGAACAATTGAGTGGGAAACTAAGGGCGACAAATGCAGGCCTATGCCTGGGGCGCCAAATGTTTTCTTTGCCTATAGGGCGCCATTTGGGCTAAGGCCGGTGTAGTGCGATATCCTATCCGGCAACAAAATACTATCCGAAACTCTCTGTCATTGGTTCACGTGATATATGACGTCAGATAGCAACGTTAGACGCCTCTGCCTCGTTTTCGTTGACAAATATGATCCGGGTTGCTTGCGGAAAGCATGATGCGGGTTGTTTAGAGTATATTATGAAATCTATTTTAAATAACTACCCGATTACAGGATTTACAGTCAGGAGCCGATTGATTAAATTATTTTCATAATTAGACAAATGCGTTGAAATGTATTTTTTAGAAATTTAAATTACATTCGTGCGTTGGAAATGTATTTTTTCCTGAAAATAAACTTACATTCGTTAGACACCCTATTTTCCTGTATAAAGATCCTTAATAATGGATCCTGCTCTCAGTCAAACTCTGTATGTATGTAATTGACAGTTGGCAGAGAAACTATGACACTGATCATAAGGGACTTCACTATAAATTTATATGTCCAGTAGTGAACACAAACCTGAAGTTCACTGACCTTAATAGGAAAAAAGAGGTTCAAATTTCAAGATTAAGATTAGGAAAAGTTAATCTAAATGAAAGACTTTATCTTATGAAGAAGCATGACAGTGGTCTTTGTAATTTATGTAAAGTTACAGAGAACATAGATCATTTATTATTAACTTGTAAAAAAGAAAACATATCTGACATACTAAGAAATGCATGTGTTTCTTTTAAATTAGACTTCAATACTAAGAATTTACTTGATGACGGTTACATGCAGAGTGTTGTTTATAGGCTCATAAACCAAATATCTAAAGGAAAAATTGTGTAATTCTGTCGTTTATAAGACTGTGTAGGAAGTTTATAAATTGTATATGAATCAACTTGCTAAAAAATGTTCACAAAATCACCAATGTGTGTCTTGCTATTGTTAATATTGAATGTCATGCCATTGTACTATGATTGAGCTGGAATATTGTTTGTCGTCTTTACTCTTTTATGAGGAAAAATCATATCTCATATTAGCCTGTTTAAAAATTTCTGTATGTATCAGTTATGAATCAAACGTGTAATAAAAATAGTAATCAAGAAAAGTTTGTGACATTTCATGCACCGTGATGCACGTGACAAGTACTGTAAAATATTAATGAATTTGCCAAAGCAAAAGATTTAACATAACTTGTATTGTTGATGTTATTATCAGTTAACCATTTGCTATTAAGCAATGGTCACAAAAGACATTGAACAAGAACATTATATCATGGCTAAGTTTGCTGTTAAACAACGAACAATAATATTGTTATTACAATGTTATATAGGCTAGTATATCTCGGACGTTATGAATTCATTGTTACTGTACTGTATAAGATGTAAATTTGTCGTCAACGGCCTTTGACGCCAAACGACGACGTTAAACTTTGGTGAAAAAAAGAAAAAGTCAAACTCTGCCATCGCCAGTCGCAAGCGTGGATAAAGAAGGAGGGTGTCGCTCTAATGGTCTTTGTTACCACACAGCGACGTTAAACTGCAGCTACTACTACTACTAACAAAACCTGGTGTATTTTAACAAATCTTATTATTACCGAACTTCAGCAGTTTGTGGTGGGCATTTGCACGTGATGAAGCTGAACAAAAGTAGTGTAGAGCTTACAGTTTTAGGCTATGCAGTTAGCCTAAGTTAATCAACGTCGACATTAACTCATAAACAGAATAATCAGCCTGTGATACAAAGGCTCTAAATTATGCTTGCCAAGCGTAAACTTGTCTTATTTATAATTAACAGCATGCTTCTTGCAAAAATTATCTAGGAACGCCACCTGTGGGTGAAAGAGTGACGGAATATTTTTTTAATGAGGGATCATTCCATTATATATAGATATTCCTTGACAATTTCCAGTCATTATAGCGAGTTTAAGAAAAACATAAACATGACAGAAAAAATGAAAACAGATCGCTTTCGTGATGTGGAAATATACTTAAGGACAGGATCATACAATGGCCAGAAATGCGAGAACGAGAAAAGAGCCATACGGAATTTGGCTAAGAAGTTTTCAATGGAAGGTAAGCACGTGCTTTGTAATCTTATTACCGGTGGCCTACTATGCGTTGTCCGTTTATGGCATTAGACGTACGCTGCGACTCCCAAAATAGGGATTTGAACTTCGGAAGATAAGTAATCCCTAAAATTCTCCATTTTTAGTTTACACCAGCCACACACATACAAAACCTGAGTTCTTAACGTATAGTAAAATGGCTCATGGCACTGCATGTAAGCTGATACACAGTATTTCCAAGGTCTATACTTTATCACCCAGTTTATAATTTCTGTGCTTTCCACGTTTTTACAGGTGACAGTTTATTTTATACTGTCAAAGGAAGCCGAAGACACCTTCTTCTTGCTAGATCCGATGTTGAAAGCGTGCTTATGGAATGTCACAACTCTGCACATCAGGGCACAAGGCGAACCCAGGACAAGGCAGCACTGAGTTATTACTGGCCTACGATGACCGAGGATGTGAACGAATGGGTGAGGCTTATCAAAGTGTGTAGTCCTACAGTAAGGTGTAATGTTTTGGAGTTGAATAGTGTGCTTTAAGGCATTTTGTGTACCCTTTCTTTTAAGATTTCAATAGATGTAATTATAATTAGGGAAATAATTGCTGTACCAAGTTCAGCAACTCAGTTTTGCTGCTGCTGGACTATTGCAACGAATATCTGCAATAATGAGTAGGAACTTTGCAGCACTTAAATCATACTATAATTATACCTCTGTTGCCAAAGACGTTTCACATATAACACTGAATAGAGAATCTCTATTTAGTTGTACAAAAATAGTACTTTTACAGTAAACTATACTCGTTATGATCACAGTATATTGCAACAGTTTATGTAGTACAATGAAATAAAGAGCAACTGAAAACTATTATCATTTCCTCAAATAGTTCAGCGGAAAAGTCAATACTTGGTGGCATTTTCCCCTGGTTATGCCTAAATTAAACACTGGCGTTTAAGTGTGATGAAGCTGAAGTTCTTTGGTTATATTGTGTGGGGCGCAGTGGTGTAGTGGTGGCGTCGTTGCCTTGGAGTCGGAAGGTTCGAGGTTCGAATCCACCTCGCCGCGTAAGGACCTTGGGCAAGTCATTCACTCACAATTGCTCAGCGCTTCGGCGTGAAACTCCAATGCAGTGTCCGCTCTGCATTCGGGAGCACCTCTGAGAAGTGAGATTGAAGGGGCGCTAAAACAAGTGCACATACAAACAAAACAAAACAAACAAACAACATGCACCGGTACTGTATAGTTGCCTATCTACTTCTTTTTAAATACACTGAAGTGTTCTTCGTTACAAAACTATGTTGCAGGTGAGAAGGTGTCCAGAGTGTCAAAGAAGCAATAACATGGCAGCGATGCCACCACCTCTGCAGTCCATAACAACTGATGGCAGATGGGAAGTCCTTGGCATGGATCTAGTTGCGCTTCCGGAAACATCGGCTGGGAACCGTTATTTGCTGACTGTGACCGACCTCTTCACAAAATACATTTTTCTCCGTGCTCTGCGAGACAAATCTGCCAGATCTGTATGTGCTGCTGTTCTCGAACTCTTTCATACATTTGGTCCACCACTGCGGATAATCACAGATCAAGGGAGAGAATTTGTAAATGCAGTAAGTGCATAAAGTTCATAATGATAACTTATTGTTCCTCGTGTTATCTTGAGTGTTGCTGACTGTTCATCATTAAATTATCCATTAAGTAAGACAATGCTACCTGAGCAGCGGACACTCTTCGTACTGTACCTGTGCTAATTTTGTGCCTATAGTTTTTTAAATAATCAATGGCGCCTACACATGGGGCAAGAGGGGGCACTTGCCTCATCCTGGAAATTGACACCTTCTGTTAAACTGAGAAATTTACATTTTGGAACTTCTATGAAACATATCCATGTTCTCAATTTTCTCCTTTGCATTTTTCATGTTTTGACCTAATTGCGGTGTTTTGATAAAGAATATACGTGCAACAGAAATGGTAACCACACTAAATAGTTGAAGCACCATCTTTGTAAAGTGCTTGTACAGACTCTCGCACAACCTTCGTCAACACAGAGCACTTTGTCGATCTCGCCGAATGAAGGAAGCACTTTTGTTGGTGTGGTGCAAGAACCAGAGCTTGCTATAAATGAAGAACCAGGGTAGGACAATTGCTTGAAGTAGACCTAAGTTGCATTTAACATTGTGTACTCTGCATAGAGTGTTTTTCCAGCCCGACAGCTCCTAGCCATTATATAAATGCACCGAGTTACGCTGTTGCACCTGTGATCTCTTATTTGATGTCTTATGTGAATGTTATATGTGATAGGCTACTTGTTCACCAGTGTGCTGTTTTGCAGCTGGTTATATTATAGAACATACTTACTTACTTATTTATTTACTTGCTTACTTATTTATTTACTTGTTTCCTACTTACTTACGTAGTATTTTTTGTCTATGTAGTTCAGAGCAGAGAGTTTCTTATGAAAGAGAGCTGGTGGACTTCATTCTGGCATCATCTACTGTACAGGTGACCAGAAAAAATTTCCCGATAAATAGTTGTTACACTGCTTTGCACAAATATTGTCATGTGTTACAGGACATTGTAGTTTCTGTACCATAGTTGACTTCACATTGCATTGCCTTGTTGCTGCATGACCATGTTGCAAGACTTCACAATTGCATGCTAGAAAACCTTTTATTACTTATATGCTGAGTAACTTAATTTTACAACAATCTGTGGGGTTTCCTCTGAAAGAACTTGATGTTTTTCAGGAACATGTTACATCAGTGATCCAGGAAAAGAAGCTCTCACCATTCCAAACTATGTTCAAGAAGGCACGGAAGACGTGGAGTGAGCGAAGCGCTGTCATTCTTCAGGGATTTGGACCGATTGAAAATGACGACAATGTTAGTTGCACTTTCATTTTTGCTTAATAGTCCAGCACTTCTAGGCGTGACCATAGAATGTAAAAGTACTGGATTAGGCACTGATATATTACTAATTCTAGTAAATTACGTGTCACTTTATCGTAAATGTGATGCTGAAGCCATTAGCAGTTTGAAATAAAGGTCCCTCAATACCTACTACTTATTGCTTACTTACTACTAAGTAGTAAGCAATAAGTAATGTAAAAAATGTCTGCGCAGGAGACTGGTGATAAAAATTATCCTGAGTCACTGACTTCAGAGTGCTATCTGAAAAGTGCAACAGTAGCCTAATAGGGAAGTGCAGAAGATACAGTAGACTTATCATTGCCTATTGGAACTGCGGAAGCCAGTTTAGGTAGCGTTCTGCAGTACACTAAGATAACGTCCATTAGCTGTTGTTGTGCATTGCAGGTTTTTGCAATCACAGGGTTGCTCCAAAGATATCTGTGTGAAGCCATGCAGCGACAGAAATCAGACAACGACATCTACTATATAACTGATGTCTTGTATCCGGAGGTATTTATTTGATCCTTATATTTGTGCAGACGATGTGGCCATTCTTGAGACCTGGACTGTCCTGGACATACCATTTCACATATCACATCATCATCACAAACCATAGAGTCTGAGTCTGTCTCATGTGATCTTTCACATATACACAATGACAACTGCCATTGGACCTGCAATATATTACTGATGACTGTAAATATGATTTTACGAGGAATGATTATGTAGAAGCATGGGCGCTTGCACATTGGGGCAAGATGGGGCACTTGCAACACTGGAAAGCTGATACATATTTTTAAAGCCGTTGCTTCTGGTTTTACAAAAACGTCTTGACATCAAAGCACCAATGATAATAATGGTGCACAAAGTCAAACTGGGAATATTTAGAAATCTCCATGAGAATGGAAAACACTCATTTTCTTATTTTCTGCTTTGCATTTGACTTGCACCAATGATAATAATGGTGCACAAAGTCAAACTGGGAATATTTAGAAATCTCCATGAGAATGGAAAACACTCATTTTCTTATTTTTTGCTTTGCATTTGACTTGCACCAATGATAATAATGGTGCACAAAGTCAAACTGGGAATATTTAGAAATCTCCATGAGAATGGAAAACACTCATTTTCTTATTTTCTGCTTTGCATTTGACTTGCACCAATGATAATAATGGTGCACAAAGTCAAACTGGGAATATTTAGAAATCTCCATGAGAATGGAAAACACTCATTTTTCTTATTTTCTGCTTTGCATTTGACTTGCACGTGCTCAGAAATGTAAGTGCCTATGTGCAAAAAAGCTCACTATTCACATGGTATTATTCAACTAAGCAGTTTTCAATGATCCTTATAGGTAGTATCGGTAGTCTGTGAGTGGCCACTGAATGTATGTGCCCTGGTCACACTGTGATAGCATGGAGAAATGTCTGAATCGTGTAAATTGTACAACTTTACATAAATGTGTTGTTTCCAGTCACATAGAAAAATTCACTATATTGTGCTTTCGTTGTAGGCGGTCATCTTTGCGATTATGGAACTTGGTGGTGTGACACGTGATGAGGCCGAATTACTGTACAGAAATTATATTCCACGCTTGGAAGATTGAACATGTTTAATCTGACTTGCTATTTCGATTTCACAGTGGACTATTTCTGGATTATCAAATATAATTCCTTCTCTTGTGAAGCATATTTCGTTTCACGTATTAAGTTTTATTCTGAACTTAAGCAAAAATATTTCAACTTTTCTGGTTTACTGTTTAGATCCGAACAGGGTTTTATACTGAACTTTAAGAAAAATTTATGTAACTGTTATGGTTTACTGTTTATATCCGAACAGCATTTAATTATAATTGTTATGAGTAGCCACCGGATCGTCGTCCGACGACTATGTGATAATACACAATACAGAGTTATTATTATGGTGATGTTTATGTCATTTAGACATGGAAAATGTTTAAAGGAATTAAGGTTATTTACTGAATTAGGCCTACAACAGCAATGGCAGTGTTTCATGTGAGCTGCTGACTCTTGCAGGTGTCAATAAAGCCAGTTATTCCATTCACAAGACTATGAACTACACAATAATTTGTAACTGAAATAAAAAAATAGCAAGGCTGGCAAAACTACAACTTCTGATAGGACCAACCGTTATATTTGAACTTCTAAAGCCAAACGTAAAAATAACTGATGGGTCAGACTTGAATTATTAATGGATGAAGATAAAAGATCCAAACAAGCAACGATCTGAACCCCGGAGGCAAGACAAGAAAGAACTGGATGAAGACTGTGTGAGAGGATCTGTGATGTCTCAAGATGACGTGGAACGATGCTGTTGACGTTGTGATAAAAAAAGTGGAATGCGTTGCCCGATGTGCAGATCTGCACGGAAAGGACTAAAGTCTAAGCTAAGGTGATGGGTCTTGATGAGAACTTTAATATGGGGTCCTAAGTCCTAACTGGGGGGGGGGGGGGGGAGTTGAACTCCCACAAACCACCGGCAAATCGCACCCTGGCGATACTTTAGTTTTCAGTGGAATAGGCCTACACAGAAATGCAGAAAAGAGAACATATGGAGAAAGAGATGGTACAGTGTTGGACATGGCTTCGTTTAGGACTTTGAAGAGTTCCAAGAAAGACTAATGACATGAACCCTCACAACCTCTGGCATTTCTCACCAGGTTCCAGAAAGTGAGAATAGAGCACCGTATTATCGATTATTGCAGTGTTGCAAGATTATGACAGCACTTACTTGCTTAGAACTTAGTACATCCCGTTCAGATCTGCACATCGGGAAACGCATCGTCTCCATTGCGTTGCGTTGTTTCTGTTGTGACAGATCATTTATTTTATTTAACCAAAGTTTAACGTCGTCGTATGGCATCTAAGGCCGTTGACGACAATTTACAGCTTATACAGGACAGTAACAGTGAATTTATGGCGTTCAAAATACACCATAATTATAACGTTGTCATAATAATATCAATGTTCGTTGCCATAGCTATAACATAATATTAGTTTTCAATGTCATTAGTGTTCATTGCTTGAGAGCAAAATGGTTAACAGTTAATAACATCAACAATTCAAGTTATGTTAAAACCTTTGCTTACGAAATTCATTTATGTACTGCAGTAATTGTCACATGCAATAAATATCATAATTTTCTTGATTACCATTCTTAATACGAATTTGATTCAAAACTTCTACATTTTATTAAAAGAAATTCTTAAACAGGTTACTATTAGATATAGTTTTGCTGTAACAAAAGCAATGACGACAAAATATATTCCCACACAATCATGTTACAATTGCATGACAATCAATAATAGCAAAACAACAACAGTACACACGCATGATCAGTTTTGAATACAGTGTCACACAAATTAATTTTTTATCATATTTGTTTTACTAAACAATTATGTTTCAAAACTGTTAATATGTTACTCAATGTCTCTATAACTCTGTAGATCAACCAACGTACGAATCTTGTTCTATTTCTTAATTTAGCCCACACAAATTACGAAAAAATCAAACAACATCAAAAATAACAACAAACATTCAGAAATAAAGCAATGCTTCCTAGACTAAAATGGTGTTTGCACATTTATACACTGTCTTACAAATGACGGAGATTATACAATTTTTCCTTTATTTATCAGGTTAATAAGCCTATAACCAACACTTTGCATATAACCATTATCAAGCAAATTCTTGATGTTGAAGTCTACTTTAAAAGAAACACAGGAATCTCTTAAAGTGGTAGAGATATTTTCTTTTTTGCAAGTTAATAATAAATGATCTATGTTCTCTGGGACTTTACATAAATTACAAAGACCATTTTTATGCTTTTTCATAAGATAGAGTCTTTCATTTAGATTTACCTTTCCTAATCTTAATCTTGAAATTTGAACCTCCTTCTTTCTATCAAGGTCTGTAAATTTCAAGTTTGTGTTCACAACTGGAGATATATATTTATAGTGATGGCCCTTGGGATCACTGTCATAGTATGTCTGCCACTTCTCAATTACATGCAATTTTACAATTGAAGCAACTTCTTGCAATTCTAAATAGGTTGTTGAATTAATAATTGGCATAGTCAGTGATTGCTTTGCTAAAGCATCCGCTCTCTCATTGCCTAATATATTTACATGACTCGGGATCCAGATCAAAAGCACTTTACTAATTTTATGTTGATTAAAGATTCTTATTGTTTCTTGTAATAAGTTTGGACGGGACTTTGTAAACGAATTCTTAATAGACGTCAGAACACTTAAAGAGTCAGAAAATATAGCAAAGTCTTTAAGGTCTTGGTCTTCATTTTCTGATATCCAGGAGAATACTTCTTTAATAGCAGTTAATTCAGCAGCAAATATGCTAGAGTTGTCACAAAGACGGAGTTGTTTGTCTAAATTTAGGGTAGGGATTGTATAAGCAGCAGCGACTAAATTATCTACTTTTGAACCATCTGTATATATGTGCGTGGAAGTAGGATATTTATTTATATGTTCCAATGATAGAAGATGCAAAAGCTCAGGGTTGTCGTATTTCTTACTCATTTCTTTGTGAAGACTCACATCGACATCAATATCATTATTTAGCCAAAATGGAGTCATAGGAAAGGTGGGGGATTGAAAGGAGAGATTAAGAGAGGAGAAAAAACTATGTGACAGATCCACTGCCGTTAATTATTATATAGGTTTGTGAGATAGTGATAAAAAAGGTGTTTAAGATTAATGACATGATTTAGTTCTTTAGCGTTGTCATAACCTTCATCCAGACACAAACAATCACACAAATGCCAAAAGTCACACACAGGCAAACACTTTAATATACATGTAAGGTGCCCGTAACATAGGACGCGATTGATTTAATAAACAATACAATTTTAAGTGGGATACATCAATTAGGCCTAGATGTAGCCTAGTTCAATTTCACAACGCGGATTTCCCATTCTAAAAATAGCATACGCTCCGCAAGGGTAGCGTGCCTTAACACCGCTTCGTCATTTAGAATCACGTTATCTACTAAATATACTTGCATATTCGTAATGCTACTATCCGACAATCACACTTACAGGCGTGAAATACAATAGTTTTTGCACACCGAGCTATTATATCACTTAATAAAAAGAATATTATTATTATTAACAAAGCTGGCCAAACCACCCGGATCGTATTTGTCAACGGATACAATTTCGCACGTAAGTCGTGCGAAATTGTATCCTAGCAACGAAGTGGGCGTGGCCGGATAGTTTCTGTTGCCCGGATAGTATTTCGCACTACACCGGCCATGCATGATGATCTTTGTTATCACACAGTGTCGTTAACGGTTACACTGACACTACCGAGATGAAGATGAACCCATAGAGTTTGTCCATAATTTGTAGAACATTGGCTTATTTATAGCGTTGGGTGCAACCATTAATAAGGTGTTTGAGTAATATTTAATTCTGTCCGAAACGTCATAAGTTATTCAACGGCAAAGAAAAGATTGTTGTCCATTACAGATTAATTGGTGTAATTAATTAAAATAATTAGAGTGAGAGGATAAATTCACACACATTTTTTTCAACCGCTAACTTTTGTGGCACATTCATTTGCATTGAAGCAGTAGACACTAGACAACAGTTACTGATGCTAAACGAAACTGAGAAATTTATTTTTAGCAGCATATGTGAAGAAATATATAGACTCAATCGTTCTTAATCCCCTCTTCTGCATTTTTAAGCTTTGCCGAAAATTATAACCGTGGCCGTTGTGTTTGGACCCCCACTGCATAATTAATTGTCTGCGAGAGACCCGCCTATAGCTCTCTCCAATGCCCGCCCTCGTACTCACGAGAAGGGTGATGCTATTATAAAGACAGAGACGCTGTTAGGTCACCTGCAAATGCTGCAATCTCGATTTAAATTAATTTGTTGGACGGATATTCGGACGGATGGATGGAAGGATGGATGGATGGTTGGATAATAAGGCTTGTATTATTATCTTTGTTATTATTTGGTGTCGTGTTGAACTGATACAACTAAAATATTGAAGAGAATAATTATAATTTACAGAATATTTTAGAGGAAAGAAGAACAGCTACCGATGTTTGGAAATTGACGAATTTATTGCAACTGGAGGAACAATAAAAAAGGTGTCAAATGATGGTTGGAAGGATGGATCGATGGATGGCCACATGAACGAATGGATGTATGGATGCATGGATGGGTTGATGGATAGATAATTAGTTGGATGGATAACTTAATGGATGGATTGAGGAAATATGGAGGAAGGGTTGAAGGGATGGATAATAATAATAAAATAATAATTATGAGTATATGTTAGACATAACAGTACAGCCTTGCCGGTAAAAGTGCGCCTTGCAAGGCAGCTAACATGCGGGAAATTATGTTTTTATCATGGATTTAAAAGAGTCCACTGAACTGAACTGTATGGATTGTGGAAGGTTGTCTGTTTCAGCTTCGATGACAGGCGGTCGAGAAAGGCAAGATGGATGGATGAAAGGAAGAATGGAAGGTTTGATGGACGGATGGATGGAAGGATGAGTGGATGGATGGTTGGATGGATATTATGGAGAAGTGTGTGAATTGGATAAAATTGTTGGATGGATGGATGGTTGGATGGTTGGATGGATAGATAGAGGGCTGGATGGATGGTTGGCATGATCATATAGATGGAAGACGAGTAGAAAATGGATATAGCCTACGGGAGAACGAATGAAATCGGTGGATAGGTGCAAATCAATGCGACGCGGCGGTATACACTTTCTTCCTTCTTCCGAAGTTCAGTAGGCTATTTCGGACAAAACAGGATTTTGCTATTCTATTCTGAATCCTGTGGACGCATTAGTCATTCACGCCAACCCTATTTACCACAAAAGAAAGAAGTCTCCCTCCCCACTCCTTGCACTTTGCCAGTCTTGAGCATGGATGAATAATTACGGAGACCGTCTCAAAATGATCTTTGTTATCACACAGTGTCGTTCAACTGAAATAATAAATTATTATTGACATAATAACCACTATGAATACAAACGCATCGAACATTATCTATCAGTACCGAAAATTGTTTTATTTATAGCAATTGCAGAGACCCTTAATAAGGTGTCTAAGTAATATTTAATTCTGTCCTGTGTCCAAAACGTCATAAGTTACCGACGACAGAGAAATGACTGTTACCCATCAGTTATTAATTGGTGTAAGCAATTAAAGCAATTAAAGTCAGCGGTTATCGGGTAAATACAATAGAATGCACATCGCATAAAGGCATAAATCGGTTATATTGACAGCCGACACCGAACAACTGCTAGTGAAGGACTTTCTAAAATTCCTCACGATGCGGCGCAATATAAATCTGCCTCTACTATTTCCACTACTATCGAGTTACAGCCTTAGCGGTGGCATGAACAGTAAAATCCGATTTACAGGCCAAGGATAACATCATGGAAGGCCGGAAATAAAAGAACATGAATTTGAGATGGGCCTTGGACACCACAAGAGACAGAGGAATGTGGAGACGTCTTGTAATTAAATACTCATCGTTAATTCACGTTTGACGGAAGTGACAAGAGAGAGAGAGAGTGAGATATGGATCGGCCCCGTCAACTGCTTCATATTTGATGGAAATTGAAATTTATTATTTATTTATTTATTTACTAAGAATTTGATATAGCGCTCCTTCAAGGTTACTACTCAGGAGCGCTCCCAGTCCAACCCCGGTCGAATAAGACAGTCTTGAGAAGAGAAAGAAATGAAGTAGAAGTAGAAAGGCTAATAGGTATTTGACGAAGGATAACAGGGAGCTCATTCCAGGTCGCAGGGCCAGCCACGGAGAAAGCACGGCGCTGCCTGATTGCAGTCCGTGAGCGTGGAACAATAAGTTCCGCTTGTGCAGCTGAGCGGAGAGCAGCGGCGTTGAACAAGCGTGGTCGAGCAACAGAGCTCCTGCAAGTATAAAGGAGCCAAACCCTCAAAGCAGCGCCGGACCAAGACGGAAAATCTGTATGTAATGCGCTGTGGGTAAGGGAGCCAGTGGAGTACATTATGCTGAAGGAACCAATTTAAAAGGTGTGTTATATCAAACTAGAGCCTAACAATTTAATAAGTTCGCAATTTATTCCACAAAAACTTCATCGAGGTTAAGTGAAATAGTAGTAGTAGCCGAAGCTAAGTATTGTAGTAGTAGTAGTAGACTACTACTACTACTAGTAGTAGTAGTTGTACACCGTGGTTCAAAAAAAGTAGGCCAAATTGGTTTGCATATATCTCTAATACCTGATGACATATCGAACTAAAATTTTCCAAATATTTAGAGAAGTGGACCAAGAATATGATTCCCAAATTTCATGAGATAAAGTTGAACGGATAAAAAAGATATGAATATTTAAACTTCATATACCGAAATTTCAGTTTACAAGCAATTTTCTGTTATAAGGATTCAATCAAAAGTAAGCCAAACTGTTTTTCTTACATCTCTGATGTCTGATGAGTAATCATAAAAACGTTTTACCAATATTTAGGGAATTGAACCAAGAATAGTATTCCAAAATATCATGTCATAAATTTAAAGGGATAGAAAGATATGGATATTTCAACTTCATCACCCGAAATTTCAGTTTTCAGCAAGTCTGTTATGGTGTCCGTTGCGGTCTCGACGCTTGGCCGTTCCCATTTAGTCTTCATTGATCCTAGAGTAAAAATTAAAAGCCTATAATCGCGATGTTCTGCTGTCACAACATCTTCTATCTGTAATCAGAAATCTAGTCCCAGAAGGCAGCTTTGTTTTTCAACAGAACAGCGCCAGCCAACAGAACCAAGGAAACCATCGAAATGCTGACAAGAGAGACGCCAGACTTCATTTCTCTCACATTATGACAGCCCAGATTTGAATCCTGTCGACTATAAAATGTGGAACCTGTTGCAAAACCTAGCCTACCAGACAACAATCTATAATATAAACGATCTGAAGCAACTCTTGTTGGAAGTGTGGGATGGCCTGGACCAGAGGATAATCGACGTTGCTGTTGACATTGAAATGGCGCCAGCGTCTCCAGACTTGCGTTCAAGCAGAAGGAGGACATTTTGAGCATCTTATTTAATTAAATTATCAAACCATACTGTTGGGGTCATATTTTTAGTTCAATTCTCTACATATCTGGAAAATTTTAGAATGATTAATCATCAGGCATTGGAGATAATAAGGAAACATTTGATCGAATCTAACAGAAAATTGCTTGTAAACTGAAATTTCGGCATATGAAGTTTAAATATTCATATCTTTTTATCCATTCAACTTTATCTCATGAAATTTTGGAATCATATTCTTGGTCCAATTCTCTAAATATTTGGAAACGTTTGGCTTGATATGTCATCAGGTATTAGAGATATATGCAAAACAATTTGGCTTACTTTTTTTAACCACGGTGTAGTTTGACATCACTGTGTGATAACAAAGATCATGAGCGAACCCTTTTTTTCATCCTTGTTTGGGACTGGCACTGGAAAAACAACAAGTTGCAGAATTGATGAGTATTATCGAGATGATAGCAGAATTGACTAATTTTATTGTGTTGTAAGAAACAATTTAAAAGGTTTCTAAAAAATATTAATTCTGCTTAATGTTTGACAACATCTTATAACTTTCCAACAGCGTTTCGTAATTGGGTGTAACCTTCGCACAAAAGACCACAATTCAGTATTAACATCTAATTTCTTATTAAGGGTTCATCGAAACTATACTTAACAATTATTTTTATGAAGAATAACTACACCTACCGGTATACTTATCTCTTCGATACGTTTTGCAACAGCAGCGCTTCTGATTAAGTTGGTGCCCTGCGCTTTTCTTTCTAGTGGGGCTTTAGAAGTCTAGTGATTACGATGACGATTACGCCAATGATAATTTTTAGATTGTTCTTTTGCGATGCTCACGCGGCGCCTTTGCATGCCTCTTATAACTGACTGTGTCCGTCCTGAACAATAATATTATTGTTATTATCTGTTTAAGTTGCGTCTGTGTCTTTTGCTTTTAAAAAAATCAACAAATCAATTGATGGCTCTGTCTGTCTGTTCCTCTATCTGTGTGTCAGTCAATCAGTCATTCAGTTAGCCAGCCAGCCAATCAGTCATTCAATAAACATACATTGCTCAAGACAGATTATGAAAACACAAGACCTGTAAATAGCCAAAAAGTAGTGATATGCTTTTCAATATTCCCAATGACAAAGCCATGCAGCGCCGTTGGAGTTTCCAATCGCAAACGATTGATCAAATGGCAATTTATTGTTGAATCCAACAACAGTTCCTCATAATTAATTGCGGCCATTTTGCTTAATCGAAACTCTGGTTATATGGCGCTAGACTGTCGACTGTCGACGACGCCATTGTTTTTGGTTTATTTAGCACTATAACATTCGTCAATAAAACGTAAATGAAGGCCATAATAGCAGAGCCATTGGTCAGAGGCGATTATGGACTCCCGTTCAGCTATTTTTTGTCTTTTCTGTTCCCTATTATTATGTATGTTTCTGTGTCTGTTTGTATGTTTCTCTGTCTGTCTTTCACTCTGTCCCTCTATAATAACATCTTTGCTCTCTGTGTCTGTGTCTCTGTGTCTGTTTCTATGCCTCTTTCTCTGCCTCTCCCTCTGTTCTCTGCGTCTCTGTGTCTCTGTGCCCTTTCTCTGTCTCTGTGCCCTTTCTCTACCTTTGTCTCTCTCTGTCTCTGTCAGTGTGTCTCTGCCTCTGTCTGTCTGTCGGTCTGTCTTTCTCTCGCGCACTTTCCAACTCCTTTCTCATCCTTTCTCCTCCATTCCCTCCTCGTTGCTTCCCCACAAGCGTCACCCTACAAATTACCTTCCTTTCCCACCCTTCCCTATAAAACCAATTCCACCTCTTTCCACTCCTCTCAGTTCCCATCCGTCAACCATCTTCCTTCCTTCCTTTCTCCCTCTCTCTCTCCCTCTATCCGCATTCTAGGGGTAAATTGGTCATCGTTTGGCCGAATGGCGATAAGGACACATTGTCCAGTTGGGTCGGTTTTTTGCCAGTGTCAGATTCACTACTGAGCGAAAAACCAAGAAACTTGCAGGCGTTCAAGAACTTCGACAATACGTAAAGGTCTTAAGCTGATAAACATTCGGAATAGCGGACCCTCGGAATAGCGGACCCTCGGAATAGCGGACACTCGGAATATAATGGGCCGGTATATACAGGCGAATCTCCAGCGCATTCTCGAGCGCAAATTTTCGTTTTGTATCGAAGCAAGTGATTTGTATTTTCATATTTATCAGTGGCCTCAACTACTTTGCATGTTATTTTGCAATATAGGCCTACATCATACATGTAATAATATGGTGATTGAACAATGAACAACGAATAGGAATAGGCCCCTATAACGTTGTCACAACACGATGTAAAGCGGTCTCTGTTTGCGAATAGTAATAGCCTATACGGGCAAATAAATCTTTGACGTTGTCAGTTTCGATGGTTGCGCGCATGTCTCACATAGACCTACTAGAGTCTTCATCCAACTGGAAAATGTAGCACGAATAAATGTTTTATTGGGTAGGAGTTCTATTCAGGGGGTTTTTTAAGGAATTTTCACTGCTGGGGATATTTGGGAAAAGGGCATTTTTGAACAGTTATTTTTGGGTAAAGGCACGTTGACACATTATCAGATAAACTTAGAAGACAACGCATATCCGCTTAAAAGAACAATAAAAAATACACGTATAAGAGCATTAATTATACGACTGAAGTTCACTTAACTGAATTTAGATGATGTACCACTACCAATGTAACAGTCTACCAACTAGAAAAAATGGCCTTCTTTTCTGAAAAATTTCTGGACAAAATCTCGCTTTGAATAACTGTCAACATTTGGTTCACGTTCTCTGCGATTCCTACTTGAAAGGAAATGAACAATGGCCATTCTGGGATCATAGTGTGCAGTTCCCACTCCATTTAATGCGATCTGAAGTCGTGCATTGATTGTGTTGGATTTCATACCAGTTCTATGGTCGTCGACAACCAAGTTGTGATGCGATATTATTCTCTCAGTTTGCATGGAATGGGGTGACAATGTTGCAATTGCTGATAACACCTTCTGCACCAACCCTGTGGTTACTGGTAGCAACTGGCGGAGACGAACTGACAATGAACATCCAAGATCGGATCCGGTAGGAAGGTGTGGTATAGCTGAAATTGCCTTCGACGACGGTCTGAGAGTAGCTGATGCATCAGAAGGCTCAGAAGCCACCTGATTACATGTAGTTGTTGACTCACTTGGCTGAGTTGGGCCAGTTGGCTCACTTGGCTGACTAGTCATATACGTCTCATATACGCGTGGGGCGCGGTGGTCTAGTGGTGGCGTCATTGCCTTGGAGCCGGAAGGTCCGAGGTTCGAATCCACCTCCCCGCGTAAGGACCTTGGGCAAGTCCTTCACTCACAATTGCTCAGCGCTTCGGCGTGAAACTCCGATGCAGTGTCCGCTCTGCATCGGGAGCGCCTCTGAGTAGAGAGAGCTTGAAGGGGCGCTATAACAAGTGCACATACATACATACATACATACATACGTCTCGGACGTCTCCTGTCGAAATTGGCCAAACAAATCTGAAAGCTTTTGGCATTTCTTCGCGCTATCCAGAAGCAAATCTGCTTTGCGTTTTTTAGTCCTTTCGGTGCTCGGCATGCTTGTAAGTTTTCCAATATTGTTTGTTGTGTATTGTTAGGCCTATTTCATAAACTTGCAAAATGCATAGCCATATAAGTTAAGCGTCAAATTCGACACGACTCATTGATGACCATTGAAGGGCATTGAAATGTAAATTATTAAGATATCTTCTGTGGTTTATATCAAACATTAACATTGAGTATTATCGATGACGTCACTGGCGTGTTTGTAAGGGTTCCCAAGTTATCAGACTATAACAGTTTATTAAACTTTATTCAGTTAACTGTTAACTGTTCACTACAACTTCAACTTGCGTGATTAAAGATAAAAAGGGCAAAATTCACTAGTGGGGAAAAGGGCAAGGACTGGTGGGGAATGAGAGAGGGCTGGTGGGGATTTTCCCCACCAGTTAACATGCTAAAAAATGCCCTGGTTCTATTCATACTGATTTCGTCGAATTTTGCATTAACTGAAGTGTTTGCTACGAAATGTGAATTTTGTGCAACCCGTTCAATCAAGGGTACTCACTTACTAACGTAAGCCCTACTCTTGTCCTCATAGTACGACTGTAGTACGAGACCGGCCGCAAAGGAACGTTGGTTCTTACGAACGACGTAGAAAATCGTCTCTATTCTTGACTCGTCTCCAGGCTTGTGTTGTTCGAAATTCATCGGATCACATTCTACTTCTACACTGTGTCCGGGAAAAGGGACCCATTTTGTAAATATGAAAATAAATAGTAAATATTAATCGATTTTCACAATCCAAAGAACGTTGTTATCCTAACATATTTATCTAATAATTGTGAAAATATAAAAGTTCAAGTCCAAATAATGACGTCATTATGACGTCATTTGCACAAAAAGTCAAATTTAAGAGATAAATGCACAAAATCGTCAAAAATTTCAATATTTCTATGATGTGATTTATCAATAATAAATGTAAGTTTAAGTTATTTTTATATCTGAAATAATTTGTGGTCAAGGTGTACACCTTTGGCCTCAACGTAAGCTTCAAAACGCTAATAGCCAACAGCAGCATCGATAACCAGCGTATCAAAATCCTCCCCAGCAGGCATTAACAATTCGCTCACGGAGTTCTTCAATGTCTCTTATCCTTGTCTTGTAGCCTAGACCTTCTTCTCCATCAGTATCAAAATCTTATTATCAGCGGGATTTAAGCGGGCGGTCGTTTAGCGGTCAAAGATTAAGAGGAATGAAATCCCTCATTAGTCAACAGTTCAACATATTGACGAACTCTGATCTGAAGCACCATTTTGTTGAAATGTGTAGGCTATTGTTCCAAATATTTCCGGATATCAGGCGCGACTTTTTTATAGAGCAGACAATCCCTTTAATAAGCTGTATTTATTTTCACTCCTGGTTCTATTAACTGATTTTCCATTTTACCAAACGCCAATATACCAACCAAAACCATGCATGAATGGCCGGCTAAATGCATTTTGAAGCAAATGACGTCATTATGACGTCATTATTGTGACTGGAACTTTTATATTTTCACCAATGTTGGACAAATATGTCAGGATTAAAATGGTGTTTAAATTGTAAATTGGGAGTCTAGCTATAGTATTTCAAAACACACACTCCGACCTTAACATTCATTGGTCTAGCTGTGCAGCATGTCGCCGTCAAGCAAATATTCCTTATTTTTAGGTGACGATATAATGTAAGATTATTCCAAAAACGCAGCCAAAAGATGAATATACAATACTGTGTAGGCCTACAAATTCTCTAATACAGGTCCTATAACTGAAGGCCGTCCAAAGAAGTCAGTATTAACTATTAACATTGCTATTTGCTAGCTGAAATCGCGTATGTTTGTGTAAGCATGGACAAGGGCTGGTTTTGGCAATTTCCCGTGAATCTTCCATTCAATCGGTTTATCATCGACGATATTCTGAATAGGGACATAACGTATATCGTCTCTGCATTTCCAGGTATTTTTGCAATCTTTACCCTCTACAGTGATTCCTCCTCCGATAACAAAGACTCTTTCATTCTCAAGAAGCAAACCAAAGTGATGAACATCGGTCTTGAACTGTTTTCTTCTTTGCCAAGTTTTCGTCTCAAAGTTATAAATAAAACAAGTACTCTGTCCAACCAAAATAAAAGACGTATCCCAAAGTACAGCTCTCATCAAACCATAAGCCCACGGCATTGTTTGCGAAAGAACGGAGCATGTGCTTGATTTCGTGTTGTACACTTGAACGCAATTCAAAACGTAATTATCTTTATCTGTTCCACCGAAGATGTACAGTGAACTCTTGTACGGAACACAGTTACCCGAGGATTGAACAGCGTGAACCAACTGTCCAACAGCTGTACATTTATCGGTGATTGCGTTATAGGCTTCAACGTTGTCGAGAATGCATTGATTAGAATCCACAAATCCTCCACAGATGTACAAAACTTCATCGATAAACGCTGCGACGTGGCTATGTCGACCTTGAACTAAAGATGCGCATTTGACCCAACCAGCTGCAAAACCGTATTTCCAGATTTCATCACAGTTGTCTCCTACTCCGGTGACGTACATCTTGTTACGGTAAACGGCGGCAACTGTTTCGATCTGCATTGTGGTTGGTATCTCTTCCATTGTTGAGATTTCATTTGGCTGATATAGATTTATTTTGATGACGTCCTTTGATGTGTTCTTACCATCGTTCAATCCCACAAGAATCACGCAATTCCGAGACTGTAATGTTGCTTCTGTGGTTTCTGCTGAAAGAAAAATAAAATAACTGTTAGAGGAACGTATTTGTTAATTGACTCATTTAGCATATAGACCTAAACAGCCCGATATTTTGACTTCGAAAGAAATTACTTTGAAACAACGTGGTTCCTGAGGATTGCATTTGCACCGGTACAAAAAGGGCTTTGCTAACGTTACTCAGTACGGCGTCGATGCAATTTTCGAGATTCCCGTTCCAAAATTATAACCCCCTCTCTTATTGCAGGGATCGAACGGGTTTATGTGGTCAAGGCTCTTGGTGTGACACTTTCAAATAGATTGCGGTTTTCTCCATGCATTGATAACACTGTCTACAAAACAAAGCAATCACTTTATACACTTTCCTTGAGTTCTTCAGTGCAATGTTTGACAGGCAACAGTACTGTTGTTAGCCTACAGTAACTTACTGCCTCCGTGATGCTGCACGTTCCACCACAGCCGCGCGACTGGCGAATGCTGTATTGTTCACCAACAGGGTGAGGTTTTGCAAACGAGAGATAGAGGAGACGTCTGTCCACTATAAAAAGTTTGTTTTGTCGTTTAGAGTAGGCTACCGTTTAGACAATAGCCTGTGTTCATCTTTTAAAACGTTTCAATTTACAAGAAAATCCTGTTAGCTTTTATGGATGCAAATCGGCAGTGGTTTTACCATTAAAATAGTCCAGATCGTTTGCGACACCATTCTTAATTTACAAAAGTAGCTAATCTAGTGATCCGCTCATTTTAGGATCTTGTTTTTTATATTTTGATTCCTGCTTTTATATTTTCAGACAAAAATCCCGATTTTTAATGGCATGTTATTTCAATAATAGACAAATTTAAATAAATGGAGAAATTGTCATAGTCAAATTGGTGATCAATATCAATATTTTTCATGCATCAATCAGACATGTTCAGTGCTTATTATAGGCACATATAAGTTTTCATGCAAGCCACTAATTTAGCAAGTAAAGGTTTTGTAAATGAAAAATATACGGGCAATCAGAAAAATAGATTAAAATAAATTAAGATTTCTCAGTTTAAAAGTCAATGTGTGAGAAAAGACATAGCTTGTGTATGGGCGCCCGCGTAATTTTTTGCAGGAGGGGCACAAAATTTTCGATGGTCACTGTTAACTTTTTAGTAGCAAGGGCTTGAAAAACCCACAGCTAGAAATTAACAACACTGATATTTTCAAAAAGATTTCTCCATGTAAATTTCTCAGTTTCATTCTGTGCATCATTTTAAATATGAATAATATCCTTAGTGCAAAGAAATAGGCCTATGTTAAAAAAATTGATGCAAAGAAGTAGGTTCTTTTAATACGAAGAAATTTATTAGTAGTATAGTTAGAAAAACATGTCAATTTTCCAGGTGGGCAAGTGTCCCCTCTTGCCCCTATGTGCGGGTGCGGGTGCCCATGAGCTTGTGGGTAACGTCAAGCCACAAATTTTCATATAAAACATTAAAGAGATAAAACCAAGGCATCGTTTAACTCATTTTGTTTCAACAATTACATTTAGGTCTACTGCATTAAAAAAATTAAATTCTTCATGTAGCCTACCCAGTATTGCCAATTACATTATCACATTTTAGCAGCAAATTCACTGCCAGTATTGTTGCTGTCGTTGTCAGTCTCATCACAGTAAAATAATTATAGCGAGCTGCGAGCAGTGCGTGGTCTGTGAAGTCCAAGGACCCAAGGCGACAGATTAGTCCCCTTACAATAAGGCCTGGCCATTAAAGACAATTAGCCTACAGGTTCACTGCGGACGAGCCTTGAAGAAACCAAAAAAGTTCAGACTGCACCGCAGACCACAATGAAAACATAAACGATAATCTGAACGTGAAAATTCAGCTAAAGAATCTGGTGCAACTCACTTTTTATTTCTCCCACAACATTCTTGTTGGACTTCTGTGAATCTTCCATCAGATCTGTTGTTTGAAAAGAAACTTCAACTGATTGATGTGGACGACCAATGATTGCCTCGTGATCTCTTTCAAAATCATCTGCTCTAGCAAGTAACTGGTCAACCGAACTGCAGATGTCGCTGGCCGATCCTTTCAATCTCACTTCAGTGCAATAAGCCTCAAAACTTTTAAGTATTGTGCAGCTTCTGTCAATTTCCTCCATTTCACTTTCAATTTTCTTAAGATGATTTGATTTTATTGCAGATAATTCGTCCAAAAGCGATTTAGTATCACGATCTAACAGATCTTTAAGCTGTTGATTCTTTTGATGAATTGCGTTTTCGCTCTCGACTACATCTTTAAGATACTTCATCTTTTTCTTCTCGGTATTCTCTTTCATTGACATCAATTCATCTGCATAGTTCGATATCAACCATGCCTTTTTCTCAATCGTTTGACGAAATTCTTCATCGATTGTAGTCACATCTTTGCAATCGTGTGACTTATGACTTTCAACAAAACAGGAAACACAGACGATTTTCTTGCAGTCAGCGCAGTAGTAGTCTAATGGTTTCTGAGTGTGTTTGGTACAGAATTTCACAGACGGAACTATCTGTCTTCCTGATAGAGGCCTAGTATCATTTTCAATCTTGATCATCTTGTGATTTCCATTCAATGTTTTAAGCTCATGGTCTTTGACGCAGCTATCACAATAGTTATCCCGACACACCGTGCATCTCATAACGGCTGCTGGTATTTGTCCTGCTTTGTCCTTATTCCTGAATTTACACATATCGCAGACGATAGTAGCACTGTCCGTGACTAGTAGCGTGGTCTGCAACTCCAATAGGTTTTCCATGAAGAAGTTTTTCTGCAAACCCGTCATTCCGTCTAGTGGAATGACAAACTCTTTCCTGCACAGCGGACATGGCATTTTGTCTCCTGGTTTCTTTTTCGAATCTGTCGCCTCTGCAAAGCGCTTCAGGCATGTAAAGCAGAAAGTGTGAATGCATGGCAACATTCTTGGATCAGTGAATGCATTTATGCAAATTGAGCATTCTGTCAATTGACTCAGTTGTTTTGCAGTTCTTTCTCCAGCATCCGCCATTTTCACTAAGCCACATCAACAAAAGATAATTATTTGGGTGTTAGTGTTTGTCCTGGGATTATCAACAATATGCGATAACGGTAAAAAATTTGACACCGAATCAAATAAAAGTAGGGTTTAGTCAAATCAGAGGACACTGCATATCTAATTCAAATAACGGAGGACATG
The DNA here is from genome assembly GCA_945859605.1 of Lumbricus rubellus. Taxonomy (NCBI): domain Eukaryota; kingdom Metazoa; phylum Annelida; class Clitellata; order Crassiclitellata; family Lumbricidae; genus Lumbricus; species Lumbricus rubellus. The sequence continues at coordinate 2,623,536 of OX243817.1, forward strand.
GAGAAGCATGAGAACTTTGCTCTGATCCGCTTATCGGTTTGGTAATGGTTCTAAACTTGACACAAGTACACTTAGTACAGTTACCCAGGTTCACACGAGACAGTACAGCGCGCAATGTCAAAATGTGAATTTGAGGCGCGAATAGTCGGCCACCATGAAGATGATGCAGTTAGGTATCCATGTCCTTAAAAACCAAGAACTATTACATGTAACTTGTAAAATAAAAATAATTGTGAGTCGCTTTTCGACGGAAGGAAGTAATTTTGAGTTACGAGGAAAGAGAGTTATTCGATATCATTCTTTGATGGCCAGAGTTTGGGGCCGTCCATAAAGTACGTCACGCTCCAAGGGGAGGGGGTGTAAGAAAGTGTGACAGTTTGTGACAGGGGGAGGGAGGGTCAGGCCATGTGTGACGTCACACACATATTTTTTAAATGATGTGTATTATATAATTGTCTAGTCTAATTTTTGCAAGTTTTTTTTCAAATTCAATCTACATTGAGTTACTGCTTCACTGAATAACCGTGACAACTGTTGACAATTAATTATTCTACTATTAAAGTCATTTTAATAATGTGATAGTTCTTTTAAGTGGAAATTTCACAGTTTAATAGTGAAGTGTGTTTTAGATTAAATTTGAATGAGGTGTTAATTTTTTTTAAATTTGTTCGAAAGTCTGATGCACTTTAGGGGGGGGGTCCGAGATTTGTGACATACTTTAGAGGGTCCGAGATGTGGGGGTCCGAGATTTGTGACATACTTTAGGGGGGTCCGAGATGTGTGACAGTTTGTGACGGGGGTGAGAAGGGTCAAAAATGGTCAAAAATAGCGTGACGTACATGTACTTTATGGACGGCCCCTTTGATGGTTTGGCGTCGCCGATTTGGCACCGGACGGTTTAAAAAAGTTGCCAAGGGATGTTCAATAATTATTGTTCAGCGCACAACCTTATCATAAGTGTTACAGCCTAAAAGTTTCCAATTCAATCAATAATAATTTATGCGAAATTCCTCTCATGTAGGCCTACTCGATAATGTTCCGTTCTCTACAACTCTCGACAATAATATTGTGTTGATTATTTTGACATCGACTGCATCGATTTGACTAAAAAGTTAATATAAAAGTCAGCTTCAGATTTGTGACACTTAGCTTAATGAATTTGTTAAGATTTTAGTCAAAACAACCACCGCAGGACTACAGTTAGGGCTGCTAGGCTATATGCTATTATAGGCCTAATTCATCGTTTGCTCATGGATTCTGCGACACTGGAAATCAGCAGTAGAATTTTCCACAGCTTCACTTTTACTTTCGATTTCAAGTTCTAATTTAAAAGACTTGTTATGGTCAATTAAATCATAGCATTTTGATTTTCAGGTGCTTTGTCACCGAAGGCGTTTAATAAAGATTTCTCAAACATTGCAGAAGGCTGGATTTAATCCTAAGGCGTCGTAATGCGCTTCTTCATTCATTCATTTTCATTCATTCATTACGGTCCATGGGCTCAGTGCCCGTTGGTGTCAATCGCATGTTTCACCGTCAGTCTCCACTTGTCTCTCTCCTGTGCCATTCTGCTCAGTTTGTATATCTCCATTTCGCACCAATCTGTAATGTCGTCCAGCCATTCCCTACACGGTCTTCCCCTAATCCCCGTTCCGTCCATCATCCCAAAGATAGTTTGCTTGACGAGTCTCTCATTTCCCATTCTGCACACATGTCCAAAAAAATTTAGTTTTCTTTCCATTATTATTTGCTTGATGTTTTTCTTATTTCCTACTCGTGCGCGCACCTCCACATTTGTTATTTTCTGCTCCCATCTGATGTGTAATATCCTCCTGTAGCATCTCATCTCAAATGCCAATAGTTTGTTTGTATCCCGCTTACGTAGAGTCCAGGTTTCGCATGCATATAGTAGTATGCTAAATATGCACGTTTTTATAATTTCTATTTTGGTTTTTATGCTGATTTCACGACTTCTCCATAGATTCCCGAATGCCGCCAATGCTCCTGCTGCCTTCGCTATCCTTCTGCCGATCTCCTTTCCGCAGTCATTATCCCATGTCAGCAGACTTCCAAGGTATACAAATTCTTCCACGTTCTCCAGATCCTCCCCATTGACTTCGATTGATGTCCTGTTAGTTTTTTCGCCAAAGGTCATTGTTTTGGTTTTGCTATGGTTTATTTTCAGGCCTACCTCCTCTCCTTCACTGCATAAGATATTTAAATTTTCCTGTATGTTCTTGATGTCATCTTCTATTAGGTCAATATCGTCTGCGAATATGAGATTGTTGATCAGTGTTCCGTGCATGGAAATCCCGGTTTTTCTTTCCCTGATCTTTTCCATGACTCTTTCTAAGTATGTAATGAATTCAGTGGGGGAGATAGGATCTCCCTGTTTGGCGCCCACTGAGATTTTAAACCAATTACCAATTTCCCCATCCCCACCCACTCTAATTGCTGATTTAGCCTCTGTGCATGCGCAGTGGAGCAGTTGTGTTAGCCTTCTTCCAACTCCAAATGACCTGAGTATCGCTTGAAGTATGTCGTGCCTCACAGAGTCAAATGCTTTTTGAAAGTCAATGAAGCAATTGTATATTAATTTTCCCTTCCTTTTCGCTTTTTCCCCTATGAGCCTAAGTATTAATATCTGCTGTGTTGTGTTACGATCCTTCCTGAATCCAGCCTGTTCCTCAGCCATGTGTTCTTCCACCTGTGATTTCAGTCTTTCTAGCAGGATGGACATCAATACCTTACTCATGTGATTCATCAGTGCTATTGTTCTGTAGTTGCTACAGTTTGATAAATCGCCCTTCTTGGGAATTGCTACTATGATTGATCGCGTCCATTCTTCTGGTATTCGTCCCTCTCTCCACGCTTGGTTGCATATGCTGTGAATTCTTTGAGCTAGTGTCTCTCCTCCTGCCTTCATAATTTCCCCCGTGATTCGATCGGTTCCTGCTGCTTTGTTGTTTCTAAGTTTAGCTATGGCTGCTTCCACTTCTTCCAGAAGAATGTCCTCCTCCTCGTCTTCCCTTGGAGGTGGTGTTATTTTCTCTAGCTTTCTGATGATGTCACTGTTGTCCCCTGCTGTCTTGTATAGTTCGCTGCAATATTCGGTCCAACGCTCTTTTATCTCCTCTTTGTCCTGCAGGATGTTGCCGTGCTTGTCCGTAATTGCTGTCTGTCTTGGTTTCCACGGTCTGCTCAGCCTTTTTATGAGTTGATATGATTGTCTGCATCTGTTGTTTGCTGCTGTATTCTCTATGGCTTCATGTTGGTCCCTTAGCCATCTTTCTTTGTCCATTCTTGCTGCTTTCTTAACCTTGTTGCATTGATATCTATACTCTTTAGCCCTTTCGTCCGATTCCATTCGCCTCTGTTTCATCTCTCGTTTTTGCTTTGCCAGCTCCAATGTCTGGTTTGAGATCCAAGGTTTGTTGCGCCTCTGGACTGTTGGTAGTGTGGCCTCCATTACTTTTTGTATGATTTTGTTCAGTTGAGTGACTCTTTTGTCCAGATCGTGTTCTTCTTCCTCCTCTGTTTGCATCTTCAGTTCCCTTTCCAATTCCCTGCGGAATGTTTCCCGTGTTTCGTTGATCTTCGTGGCTTCCAAATCCACCTCCAGTTCATGTCTTCTGCGTTGTCCCGTCCGTCTAAGTCTTGCCTTGAACTTTGCCATTACCATGCTGTGGTCTGATGTGACGTCCGCTCCTTGGTAGGTTCGGCAGTTCCATATCGCAGATTTCCATCTCTTTTCTACCAATATCATATCGATCATGTTCGTATGCTTTCCATCTGGGGATATCCACGTCCATTTCCTGCAAATCTTTTGCTGAAATCTTGTGTTGCTGATGTACATGCTGTGTTTTGAGGCGAATTCAAGGAGCCTTTCGCCTCTGTCGTTTCTGTCGCCGTAACCATATCTTCCCATGGCCCCTTCCCAGCCCCTGTTGTCTCTTCCCACCTTCGCATTCCAGTCGCCCATGATTATTTTTATGTCTTTCTTTGGTATATTGCTTATCGCCCTTTCGAGGTCTTCGTAAAATGTTTCGATATCCTCTTCTGTGCTTTCTGCCGTGGGTGCATATACCTGGGTTACTGCGACATTGAGCGGTGTTCCTCGGAATCTTGCTGTTATTATTCTTGCATTTGCCGGATTGTACCCCAGCAAGGCCTCTTTGGCCTTTTTGCTCAGTATGAAACCCACTCCCTTGTAGTGCTTTTTCTCTTCACCCGACCATATGATTTCACCTCCATTCATTTCTCCCCTTCCTGTCCATCTCATCTCCGCCATACCCAGAATGTCGCAATTGTATGGTTCGATTTCTTTCCGTAGCAGTTCGAGTTTTCCTGTGCTATAAAGTGTTTGTACATTCCACGTTCCAATTTTCAAGATGTCTTTAGCAACTCCTATCGTTCCGGTATCCAATTTTCTTCTTGCGTTTCACAAATGACTTGTAGGCCAACTTTTGGCAAAAAATTATGGACTTTCAAATCATGAAAGAATGCCTTTGCAAATCAGCCTATAATTAATTCCAACTAAAAATCACATACGAGTAGCCTAAGAGGTTTGAATGTTTTAAAAAATAAGCGTCAGTTTGGAATGAAGACTAGTAATAACGAACTAAAGTTAACTTACTCAGCTCAACTTCTCAACAGTTTCCAACTATTTCCGAAAACATGGATGCCACTCTTAATTTTAAAAAAGATCAGATCTGGTAGAAAAAAGACAAGAAAAGCCTAGATTGACAATTTATCTGAAAAATGCATGGATTTCCTCATTTCTTCGGGTTGAAATTTCTGTCAACCCTTTTAAAATCGTCCGATGAATAAAATTTGCTCTCTTTTCCTTCCCGATAAAGTTTCTGATGACCTTTTTAGTATTTCGTTCCAAAATTTACAATTTGTGGTCCAAATTCACACAATGTTTGACTTTGTCACGTCTTTTGTGCAGTTTCACTTTAAAAAATCATTTTTTATGTAGAAAAGTCGGAAAAACCGCCGTGAGAAAAAGCTAGATCCTGACAAAAAACCCTTGAAACCTAGACAAGACCGAAAACCTAGATCTAGGTGGAAAAAGCTATGAGTGGCATCCCTGTCTGACAGAAGACGTCAGTTAAATTTTTCCAGTGGATGAAAATGAAAGTGTGACCCAGTTACCGAGGAATGACCTGATTTCTACATTCTGCAAAGACTGGTTTTTTACTCTACTTCTGCTTCATGCGTTATTTTAATTTCACTAGTGGGTTAGTCTATAATGGTAGCCTGTCAAGGTATGTAGGGGCCTACGTATAACTATAAGCTCATATTAATTTATGCACGAACCATTAGGTCACCATGGACAGCAGAGCGCAGTGCGCAGGTGGAAAGGGGGGCAAAGCTCACACAAATAGGAGGGTGCCCGCAGCCTGATAAGCATAGACATCCACAATGTTATGTATCTTATAAAACCTGCTATCTACCTGATCTTACCTTGCATTCAACTACTTTATCTCACCTTAACAGTGCATGATTTCAACCTTTCTACAGAATAGGCCTACAGATGATTTTCCACAGCCGTGTGTTCACTGTTCAAGCGCATCCAATAAAAATGCAGCATCCCGCCTTCCAGCCACGACTTCTTTCTTGTGCGCCGGTCGACTCAGGAGATACGCGCAGAGCGATGAAAGTGCACTGACAGGAAGCGGAACCAGATTATAAGCGCAGCGAGCGATAGTCGAGGAAAGACGAGAGTGGATTTGCTGATCCATGGCTTGCGTTCAAATTCAAAGGAATTGGAGATATTATTTCTCTTTGCAAGGTTCTGTTTCATTCGATGATTTTCAAAAAGTGTTGAAACTCGCTAGGAAGCCCGGAATGCAGGACGTCCGTTCGGCGCATGCGTAGTCGATAGCATTGTGAATAAACGGGATCGACTTCCGGTTATGAATCTGAATTTCGTCGGAGATGTTGTCATTTGATGGATGTTAAAAGTAGGAGTTTCATTATTCACCCACAAAGCTAATGAACTTTTGTCAAGCTCATTAAATTCTGACCATGATCTTCGATCTGTATTCAAATAATATATGTTTTCCTTCCGCTTCCCAACCTCTGTCTTCCTAAGCCTCGGATCGCAAACCCCTATTTTTATGGACCCCTTTAAATTCCTCTACCATACACCACCTTTGTAAGCACATCTTCCCCAGAATTCCCTTCCGAATTATTGTCACGCCTTCATAAAAAATAACCCTGTATACTTCCAAACTGCCTGATTTTCCCCCACGCTATTTCTTTCCACTCACCCATGCAGTCCACCATCGATACTCCTCTCCTCATGGTTCCAGCGTGGAGCACATGGCACACCCACGTCTACCACCAAAAACGTCGCACCCACCCAACCCCTCACCTCATTGCAAACATACTTGGAGTGGAACCAACAACTATCCAGCCGGAGGCCACCCTATTTCTATCTGGGGAACAAAACCCGGAATCGAACCAGATAATCGGAAAAGCGGACGACACCAATCGGCTGCAGAAATACAATTGGTCAACTGAGACGAGTGGACAATTACTGACCGGTCAGTCTGAACATGGTCAATCATTGAACAGCAAAGGATTGCAAACAACAACATCATCTGAAGGAGGAGGAGGTATATAATTATCATTATTTGTGTAAAGTAACATAACATATATAAGCACAATGTTACAATAGGCTACTGTAGACCCTTCGGAGACAGAATCAATGGGTAAATTACCATCAACAACTACTACAATTAAGCTTACAACTGTTGTTGCTGATACGCCAACCATACACTGCTGTTGCTAGCACTATACTACCACTGAAGCAGCCAAATGTAAGTACTGCTACCGTCATAACAACAACTACTACAACTGCTAGTACTGCTACTGCCACTAATACTACGACCACTACCACTACCTCTACTACTAAGGCTATAAATAATAATAGTAATAAGGGCTTGATAGTAGAAGTAGTATAGTGCAAATGACAATGATAATAATAACAGCAGTAGTGGTGAATGGTAATAATTATAGGCCTATAATAGTCTAAAGTTTTTCTGTAATAGAAATAATAATGGATACTTTGGTGAATCACTGACTGATTCATTTTGACGAGACTAATAATTATAGTCTCTTTGCAAAAATAATTACAGCATTCTGTAATCTAATGTGATGAATTTAAGTAGTGCCATTTCTGCATATCGGTTCATCGTGTATTTACTTTGTCTGCAATTTTAGAAAAGACCCGAGTCTCCATCGAGACCCATCATCATCAACCACGTGCAGTCAGCATCCATCGCTTCTCTCCAGCGTCCTCATCCAACGGATGTGGAAGCGATGCCGAGGACCCTGCCTCTGCCTCAGTAACCGATCACTTCCGGTCCCAGGTGTCCTCGTCCTCGTCGTCGTCTTCGACTGATCCGTCAAGGACGACGAAGAAGCGGAAGAAGGCACGGACGACGTTTACCGGAAGACAGATCTTCGAGCTTGAGCGGCAGTTCGAGGCCAAGAGGTACCTCTCGCTCAGCGATCGATCCAGCCTGGCGCTTCTGCTGGACGTTACCGAAACACAGGTCAATAAAAAAACATCTCTACTTTATAATATTCCCGCAGAAAACCCTTCCACACCTTACCACTTTGTACTATCATATGTTTTCCAACTTTACCATGTGCGACATTCTGTATACTCTTCTCTGTTTTACCCTATACCCTGTTGTGCCTATAATTTATAACCTGACCATACCTTGTTCCATCCAAAAAGCAAACTCGGCATTTCCAATAATTGCCTTTGCCTTGATTTTTATTTCATTTCATATTACGGATACGCCTATTTTTACGCAATGATCATAATATAGCACGACAAGAATATTCTACACGTGTATACGGGGAAAACGGGGGCAATGCCGTCAATATTCTGCATTCTACGTGTATGGGGAAAACGGGGGCAATACCGTCAATATTCTACATTCTACACGTATGGGGAAAACGGGGGAAATGCCGTCCACGCGGTTATTTATGGACACAGCGCACCTGCGCACCTTATGCGCCGGAACTTACGTCCGCACAAAACACGCGCACTTGTTCTCGCTGCAATAAACCGACGGTCGTATGCTTGTATTGGCGGCGCGAACGCGGCATAATTCGCGCCCAATTACTCGCACCTGTTTGCCTCCTTTTTCCGCCTCGAAAAACATCTAAAATGGCCGCCATTCAAGTGGACACCTGTTGAATGGGGGAGGTGGTTTGTTCGTTGGGAGTGTTGGACGCACGCTGGCTGCACTATAGTTGGCTGTCTAAATTCTAATAGGCTAATACTGGTTCAATGTTTTTTAATAACTTTGTTTCATTTTATTTTCGCATCGGTTCAAAGCTAAAAAATCATCGAAGCCAGCGTTTGAATTCTGACGATGACGATCTCACGAATCAATTTAAAATTCATCACAACCTATAATGCAGTTTCCTTGGCAGTTTCCTCTGTCTTCGTCTCTTTCGTTGCCTGTTTCCGTACGTCTCCTTCTGTCTTCCTTTGTCTTCGTCTGCTTGACAATGTCATCTTCTGTCTCCCTCTGTCTTCGTGTTTCCTCTTATCGCTTAACACAAGACACAGTGATTATAAGGTGAGCCCATAGACGTGTCTGTGCTAAAATAAGATGATATATATGAGGTGAGGTGAGATTGGACTATACCAGATAATAATATAGGTTCAAGACTAGACTAGACTAGACTAGACTAGACTAGACTAGACTAGACTAGACTAGACTAGACTAGACTAGACTAGACTAGACTAGACTAGACTAGACTAGACTAGACTAGACTAGACTATAGACTTGACTAGACTAGACTAGATGAGGATCAGATAAATAATTATAGAGTCATAGACAACACTAGATAATGTAAGATGTGACTACACAACATTTTCTTTGTATATGCTCCTGTTATAACGCCCGTCAAAACCTACTCAAAGGCGCTCCCGTCTAAAGCGCGGACACTGAATCGGAGTTTCACGCCGAAGAGCTAAACAATTGTCCAAGGTCCCTACACGGCGGATTGAGGTAGATTCGAACCTGCAACTTTCTGGCTGCAAGGCAACGAACATACCCACTACACCACGTGCCCCACGTGTGCCAATATGCCATAAGATACGTTTTAGTGTCGATTGACACTAATATACAGAGTCGTCTGTTTTCAATATTCGCAGGTCAAGATCTGGTTTCAAAACCGTCGAACCAAATGGAAGAAACAGGAAGGTCTCACAACCACAGAGTCGACTGACCACCATTTGCATGGTCACCGCGAGAAGGCCACGACCAGAACCCATTCAACCCAGCGAAGATCGGAGTCCTACCAGTCCAGACCCACCAATGACATCACCTCAAGGTCAAGCAACAACATGGCGGTGAATGTCATCACCCTTGACCGACTCGTAGCCTTGGAAACTTCTTCACCGTTGTCAATAAATAATTCTGCAACAAGTGGATTCGATCCAGCTGCGGTGGAGAAGGCGTCTAGCCGAGGAGTTGGATACAGGAAGAACTTTCAAAAGTTTAGCAATGGTGTAAACGAAAACTCAGAGAAAAGTTCGAACAAAAATGGCGTCATTGAATCAGACGCCAACAAGACCACACAAACTCATGACGTCACGGGTTCTGTGGCTCAATGCGGTGTCGTCACTGTGACGTCGTCAGAAGTTCATGATGATTTTGCGAATTCTCTTCTAAGCAGAAGTAAACTGAATGGCGGTTCCAAGAATTTTTCAGATGACTCGAATCAGAACAAAGAAACTTCTAGATAAGATAAAACTCATCTCTGTGAAAGAGAATAACATCTTTGTTTTTTTAACAAGATAAATAAATTTTGCTTTACTTTGTATTGTGACCATCAGTGCTTTTGTTGGCAATTTAGGGGTAGGGTGGAGCAGAACACTCCCTTTAACGTTTGACACCACCCACTGTAAAGTACCGCAATCTGAAGTCAACCAAAATTGGTGACGAGTAGCTGCTTTATATGCACAATTCAGTAGAAATGTTGATTTTACTTAAAGTTAGTCCTACTTTAGAAACTCAATTTTTTTATCAAACTTGTGTGAAGAGGCTTCTTGCCCCATGTATGGGGCAAGAAGCATGTTTTTAAAGTCTGGAGGATCATAAATACCTCGGGCGCAAAAAAAATTATAAATACCTCGGGGCAAAAAATAATAACAATGATAATAACTACAACAATAACAATGATAGCGATATTAAATATAATAAGCTGAGATGTGTGCATAGTAGGCTATTCTCCGCTTCATCAAACACGACGTTCTTTTACAACATGAAATCCTTTTCAACTCGAAACAGCATAAAATTTATAATGTGGCTGAAAGAATTCGTTTTCAATACGCTTGTTTATGCATGCCGCTAAACAGAGCCCAACGAGCGATCATAAAGATTTATTCTGCTAACGCTGCGTCATAGGCCGCATTAAATCATCATGCCAAGCAACGCCGTTGTGTTTATCGCTGCTTATAAACAGCTTCGCACTATAATCGACATTAATTAACACAGGTATATAATTACATATCTGCATATATCTACCGTTGATAATAAAAGAGGGCTCAGTCATTAGTAATAGCAACAGCAGCAGTAGCAGCAGTAGTAACAGTAGTAGTAGCATTAGTAGTAGCAGTAGCAGTAGTAGTAGTTGTAGCAGTAGTGACAGTAGCAGTAGCAGTGGTAGTAGCTACACCGGTAAGCGAGAGCGGCATACGTCTGTTGGTTGCAACGGACTGCGGTTCAAGCCCCGGGCTGGGAGTTTACATTAAGAGATTTAGATATCTCGGGCTAGCACGTGAGGGACGCAGTGGCGCAAGCTGATACGGAGCGTCCTTTGGCAAGTTGCTTACCCATCATTGTCTGTGAGGAAGGTAACGGGAAACCACCTCACTGATCTCATCCCCAGGGGCGTAAAGCCAATGAACTTGCCTTCGGGCAGAGAACTATCAAAAAAGTTCTTGAGAACGTCAAAAAACAGTGGGTGGGCTCACTAGAAGTGATACAACGTTTGTTCTGCTTAAAATATTTTGATCAAATTTTGCTATGTTACGTAAATACGAATTGCCATTAAGCCTGTGAAACATGATTGAACCATTCTTATTTTTGGCCAAGATATTGGCAAAATCCGTAGGTCTTTTTTACCAACCCCGCATATGCCATATATATATAAATATATATATATATATAAATATATATATATATATATATATATATATTTGTGTGTGTGTGTGTGTGTGTGTGGGTATGCGTGTGTGTGTGTGTGTGTGTGTGTGCGCATGTGTGTGTGTCTGTGACTGTGTGTGCGTGTGTTTAATTTGCCTTTTGAAGAACAGACTTCTTCTTGAGATAGCACGCGCATACATCACAACTCCATCATATCCAATTAAAAAACGCTGTAACGAGATCTCGTTGGCATTCTCGCGTGTTTACATTCGACACCATCCTTATCTAACCGACGAAGACGCCCCTAGCGGTGGATGCTATCAATAACCGCTTAAGCAAAAGCAGTTATCGCTTTCTTATCGCTGCTTAAATACTTCGCTTGTTGGCGGCTCATAAATTCAGCGCAAGACGAGATGTCTGGTATTTTCGTCGGCATACATGTAGAGTTGGTTATCGTAGACCCAGTGCACGTGTATTGAAGCTTAGCAGCAGAAGCAGATGGTGTACACCTGGATCATTGTAGCACCTGCTGCACATCGCAGTGGTGCCAATAGTATGCTGAAACAGGTAGCCACTATAATAGCAGTGGTTCCCAACCCTTTTTGACTCTAGGGCCACTTTTTCTAAGTTGGAGGACACGAGTGAATTGATGCATTAATACATTGTTGGATTAATTCATTATCTAATGAACTATTTAACTAATGAATGAATCAAAGACCGAATTAATTAACTAATTAGTTAATTAATTAATTAATAAAAATTATATAACTTATGGAAAATACCTGTAAATTTCATTGAAATAATTTTATATACAGGCTACAAACGTTTTTTGCTCGTCTAGTTATTATATTTATGTACAAATAACCAATTCGTAATTAATTACAAATTAATTTGAATTTGTCCACTATTTTCATATACAATATTATTGATTCAAAAGCCACAGCCTACACAAATTTAATTATCTAACCTCACATCCAAAATAGAGATCAGTATTATGCCCAAAGACCCTAATTTCCATGTTTTTGAGCGTCTGAAAAATTTCGGCATTCAAATAATACACCCATATTTACGTGTTACCTAGTACTACGTAATGTGCGCATTATAGAGCTACCCATTTAGTTGAGTAATAACGCCTTTCTTTTTTGCATCTAGCTATCACTGTAATTCCGGTGTTTACTGCTGAAACCTATCAGCAGACGAAACCTATCACTCGACGCCGTGCGAAAAGGTCACGCCTAGGGCCAACCGCACCGCATCAAGTGGCTCTATTCATTGTCCAGGTGGCGCCACGTTACCACGAAACTATCTCTTAGGCTGCGTTATAATTATGACGTCGTCGTTATCACGATCATAAACAATGGTACACTGCCGCCACGTAGTGTCAGCGATTATAGGCTAACTGACGGCTTTATGAACAGCTCTGTCTGTCTGTCTGTGTGTGTGTGTACGTCTGTCTGCCTGTGTGTCTGTCTATCCGCCTGCGTCTCTCACGCGCGCTCTGTATCTCTAGCTCTTTCGCGTATACACGCACACGGGCTCACACACGCGCGCGCAAACACGGAAACATACGCACACAAACACACACACACACACGTATAAACACACGACACACACACACACGCCCACACACAAACGAACGCGCACACACACACACACACATGCACGCACACGCACACGCACATTCACGAACACATATTTTAATAGACGTACAAGAAATATTAGGCCTACATAATGGAACACTGAAACTTTGAAAGCAATAATAATTTTACGATTGTTTATTTTCACTTAGACACCTTTAAATTGCTTAATTCCAACTTTATATATATTATTCAAATTCCATTACGTCGTCTAAAGAGGTTGACTAGTATCCATTACCATCAATATTATACGCTCTGATTTTACTAATCGATCTCTTCTTTTAATAACGGAGTAATTCTTAAAATTATTTTTGTGGAATTCAGTTAATTAACTCCAACTTAATTGCTTGCTGGGTGACTTCATCCACGGAAAGCGGTGTGAACTCAGACTAAAGTTTCACTAAATTAAGGCTTTAAGATTTCTTTATTGGTTGATTGATTGGTTTGTTGGGTGATTGATTGATTAAGTGATTGACTGATGAATTGACTGAATAATTGATTGATTGATTGATTAATTGATTGATTGATTGATATCAAGACCTCACAATTTATCGCGTGTGCAGTTCATTGGTATACCTGCAACAGTAACAATTATTCTACACATGGATTAATGTTGAAAGGCTGGCCATCTACAGATACGTTATAAGACTGTTTCACCCTACTCCTTTGTCTGCACTTGGGACTGGCGCTACTAAATTGCGAATAGCAACGAAGCCACGGTGTTACCCACAGTCATCTACTATTATCGGTGAGTCATTCTTCACAGATTCACTATAATTCAACAGTTTGACAAATTCTTATAATGGTGTTGATCATAATTAAAAAGGTGTCTAAAATCTACTGTTCAAAGTTGGTTATATTCTTTTCAGTTTAACGACACAGTGTGATAACAAAGATCATTAGCGTCTCCCTCCTACTATACCCAGGCTAGGGACTGACACCGTATGAATGCGAGCAGTGGCGAAGTTTAATTTTGTTCAGTGTAGGCTATTTGTCACAATTTGATGACCTCTTGATGGCTTCTTAAGTTACCGATGCCAGCAAAAATAGAACTGCTGAAATCCGAATAGTAGTTTGTATTTTTTTCTATGTAATTTGAAAATCCGGTTCCTCGTTATTCTTATTCCATCGAAATGTGTTCCAGGTCTCCTGTATTGAAGGTTGAAACTAATCCGCAAACCAATGGCCAGACAGACTTCATGGATAAGAATTATTATTCGCGTAATTGATAAATTATGATGTTGAAAATGCTGAAACTATCATTCAACAGCCAGAACGCCTCATGGTACTATTATTGATGTGAGGTTAATAAAATTTATTGTGTCGGTATTTAAGTTTAAAAGGTGTCAAGCCAATTTTTATTCTGGCTAGTGTTTATCGACATCTTGAGTCACCAACGTGAGGTTGTAGTTGTCCATTTAGTTTTAGTCATGGTCGTCATAATTATATTTTCTAAATCAACAGATTTAGCTATAATTAGTTATTGTTATCTCGTGGGTTTTAGTTGTAGTTATAGTTAACGTTGCCGGAAAGACATGGATATAAGAATAGAGCAGCTAGAGCGCACACCGCCAACAGAATCATCTCGGACCTCAGCGTGTTATGCTTAACAGTAGCCTTCTCAATGTCAACCAAGAAAGTGATAATTCAGTTTCCGTTGTTGACTTTCATTTCGGCTCTCGTTATTTGTTTTCGGTTTAATCAGAATGCAAAGTGTTAATATTAGTTATAACTTCTAGTTACAGCCCGAGTTTTTGTTTTTATTCGTCACCGTTGTTATCGGATGTATCAGCTATCGTTATCGATAGTGATAACTGAAAGTCTTCGCTAACTATGGTTTAAGTTAACATTAACGAAAACTTCACTAGTTTCCCTACCCAACACCATCCATATTTGACCATAGGAATAGAAGGGCCTCAGATTCAGATCTTACCCTATATAATTGTATTTGTAGGGCGCGATTGTGTAGTGGTGGGTTACGGTGCCTCTGGCCGGAGGGTGTCAGGTTCGAATCCACTTCAACGCCGGCGAGTAGGGACTTTGAGCAAGTCCTTTTCGTGCATTTGCTCGTGCGTTTCGGCGTGAAACTCCGATGCAGAGTCCGCGTACAGCAATCGGTAGCGCCTCTCAGTTGGGAGCTTTAATATGCGTTGTAGTAAATGCGAGAACCATAATTAGGCCTATAGAAATCCTGGACACCATTATACATAGTTTTCAGCAGTTTAACGATTTCTTATAGCGCTGAGAAGAATAATTAAAAAGGTGTCCAAAATGCGCTGTTCAAAGGTGGTTATAGTTGTTGCAGCTTAACGTCACTGTTTGGTAACAAAGATCAACTGTAAAGTAATAAGTCCCCAGTAGCACTCGTTTATTCACTCCATTCGCTAGATGGCGAACAGTGTTCCGTGTTTCGATCTTTCAAAGGAAATTCTCGAAAGGCCAACAGTAACTGTGCTGCAATGCGAACATTGACAGGAGAAAGCAAAGACGGTGAGGGAGAGGACAGGCCACACACAAACACTCATATGCCGAGACGAAGAAAATGAAGTCGCCAGCTGTTCATACCTCTAATTATGGCTGCCTCTTCGTATAGCTATTCTTCTTTTCATTTTCGGGCAAGTTCGAAGAAATTTCAAGAAATTCAGACACGAAGAATTTCGATTTTAATTCCCGAAGGAGTAACATTATTTTGTGGCCCATGGTTAAAAAACAGCAACTATGGTAATTGGTAAAATTAGGGAATGCATGAAAGAGTGAGAGAGACAGGTGCATAGAAAGAGGGGCAGGAGGCAGAGAGACATAGACAGACAGACAGAGACAGACAGAGACAGACGGATACAGACAGAGACAGAGACAGACAGAGACAGACAGAGACAGATACGAAAACAGAGACAGAGACAGAGACAGACAGAGACGGAGACAAACAGAGATATACAAAGACAGACAGAGACAGAGATAGACACAGATAGACAGACAGAGACAGAGATAGACACAGATAGACAGACAGAGACAAAGACATAGACAGACAAAGACATAGACAGACAAATACAGACAGAGACAGAGAGACAAAGATTGATAGACGTGACGATAACGAGATCGCTGTTGGCTAACTGACTCTTGAGGAAGACGAAACTAATGAAGAATGAATCTTGGAATTGAAGGGTTAAGGAAAGGTTAGCGGCGGGAAAGGAGAAATTGCGAAAAACTTATTGAAGATTGATTATATATATATTTATTTAATTAATATATATATATATACATATTATATAATATACACTGTGTCCGCGATAAAGTGATACCCAAAATAAAGTGTCATAACTCGGTCAAAACTTGTAGGATTTGTCTGAAATTTTACACACAACAACGGTGGCCATATATACACGAGATCCTAAAGCCGATTTGAAATATTCGTGAGTTTGCCAAATTTATGAGCGTTTGAGATAGAGCACCGGCAAATGCAACTTTCCAACATGCAAACGTTAAAGTAGAACCCTAAACTTTGTGAAATATCTTGGTTAATTGCAGTATTATAAAAAAAATGGTTTTCAGCGCAGAGGACATTTTTTACAACCAGCTAGGCTACTGTTACGTAAAAAGGTCTCGCAGTGTGTCTGTTTCCGCAAATGTCGCTTATAAACAACATCCTATGTATCCACTGCGCTAACCAGAAAAATTACGTAATGCTATGCGTTTTACTGTTCGGTAACTTGGTTTCTGAACCACCCAATTTCAAAAGAGTATATCTTCGTAACCGTTCAATCAAATGTAATAAAATTTGCAGGGTATGGATGGAACAGACTGAAGATCATGTGCTCCAAATTTGGTACCTATAGTACTGCAATCAACCAAGATATTTCACAAAGTTTAGGGTTCTACTTTAACGTTCGCATGTTGGAAAGTTGCATTTTTTGGTGCTCTATCTCAAACGCTCAAAAATTTGGCAAACTCACGAATATTTCAAATCGGCTTTAGGATCTCGTGTATATATGGCCACCGTTGTTGTGTGTAAAATTTCAGACAAATCCTACAAGTTTTGACCGAGTTATGACACTTTATTTTGGGTATCACTTTATCGCGGACACAGTGTATATGTAAGTAGAAGCACTTATATGATCTTGTACTATTCGGATTTATATATTCGATATACAAGAAAACAGACTGATAGAAAGAGACACAGAGAACATAGAGAGACACAGGGAGAGAGTGACAGAGAGACACAGGGAGAGACAGAAAGACAGAGAGACAAATACAGAGACAGATAGAGTAGACGGAGTGGCAGAGACACAGAGAGACAGAGACAGAGACAGATAGAGAGGAGACAGAGAGAGAAAAAAGACATGGACAGAAACAGAAACAGACAGAGATATAAAGATACAATGAGAAAGAGAGAAAGAGGCATGGACAGACACAGAGACAGAGACAGAAAAACAGAGAGTGTGTTATTATATTTTATATGGCTGCACGGAATGGCGCGTGTCGTCGAAGAGTGAAATGACGCCATTGACCTCTCTGACCCTTTGACCCGTCGTGACCTCTGTGGGATGAGTAGAGGTCATGCCAACGACCCTCAAAGGTCATCCCTCGGGTGTTGCGTGGCTGGAGATGACATTCCAACGATAATTGAAACAGAAACATAATATCAACCACGACAACATCGATGATGATGATGTCGATGATGATGACGACGATGATGTCGATGATGATGATGATGATGACGACGATGATGTTGATGATGTTGATAATGTTGATGATGATGCTGATGTTGATGATGTTGATGATGATGATGATGTCGATGATGATGATGTCGATGATGTCGATGATGATGATGTCGATGATGATGATGATGATGATGATGTCGATGATGTCGATGATGATGATGTCGATGATGATGATGTCGATGATGATGACGACGATGATGATGTTGATGATGCGTGCATGAATGGGGTGTTAATGGTGATTGTACAGTGAAGAGGCGAGAATGAGGAAAGACAGGAACGATGCAACACACAGACAGACAGACGGACGGACAGACATACAGAGTGAGGCAGATGGATAGAGACAAAGACAGACATAGAAAGGCACACAGACATACATGATATGATACAGAGATAGAGAGACATATATTGGTAGACGGAGAAGGAGACAGAAAGAAAGACAGCGAGACTGAGAAAGATTGAGAACAGAAGAGATTAGAGAGGTAGAGTGATCAGATGAAAAGAGAGAATAAGCATGAGGCAGGTGGACAAAGACAGAGACGGAGACAGAGACAGAGACAGACAAAAACACACAAAGAGTTACAGAGACAGAGACAGACATCCGGAGATAGTGAGAGAGAG
This sequence comes from Lumbricus rubellus, assembly GCA_945859605.1. Taxonomy (NCBI): domain Eukaryota; kingdom Metazoa; phylum Annelida; class Clitellata; order Crassiclitellata; family Lumbricidae; genus Lumbricus; species Lumbricus rubellus. The sequence goes on from OX243817.1 coordinate 2,641,698, forward strand.
ATACAGAGAAATACAGAAACTGAGACAGGCATAATTATAACGGACGTTTGCCTCTCTCCATTCTTCCCTCCTCTCAACAAAACATCCAGAGCCTTCCCTTTAATGACGATATGATTACGACGACAACGACGACGACAACGACGGTGATGATGACGATGATGATTACGACGACGACAACGACGATGACGACGATGATGACGACGACAGCGTCCGCGCGAAACCCGATGTCTTTATATGGCTGTAGTAATTAGCAGTGAAAGCCGTCCGCTATTGGCGGGAAAACCGATCGCCATGGGAAATGCAAGGCGATGCAAGGCAAGCGGAGTGCGACCAGGAAAGAAGGCAAGACGGGCAAGGCGTGGCAAGCGGAGAAACAGACAGACAGAAAGACAGACAGACAGACAGACAGAAAGACAGAGAGACTGTGAAAGAATGAGAACCGAAGAGACAGGAGATGGACAGAGACAGAGGCAGAGGCAGAGACAAAGAAACCGACCGACAGATAGACAGAGAGAGACAGACAGAGATAATGAGAGAGCTATATAGACACTGAGACAGACATACAAAGGCAAATGAACGACTGCCTGCTTGCGTCCCTCCATTTCCCCTCCTCTCAACAGAACATCCAGAGCCTTCCCTTTAATGACGATATGATTACGACGACAACGACGACGACAACGACGGTGATGATGACGATGATGATGCCGACGACGACAACGTCCGCGCGAAACCCGATGTCTTTATATGGCTGTAGTAATTAGCAGTGAAAGCCGTCCGCTATTGGCGGGAAAACCGATCGCCATGGGAAATGCAAGGCGATGCAAGGCAAGCGGAGTGCGACCAGGAAAGAAGGCAAGACGGGCAAGGCGTGGCAAGCGGAGGGCGACGAGGCAAGGCGAGGCAATGATGTATGCCGTGTGGTGCTGGTGATGGTGGTGCCTGGATGGTATCAAGGTGAGCCAGGTGCGAGTGGCTGTTGGTTGATGCCGCTGTCTTGGAACTTCAAACGAGGTGAATTCCTTGAGGCATCGGTGTTACGTTCCCCCCTCTACCCTGCATGGTCGTCATAGCTGTGCGTTGGCATGACAACGCATCGATGACGGAACTGGGTTGTCATGGAGACCGTCGGGGTGTCGCCATGTTGGATGCTTTCATTCGTTCGTCTTTCCGCCCAACGTTATTGATCGATCTATCGATTTATTGATTTATTGATTGGTTGGCTCACTGATTCGTTCACCTGCCAATCCATTGATTCGCTTCTTTGTAAAGAGTGCTTGCTGCGGAATGGCTGCTTTACGGCGCCATATAAATTGTCGAAATCATTATCATTCAATTAATCACTTTCACCCACCCAATCCCTCACCCACCAACCTAACCCACCCACTCACCAACTCACTCTACAATCTTCATTGCACAAACCGTCTTGTGTGTATACGTCTTTGATGATGATGACGACGACGACGATGACGACGATGACGATGACGATGACGATAATGACGATAATGATGATAACGATGACGAAGACGATGATGATGATGATGATGATGATGATGACGATGAAGACGACGACGATACAATGACGATGACGATGATGATGATGACGACGACGACGACGACGATAACAACGATGACGACAACGACGACGACGATGATGATGACGATGATGATGATAATGATGATAGTAGTTACTATTTTCCATGATCCACCTTATCCCCGCTTTTCTCCAGTCCTTCTTCGACCTTGACCGAGAATTATTTATTCACGTGAGTACAAAGAGGTCGGGAATCCTAGTAATGGATTGTTCTAACGACAGAATAACAATAACATTACCATCTGTCTGAGAAAAATGACCCAGTTACATTAATTATCTCGCTAGAAATTCAACACCGAAGAAGAAGAAAATAGATTATCTTTCGTCATGAACGGATACTTTCTGCAAAAAACCGGTTTCCAGAGTCATTAGCAAATAGATAGATTAGCGATCCGAATCCGGTTTCCTCATGAACTCACTTAACAGAACCAGTTTTGGTTTCATTGCGCAGAAACTGGTTTCGGATACATAGAGCAATAGATGCGTGAAACCGGTTACAGATTTAGTACCACGTTCAGTGCGGTTATCCGATTCCACATTCATTACGACGTTCAATCGGTGAAACCGGTTCCAAATTCATTACACAACTCACTGCGTGAAACCGGTTTCGGATTCATTGGGCAGTTTTAGCTTGAAACCGGTTCCAGATTCTTCACACGGCAGCTGTGCGAAAACGCTTTCGAATTCTCTCGTTCTTTCCAGGAGAAAGAAATAAAGTCGATTTGCTGAGCGATAATGCAGGATAATTTAGCGCCGTGGTGTAGAATAGAGTACGAAGGAAGCGTCGGTAATGCTGTTAGGGTCCATCGTAATGGAGTCTTTTGGCTGCTGAAAAACGATCCGAAGAAGAGCGGAAATGGCCGGAAACAGTCGAACACATCCGTAGATTTAATTTTGGCGGCGAATTGCAACATGGGAATCGACGAACGGCTTCGCATTTATTGCGAACGCACTTCTAAGACGTCGGAAACAAGAAGTGCCTCGAATATGAATAGATACGGCTTCTCCATTTGGGAGTTCTGCCTGTTTGTCTGTCTGTGTCTGTCTGTTCGTGACTGTGTCTGTGGCTCTGTACCTCTGCTGTGAGTCAGTGAATGGGTCAGTAAGTAAGCAAGTAAGTCAGTCAGCCAGTCAAACAGTCAGTCAGTCAGTCAGTAAGTAAGCAAGTAAGTAAATAAGTCAGTCAGTCAGTCAGCCAGCCAGTCAAACAGTCAGTCAGTCAGTCAGTAAGTAAGCAAGTAAATAAGTCAGTCAGTCAGTCAGTCGCCCACCCACCCACCGACTCACTGGGTGAATCAATGAACCAATGAATCAGTCAGTTACCAACTTCCTTACACTGCGATGGGCGGGAGTATAGTGCCAGTCCGAATCTTGAGCAATTGAGGAGGGAGATGGGCGACGCTAATGATGTTCGTTATCGATGCAGCGACGTCGTTAAACGGAAGCCACCGACCTTCATTACTGACGAACGTACATGTATGCTATATTGTATAGAACTATAGATGCAGCCATTAAGATCGATGCGGTTGATAGGAAGAATGGGGAAAAATGGGGAAGAATGGGGAAGAATGGAGGAAGAATGGGAGAAGAATGGGGAAAGAATGGGGAAGAATGGGGGAAGAATGGGGGCAGAATGGGGAAGCGGTTGGGACGAGGGAACGGGGGACGACTCCACTTCAAGGAGACTCTGGATTTATCTACGCTCTACATTAGTACAAACCCTCCACTGTTTATCTCTCTCTGTCTCTCTCTGCCACTCTCTGTCTCTGTCTCTCTGTCTCTCTCTGTCTCTCTCTGTCTCTCTGTCTCTCTCTCTTTGTGCCTGTTTCTGTCTATCTCTCTTTCCTTCTGTGTCTCTCTGTCTCTGTCTCTGCCTATGTTTCTCTCTGTCTCTGTCTCTCTGTCTCTGTCTCTGTCGCTGTATCTCTCTCTCTGTATGTGTGTGTGTGTTCTAATCTGCGTGTCTGTACGTGTGCATATACTGCTGATCGTTTGTGTCTATGCGACTCGACTTCCGTTTTGACATTGATTCGTTATTGAGCTCTTCATTATCTCTCCACATCTCATTGGTCTGTCTGTCTGCCTGTCTGTCTGTCTGTCTATTTATCCCTGTCTGTCTGTCTTTCTATCTATCTTTCTATCTGTTTGGTCTTTGTATCTGTCTTTCTTGCCCTTCACCTCCTATCTCTCTCTGCCTCAATCTTTCCCCTATCCATTATACCCTCCATTTCTTCTCTTTCTTCTGCCTCTCTCTATCTCTTTTTAATCGCTCCCTCTTTATCATACTCCTTGTTTCTCCTCCATGTAAATCCTCCTCTGTCTCTCTTCCTCTCCCGCTCTCTCTCTCTCTCTCTCTCTCTCTCTCTCTCTCTCTCTCTTTCTATCTCCCTCCATCTCCCTCGTCTCTTTCTCTCCCCTCTACTATTCCTCCCTCCCTGTCCTTCCCCCTTCCCTCTCCCTCCTCCTCCACACAACCCACACAGTCTCTCTCCTCCTCCTCGGTCGACCACAGCAAAAGCTTTCGGATCGATTCGGATCAATTCGGGAGACATCGTATCAGGCGACGGTGGCGCTACCAGCGGCGGCGGCGGCGGTGGCCACTAGCTGCCATCACTGCAGCCTAGAAGTACCATCTTCATCCACCGCCACCCATCCACCCTCCCTCCCTCCCTCCCTCCCTCCCTCCTTCTATCCCTCCATCCTCCATCTTCTCTCCGTGGAGGCATCCATCCATCCACACCACCTTGGAGTGCGTCGCGCCATCACACAAACGAAGTCGAAACGTGTTCCAGTTCGAACGGCAGTCGATATAATAGAACCGACGGAGGACGAGTAAAGGTAGGAGGAAGAAGAAGAGGACGAAGAGGAAGAAGAAGAAAAGGAAGCGGAAGACGAAGAGGAGGAAGAAAAGGAAGAGGAAGAAGAAGAGGAAGAAGAGGAAGAGGAAGAGGAGCAAGAAAAGGAAGAGGAATAAGAGGAGGAAGAGGAGGATCAACGGACGCGGTTACCCTGCATGCAGTGCGGTAAGGACATCGAGCTTAGTGGAACATTTTATATAGGTGATTTAAAACCGATCTGATTGGAATCGATGTAAGAATGGAGTGAGTTAATATAATTTTTCAATCAGTCAATAAATCGGTTTGTTTACGATTGTAATTATTCATAGTATCATCGTTCATAAGATACTGCAGGAATATTTATGTGGTGGGTTTGTCGAGATCTTGCATGATCAGTGAGACAATCAGTAAGTGAGTCAGTCAGTCAGTCAGTCAGTCAGTCAGTCAGTCAGTCAGTCAGTCAGTCAATCAGTCAATCAGTCAGTCAGTCAGTCAGTCAGTCAGTCAGTCAGTCAGTGAGTCAGTCAGTCAGTCAGTCAGTCAGTCAGTCAGTCAGTCAGTCAGTCAGTCAGTCAGTCATTCAATCAGTCATTCATTCATTCATTCATTCAGTGAGTCAGTGAGTCAGTGAGTCAGTGAGTCAGTGAGTCAGTGAGTCAGTGAGTCAGTGAGTCAGTGAGTCAGTCAGTCAGTCAGTCAGTCAGTGAGTCAGTCAGTCATTCAATCAATCAGTCATTCATTCATTCATTCATTCATTCAGTCAGTCAGTCATTCATTCATTCATTCATTCAGTCAGTCAGTCAGTCAAACAGTATATGGCACCATAGAGGTCAACGCTGTCGTGAACAACCAACCATTATCATCATCACCGTCATCGTCGTCATCATCATCATCATCATCATCATCATCATCATCATCATCGTCATCACCATCACCATACTTTAAGTCGTGGCCAAAATCATCCTCTAAACTATCATCGTCTTAAAAATATTCTGGCTCATTTTCTAACTCTCATATTCTCCTTCATCCTCTGCATGATCCTTTGTATCATCCTCTATTTCATCCTCTATTTCATCCTCTATTTCATCCTCTATTTCATCCTCCTTATCATCCAAATCCTCTTTCTGGTCACTCTCTTTAACGGGACGCCAAGGGGACGAATGGCTGCATGGATGTTATCATAATGACATTAGAAGCTTCTGTAATGCTCCCAGCTATCATATGACACAAGTCATATCAAACGATTCTCAACACAACCACACACACACGCACATCCACACATACACACGGACACACACACATCCACACCTACACATACACATACACGCACGCGCACGCGCAAGCGCACGCGCGCATGCACAATGTTCATGCAGTATGATAATAATTGGTACATTTTGATTGTACAATGTACAGGTAAATTGATTTGTTAATTATTGTTTGTTTGATTGATTGATCATGTTATGGTTTGTTTGTAGGATTGAGCTGGTATGTGTATGTGCATGTGTATATATATTATATATTATATATATATGCAAATGCCTGTATATGGCTTATACAATATACATATTGGCACAATTAAACAGTTTGCATAATGTACATAAGGTTTTTATACTGTATTCTGGTATACATAAATAGGGAACCAACGAAGAAATTGATATTTTTATTATTTAATATTATATATATAATATAATTATGCGCCTTTTTCTTATGTAAGTATACACATATATAAAATTCAAATATTCGTGTGTTTAAACAAAAATATATATACTATATACATAACATATAAAATAGATCTATATATACATGTATAAAGATCGTTTAATTGGGACGATATATCATAATATACATGGTCCCATCAATTCACATTAGAGACAAATCCCTCTAATGAAGATATATATACAGGGTGCGCCAAAAAAAAAGACCCCCCTAGGTTTTTTGCCACTATCTTGGCCAAAATTAAGAATTTTCGAATGAAATTTTACAGGCTTATAGACAATTCATATTTACATATGATGGCCAGATTTCATCAACATATTTCAAACAGAACAAAAGTTATGCCACTTTTAGGGAGGTCACCCCCCGTTTTTTGACGTTTCAAAAACGAAACGCAATTTTTTAAGGTTTTTTGCGAATATCTTGGCCAAAATTTAAAAAATCGAAATGAAATTTTACAGTCTTATAGACAATTCATATCTACACATGGTGGCCGGATTTCATTACAATATTTAATACTGAACAAAAGTTATGCCACTTTTAGTGAGACCACCCACCGTTTTTTGACGTTTCAAAAACGAAACGCAACAAAAAGTGACAAAAACACGATTTTTTAAGTCTCATCACAAATAACTGTTGTCAAATGAACTTGGTAGTGTTTCCCAACTTGTGTTCAATGTGCCCACCACCCGTGCCAAAACTTATTTTGAGTCTCTATGAAGAGTTCTTGTTGGACCTGTTGATTATCTGACAGATTCATTATTATTTCTTATTTTAAGAATTTGATTGTCATCTTGCTAAGTGACTTCTCAGTGACGTGCAGCTACGCTGGTACCCTGTTTCTTTTTTAAATAGTAATAATAATGATCATTTGGCAATATCAAGGCTATTTGATAATAATTATTTGAGATGAGACTTAATAAAATCGTGTTTTTGCTGCGTTACGTCTCTGAATAGCCAAAAATTGGGGGGTGGCCTCACCAAAAGTGGTATAACTTTTGTTGTTTTAGAAATATTTTGATGAAATTTGACCATCGTATGCAGATATGAATTGTCTTTAAGCGTGTAAAATTTCATTACGATATTCTTACTTTTGGCCAAGATATTGGCCAGAATAATTAGATTGGATTTTTAATACTTTTTGTTGCGTCGCGTTTTTGAATCGTCAAAAAACGGTGGGTGGCCTCACTAAAAGTGGCATAACTTTTGTTCTGTTTGAAATATTTTAATGAAATTTGGCCATCGGGTGTAAATATGAATTGTCTTTAAGACTGTAAAATTTAATTGTGAAATTCTTACTTTTGGTCAAGATATTTGCAAAAATCTTAGGGGGGGTCTTTTTTTTTGGCGCACCCTGTATATATATATATATATATATATACATACATATATACATATCTATGTCATGTGTTGTAGTCAGACGGTTTATGTATATATATATATAAATTTATCTAGCGCCGTCTGGCTCGTGCGCAGTTAGCGAAGGTTGGCGCAGCAGTCGGATAGGATATCTGTCAATTATCGTCTGCAAACATTCCCGCGCTTTTCTTCCCCACCATGCATGCAGACCACATTAATTTCAATCGACCTACTCCACCACCATACTACATGTAGTACAATCGATTTTCGCTGGGGGTCGCTCCACCCAAAGTGGTTTTACCGCTCGCGTTCGTATTTACCATCTATACTTCCTACTTCCAAAGTATACTATTTGCGTCTAGTATGCGCGTGAGTACCAGTATGCGTCAAATATTGGGTATCTAGTATGCGGAAAGGTTCGCGTGTGGGTCACAGTCATCGGTTTCTGGGATGGTTGTCAGTACTTGTTTGCACCAAATTACCGGTGCACTTTCCAGTATGCGTGTTGGTAATTGTTTTCGCCAAAGTGCATGCATGTTTCCAGTACCCTTGTATAAGCATATTTGTATGCGATGAGGTACACAGTTTTGTAAGTACTTGCATGGTTTAAATCTTTGCGTGTATAGTTATACTTGTAAGTATGCACCGATGCATATTTCTCGTATCCTTGTAGTTATTTGTGTGCATCAAAGTACTAGCTTTAAATCGTCTGTGCTAGTTCTTGCCATACAGTATATGCGCAGCATTGGAAAGCCGTTTATTGTCTTATTGTGTACTAGTATTAAAATATCTAGAGGGGGCCTGGTTGTATGGGAATGGCGGGTGGTGGGGGGTAGGTGGGTGGGGGAAATGGTGTGTATGTGTGAGTGAGTTGATGTGTGTGCGTGTGACGATGTGTGATTGAAGTTTTTGTTGGTGTCCCGTTTTACGATATACATGTATATGCTGGCGCCTAATAAAGTTGGCGCCGTACGAGAGAGATGGAGAGATGGAAGGAGGCGAGAGACAAGCGCAACAATTGACCAATGACCAAGGTCAGCATATCTGTGGCATACATCTATCTACACACATAAACGCAGAGAGGCACACACACAGACGCAAATAGACGCACACAGACAGACACGCAGAAACACACACACACACGCGCGCGCGCGCTCGCACACACACACACATCAAATCAAATCAAATCAAATACCATTTATTAAGGCAACAACCGTAGCACATTGATCAAGACAAAACAAAAAACAGGATAACAACATTAACATTAATGATTAACATAACATAAATAATAAACAGCGTATATCATAAGAATAAACAGTACATTATAAAGCAAAGACACATTAGCAAATACACAAACATGAACATACACGCCACAAACACACACACATACGTGTGGCGCGGTGGTGCAGTGGTATGTTCGTTGCCTTGCAGCCGCAGGGTTGCAGGTTCGAATCCATCTCAAGTCGCCGCGTAAAGAACTTGGGCAAGTCCTTCACTCGCAATAATTGCTCAGCAACACTCCTGCTGCGAGGTACAGTGAACACACCCACCACCGTGTAGGTGTGTGTGTTTGTGTGTGTGTTTGCGCTTGTGTGTGTGTGTGTGTGTGTGCGCGCGCTTGTGTGTGTGTGTGTGTGTGTGTGTGCGCGCTTGTGTGTGTGTGTGCGCTTGTGTGTGTTGGTATGCATATTTGTGTTGGGATGTCCAGCGCTCTGTCTTCGTCAACTCGCATAGATAAGAATCTTGGGTTGTCTCCGCCACCTGGTGTCACCTCTCGTCTTCCCTTCGTTCTCTGCTTGTCCAACAAAGTAGTTCGATGATGATGATGTCGTGTAGTCTGCCTCTCTTCTACATTGATTTACGACCTCGAAGACTTGGGACTCAGCATGGAGTCCCCCCATCCCTTCATTCCTCCATCCCTTCATCCCTACATCTCTCCATCTCTCCATCCATCCATTCCCCCCATCTCTGCATCCCTCCATCCATCCCTCCATCTCTCCATCCCTCCATCCACTCCACGGGACAGCTGCTGTTCCGGCTCCGTAAAAATCCGGATTCTGTCGAAGGCAGTTTCTCCACTTCGGAGTCTGTTGTCGTTTGGCACACTTTGGCACTCTGTCAAATACTTCTGTCACTGTTTTTATCGCTGTCTGTGTTGTTCCTGTCTTGCTCTTTGTGTCTCTGCCTCTCTGTCGCTCTGTTTCTCTGTCCATCACTCATTCACTCTGTCACGCTGAGAGCGCTACTGAGTAGCTCTGCTGTGAGAAGCGCTTTGCAAATGTTTCTATTAGATTAGATGCAGTCGTAAATTATACATTTAGCCTACATGCATAGTCATGTGTGTGTGTGTGTGTGTGTGTGTGTGTGTGTTTGTGTGTGTGTGTGTGTGTGTGTGTGTGTGTGTGTGTGTGTGTGTGTGTGTGTGTGTGTGTGTGTGTGTGTGTGTGTGTGTGTGTGTGTGTGTGTGTGTGTGTGTGTGTGTGTGTGTGTGTGTGTGTGTGTGTGTGTGTGTGTGTGTGTGTGTGTGTGTGTGTGTGTGTGTGTGTGTGTGTGTGTGTGTGTGTGTGTGACCTTATAATCTTCTTCAGTTATACATGTAGCTTATTTTGATGGGCATGCAAGTTTTTATGCATTGCAAATAAAAGCTACACACTTACTTGCATAATTACTTAAGTCAGTCAATCAATCAATCAATTTTCGTTTAATCAAAACTTCAGGCTGGCAGAACGCAGCATGTTACAATGTTACATACAACTAATTTTACAAAGGTTTTATATATAAGTTCAGGGTCTCCCCTTGATACCATTAAATATGTTCAATTCCACTGTTCACTGCTTTGAATGTTTTGTGTGTATTCAGGATATAAACTGATTTGATTTAATATATATATATATATATATATATATATATATATATATATATATATATATATATATATATATATATATATATATATATATATATATGCTCGACGAATTATTTAGATCTGACTTAACACTTAATTAAATCAAGTTTAGGCGGATCTTCCACAAAAGGATGGATTAATCTCTGATCCCTTCACTTGACGGCTGGTCTTAGTAGGTTACATGTATGCTCTCAATGCGCTTTTGAGAAAATCCCCATAGATTTTCGTGAGTGAACTTCTGGCCCAAGCAACAGCAGCATGATCCAATGCTACGCTGGTTCCCCAAGTATGTACAGCGGGAACCAGCGTCTGATGATAACTGGTTATCGTGTTTAATTATTTTCAAAAATATCAACGATAAACTATGATCAATCCCGTAGAAATTCTATTTGCGCAAAGAATTCTATTCATCAATTCAACACGCAAAAGTAGGTGTGCCTCGAACATGCATGTTATTCTTATTATCATTTCATATAATTATTTTATATGGCACTCCTTCAAGTTAGCTACTCAAGAGCGCTCCGAGCACAATTGCCAATTAAATTGGTCAGTTTTTGAGATTCTTAAGGAACAGATCGGAATGACACCGTGGGCATTAATGGTCATGTATCAGGCTACATGCTTGAGGTACTTCACTGACCCCCTTATTCGCCAGCGTATTTTGTTCAGGGTAGCTGCATTGGTATGGTGATTTGCATGAAGATCAAACACGCAAAATATTTTGCAACCATTGGGCCACATCCCATGGACACCTTTAAATCGCTGTTTCAAGCACTATATATAAATTTGACTTTGGCCATTCGATGAATTTGATTCAAGTAGAAAGTGCACTCCAGTGTCTCGTAAACTTTTAACCTCTGTACACTCAGCAGATCAAATATTTCATTAAAATTTATTAAAACTACAAAGCAACAGCAATTTATTCATTAAGCCAAAATTAGGCTTGCAATTTTAGTCCAGTTGCCTACTAGTGAGTCTAAAGCCGATTGCTGATTGGTTAATAGGTCTAATCATCTCTAGGTTAATGCGACGGATAAACTTTTTTATTTTTTAATTTATTTGTTCAGTAACCATATAATCAGAATGCAGCATTATAATTATTATGAGAGTATATTAACTCAAAAGTTTTCAAGCAACCTAGCAATTATGGCTATTAGCAAGTAATTGAGAGTGGACACCTTTAAAACATGTGTACATCTTTGGTAAATTACATATCTAACAGATATTTATTTGATAAAAGCAATAAAACTTATTTTGTAAGTACCAATGGCATAGGGATTTGAAAGATGATACCCAACACGCGAAATAATGAACAAACATTTGGCCACGTTTAGACACCTTTAAGTGGTCACTTCAAGTGCTATATATAATGATGACAGTTTTCGCGCGGCGTTTGTCTTAGAATCTTATTTTTGCTCCAGTGTTTGGCACACTTTTTATCTCGCGACAAACTCAGATAATCCTAAATTTAGTGTTTAACTGAAATTTATAAAAAATTACAAAACCAACAGAAAAATTTCAGTTTTCAGATTTTATGCTTGTTATATTTATTAGTCGAGTAGCATAATAGCCATTGTGAAGAAGAGCTTTAATGATTAGTTAATGCTAATTAATGACCTGATTCAATGTCCATGAGAGCATTATTATTATTAAGCCCTAACTCAAGATGCTGTGCAAAGCACACACGTATTTCATCATTCAACCTCTATTTGTAGTCGCTCTAGTTGTTTCGATTTGACTTCTGCTATAATAGAATAGAAAATCCAAATTCATAGAAGTATATACGAATATATCCAAACGACAGCACAGCACTTCATTGCTTTTGCTTTCTATATTAGATCTATATGTAATTTATAGACCATAGAAATGGCATAGATCATAAAATAGGATATCTAGTCCTACGAGTAGGCCTAAGGGTAGCTCCTTTTGCAGTCTAAGCTTAAAAGTCCTACCAAATACGGATGTATTGGAGCAACAGAAACCATAAAACTTGAAATGTTTTATAAACCTCTGGTAAGTCTTGTCCACGCAGCGCTGACTTACTTACCTACATAATTATGTCACCTACATAATTATGTCACCTAAACATAATTATGTCACCTACATAATTATGTCACCTACATAATTATGTCACCTACATAATTATGTCTGCAATGTTGAGCTTAGCGGCACGTCGCCTCATTCGCTCCGACGTATGTACATGACATTGTATACCGCTCTAGACATCTTTCGGACTTCGTAAATTATTTATGTTTTTATAATTAAGCGTCCTACTACATCGTCGATAATTCCACCGAAAGTTTTCCCCCCAGAAGACCAAACACATTCCGATAAACAAAACAACCTAATTATAGGGGTGAGGTAGGCCTAACAGGTGTAACAATTATTTCATTGAATAATTAATGTTAAATTTAGCAACGCACAACGGTCTAAAAAATTTATCAATACAATAGAAACTATTCAGTGAAGCGATAAAATTTGTGTAAAGCATTTTGCTGTTCATATTCGGTTTGAATAGAATAGTTGAAGCACTATTCGAGTCCGAAATGAATCGAATACGAATATTCGGTAACTGTAGCAGCTCTAATTAATTTTATTCACGTTGCATTATTATAGGCTTATTATAGGCCCTGTTGGAGCGTTCCTTGGAGCGCCTTTGAGTAGTAATCTTGAATGGGCGCTACAACAAGTGCTCATACATTATGCATACATTACATTATGCATACATTACACGCGGTTATGGTGTACACAACACTACAACATGTCGTAAAATTTCATCTGCCATGTTCATCGCAAACAGTTTCACCAGTGGCTGTTTATTTAGCGCCATGATGAGAGCCACTCAAAGACGAAGGTTGCGTCGTCGCTTTGGTTTATTTACGCGAAACACTTTGCGATGTTTTATTATCGCTTTCAGGAAATTACGAGCGGACGACAGAACGAAGAGAACCGATGATGGAATGATGGAAGAAAGGAACTGAAGAACAAATTATGGAACGAAGGAACCAAAGAACGATTGATGGAACGAAGGAACCGAAGAACAAATTATGGAACAAAGGAACCGAGGAATTAATGATAGAACAAAGAAACCGAAGATCAAAAGATGGAACGAAGGAACCAAAGAACAAATGATGGAACAAAGGAACCAAAGAACAAATGATGGAACAAAGAAACTGAAGAACAAAATTAATGATGGAACAAAGAAACCGAAGATCAAAAGATGGAACGAAGGAACCAAAGAACAAATGATGGAACAAAGGAACCAAAGAACAAATGATGGAACAAAGAAACTGAAGAACAAAATTAATGATGGAACAAAGAAACCGAAGATCAAAAGATGGAACGAAGGAACCGATGATCGAATGGTGGAACATAGGAAATGAAGAATAAATGACGGAACAAAGGAACTGAGGAACGAATTATGCAACAAAGGAACCGAGGAACGAATGAAGAAACAAAGAAACCGAAGAACGAAGTATGGTACATAGAATCCGAAAGACGAATTATGGGACTAAGGAAATGAAGAACAAATGGTGGAACAAAAAAGCCGAAGTACGAATGATGAAACAAAGGAACCAAAAATGAACGGACAATCGAATGATAGAAAAGGAGAAAGAACGATAGAACCAAAGAACAAATTCAAGAACGAACGAACGAACAAAAGAACGAGAGAACGGAAGAACGATATGTGAAAAATCCCGTCAGATTCCAATGGAGATCATTAGTCGATCGACGTATAACTCGATAAAGGCGTCGAATGTTCTGAATAGGCGCAGCATAAATGTTGCGTTAGACGTGTAGGAAAGAGTCGATGAATGATTCGGTGCTCCGTCAGGTCTGTGTGGGGGGTGGGTGAGGTGGGGTGGGTGAGTGGGTGGGTTAGAGAACGGCAATACTGCTGTTGCTTTTGCACTTATATGGACCCTGTAATCGTAGAACTCCCTCTAGGCTTCTCCTGGCATAGACGGGTAGACAAAAAGAGACACCTAAGAAAAACTGATGACAAGCAAATCTCTACATGAACTTAATCCATACACTGTGTAGTAAGTCCTGGTGAAGATACACACAGATCGGACTACAATTAATATACAGGGTGGGCCAAAAAAGACGCCTCCGAGTTTTTTGCCAATATAGACCAAGTTTGGAATATGAAAATGACACTGTTAGAAGCAAATCACGTAAAAATTTGCTAACATACGTTTCTATACTAATTTGACCCTGCTGAAAACGAAAATCGCGGTTTGCAAGCTGGAATTTTTGGGGTTGCATGGGAAAACAAGATGGCGGACAAACTAGCGGTCAGTTGCTTCACATGGCTATAAGTTAAGTACTGTATGTGATAGGAACACAATTTTAGACTCTAAATTAAGATTGAAGGTTTCAAGAGATGCAATGGAACCAAAAGCACACAAGCAGCACTGCAAAGAAAATCAAAATGGCGGACAAAATGGCGGCCAGAAGCTTAAACGGCTATAAGTGAAGTTATGTATGCAATGGAAACATGATCTCAGGTTCTAAATCAACATTTTCGGGGTCAAGGAATACGATGGAACCAATGTCACATATGAGGCACTGCAAGAAAACCAAAATGGCGGACAAAATGGCGACCAGAATCTTAAAATGGCCATAAGTGAAGTCATGTTTGCAATGGAAACATGATCTCAGGTTCTAAATCAACATTTTTGAGGTCAAGGAATACGATGGAACCAATGGCACATATTGTGTAGCACGGCAATGAAAACAAAATGGAGGTCAGAAGCCTAAAATGGCTATAAATTAAGTCATATATCTAATGGAAACATGATTTCAGAGTCTAATTCAACATTTTCAAGATCAAGGGATGCGATTGAATCAATATCACACAGGTGGCATTGCCAATAAACCAAAATGGCGGACAAAATGGCGGCCAGAATCTCAAAATGGCTACAAGTGAAGTCATGTAGGGCCTATATGCAATAGGAACATGCATGATTTCAGCTTTTAGCAGGTATTTGCGAGATGACATCTAGGACCCATGCTGTGGAATTTATCTACAATATTCACTTAGTTGGCAATATTCACTTATCATGCAAATTATCACAACTCCCTCAGCAAGCCTTAAACCAATTAAAGAGTCTTCGTCAAACATAGCTACAGAGAATGAACGGTGCTATCGAATAGCAATCCACGAGCTAACCAGAAGCTCAGCTTAGTCAGCCAAACTGAAGAGTGTATCGTCACTAGACACCCAGGGTGGAAAAACAGAGTTCTTGCAGATGCAATGAGGCTAATCTCTCAAAGCACTGCCTAATCAACACACAGACCCTGTAGGCAATCCGCTGCGGGAAAGGGAGCCAATGCAAGACATCCCGCATATGATATGAGACATGACCAAATTTTGCGATATGCCCATAAGTCGCAACGCAGTTCATGTGACCCGTTCCAGACAAATTATTGATGGACAAGCAATGGTACAAGCAATAGGAAACCTTCAAAACAGAAAAAGGTGATCTGGCAGATACAGTGGTCAGCGTGTAAATGTACTCCTGTCCTCTGGTTTCAATCTTACTTTTTTGAACTCTCTCAGTCTCAAACGATCATAATTATCTGGAAACTTTGGTTCTGTTTGGATCCCTGTCTTTTTGTGTGCCAGAGCTAGAGTTCTGTGTCTTAGGGCCACTTCTATTCATTTTGTACGTGGCAGATGGGCCTATTACTACTCTTATTTCCAAGCACTCTTTCTCACTGGTCGCTTTTCACTTTCTCTGTACATATTACCAACCTTACTCGCTCCTCCTATTTCCAACTGGGTTTTTGCTCTGAAAGATCTCAGAGATCTCATTCACTCTCCTCATTCTACAGCTTCCCTCCGACCTCTTCGCTCTTCGAACTGCAATGATCCGTTTATCCCGCATTAAAAATCAATTTGGCCCAAACTAGATTATTTCCCACCATTGCCCTTTCCCTCTGGAATGCCCTCCTTTCCTCTTTGCGTGTTCTTCCTATATCTATTTCTACCTCTCCTAAAACTCCATTTCTTCTCTCGGGGTACTCACACTGGAAGTGATACTGAATGGTCACAGCTAGTAGCTTCAAGTTACTTTACATTATATTACATAAAGCCAAACTTCGGAAAACATTTGTTTTCAATGACCAAGCAAACTTGAAGTTGCATTGTATCCACTAGGCTAAGGGCATGCATGCATAGGCGGAAATATGGTATAGAATTAAGTTGGGGGGGGGGGGCGAACGAGTGTCCCAAAGACGATCGCCGAGGAGCGACATTTTGGGCGGCCGCCCAAGTCGCCGACGAAGTTTTAAAGTTTCATCGACAAAATTTCTGACGACCTTTACCTTTTTTTTAGTCATTTAGTTGAAATTTCCTAAACATACCATTTAATATAATCATTTTTCCCTGCCAAAATAGCTGATGACTTTTTTAGTCATTCGGTTATTTGGTCGGAATTCTCTTCTTATAACGTTGCCAGTATTTTTCTCCAATTGACCATATGCACGTCCTAACATTTAAGTATTGGAGGGACAAATGTATGGACGGTCCTCCCACAACAAACCTTGAGGGGACCGTCCTCTGTCCCCCCCTTCCCCCACCAGTCTCCGCCCATGCATGCATGCACAACTCATTTGGCTGAATAATTATTGTCTGAAGACAGACTGCGTACAGACATTAATATGCAGCATTATAATGCCTAATGATCCTAATGCCACATCCCTCTGTCTTTACTCCCTCCTTTTTAGTAACGGAAATAGCTTATAACCATCGAGCTTGACCACATAACTTCACTAGGCCTACCTTTTAGCTAGGCTAGAGATCGTCAGAACTGAACGTCATCTAGTGCATTCTATTTAAGCACAACTACTAGTCTGACACATTAATTTTATCCTTGCGTTATGACAGTCTCCGCAAACGCCCTTTACAATATTGACTGTTTAAGTTGCGTCTGTGTCAGCTTAGCACCTCTAATGACGAGTTGATTGATTAATTACAAATAACACACACACACCACGACACTGTAGGCTAGGCTACTCGTCCTTGAAAACGTGCAAATAATTCAATTAGAGCACCATAACCTCAAAAGAATTAGCGAAGAAGGCCTAGTATTGATTTTCGTATAATAACTAATAAATATGCCATAATTGAATTTGTTTTAGAACTCTTGAAACACTTAAAAAGAATAATTATTAAAGTAAGATCGACGTTTGTTTACAACCGAGACAGCATGCTTGCTACTGAATATTCATAAAGTGGAGTTTAATTAATGACGAAATTATGACGTTGACTATTGAATATTCAAATTTCGGCGATTTACTAACGGTGAAATGGTACGCTTTCTACTGAATATTCATAAAGCGGTGATTGATTGATGCACCACTGCCAAAAACAGAGTTCGATACTAATTTGCTTCTTTAAAAGATGCAAATTGATCGTGAACTGTGTATCTATTTTTGCAATATCTACGCAAAAATATGTACACGAAAAAGTAAAATGTAGCTTGTCATCAGTTTTTCGGAGGTCTTACAGTGTGAAAATTTTTTAACGCTCGGACTAGCAGCTCCATTTCTAAAACTGTGTTTCAGCCATTATATTTTTATTAAACAGTTTTATTTTTGGCCGCGTTGCAATGGGGTTGGGACTCGAGAGCGCCTCTGAGTAGTCCTCTTGAAGGGGCGCTATAAAAATTCATACAATAACTAAATGATGAATGACGGAATGAAGGAATGAAGAAACACCCTTCCCCAAATAAAATCTTTGCTACGGCCTTGAATTAATTCACAAAGTGAAATTGAGATATCTACATTTAGAAACATCTATGAAACAAATTAATAACCAGGTTTTCAATTTCCTGCATGGCATTTTTCAAGCTCTTGCTGAAAAATTTAATCTTGACTATTGCTCTTCCCCCCACCCCTCTGAAAATATCTTTGGACTCCCACATGCCAGGATGTAATGGAATGTCGTCTGTTTCCATCTGACTTAATCTAGTCCTGATCTAATCTAATCAAATGTAAACTTAATCAAATCTTATCACAACTGCTTAAATCAAATCCTTTATGAGTCTCGTCTATTGATCTAGCACATTCAGAAAGTAGAGATAGAATAAATGATTGGAGGCAAGCATAAAAGACGAACAAACAGAGAGACACACAGACAGATAGACACGCAGACACATAGAGGGAGACAGTTAGACACACAGGCAGACAGGCACAAAGACAGAGAAAGACATAGCTAGACAAACAGGCAGATAGACACACGGACATACAGAAAAAGCATGCAGACAGAGACACATATAGGCCTAGACACAAAGACAGATAGACACACAGACAGATTGACACTTAAATAGACACATAAACAGATAGACACGCAAACAGACAGATGCACATGCAGACAGGCTCTTGACAGATAAACAGACACGCAGACGGATAGACACACAGACACACAGACAGACACATACATGTAGATAGACTGCATCGTTGTAGCGTTGTGCAGTTTCTTCGTTCTTCTCTTCGGAAACGAAATTAATTATTCCGTCCAATTAATTCTGTCGGCTTTCTTTCCTATCGGAACGCTTAATCCAGTCGGAAGTACGAGTTACGACCATGTTTTGACAATGACACGATGAGGCACAGCACACAGCCAGAAAGGCAGAGAGAAAGAGACAGACAGACGGACAGACAGACGGACAGAGAGAGACAGACAGACTGAGAGGCAGAGAGAAACAGACAGACAGCAAGAGAGAGAGAGAGACAAACAGACATTCAGAGAGAGAGACAGACTGGCAGAAAGAGAGAGAGACAGAGAGACAGACAGACAGAGAGACAGGCAGAGAGAGAGACAGACAGAAAGACGGGCAGAGACAGACAGACAAACAGACAGAGGTCCATTGGAATGTAGGAAGGGCTCAGTGCATGTGCTCTGCAGAGACATTCATTTGCGTGAGATTATACTGAGATAGCGGCAAGAGACACAACACTAGGACATCCAAACGTACACACACGCACACTTACAATGCACACTAGCACATGCAATTATAAACCAATGCTACTGACCAAATAACTAAATTGAAAAAATGACAGATGATTCACGAAATGAAGGGTCGAAATGACAAAATGATTAAATCGCTCAGCGAATGATAAAATGACTAAATCTCTCGGCGAATGATAAAATGACTAAATCTCTCGGCCAGTGATAAAATGACTAAATCTCTCGGCCAGTGATAAAATGATTAAATCTCTCGGCCAATGATAAAATGACTAAATTTCTCGGCCAATGATAAAATGACTAAATCTCTCGGGAATGATAAAATGACTAAATCTCTCGGCGAATGATAAAATGACTAGATCTTTCAGTGAATGACAAATTCACTGCCCTACCCAGCAGCTTCTCTGATGAGTTCTCTGTCTCTCTCTCACACACCCACACATTCTGCCTCTCTGTTTGTGTGTCGGTAAGTCTGTGTGTCTTTGTGTTTGTGTGTCTGTCCGTCTGTCTGTCTCTCTCACACACACATACACACACAGACATAGAGAGAAACATACACATACAATCGCACACAATCTCTTTTTCTCTCCTTCTCAATATATCTATCTGTCTGTTCGTCTGTACACCCATTCGTGTCTTTCTGTTTGCTTTGACTTAACGATTGTCGTTGAAATCATAAACCTAATTCTGCAGATGATCAAAGGCTTGCAATGAATGACGCACAATAATAATAATTATTATTTTAATAATCACAAAGCCGATCAGACTTATACAGGTATAGGACTTGTAATTACCAATACAGACAGTGTTATTACGATTATGCGCAGTGCGATTACGATTACGTCTTGTGTAATTACGTTTACTCACAAAACCGTTACGATTACATATGCTGCACTTAGATTACACATTGTAAAATCACGAATACGCAGGTTTTTTATCACCAGTGCACAAGGTGCAATCGTGATTTTAACAGTATAATTGCGATTAAGCATTATTGTAACTTTAACTAAATGCATTGTAATCATGGCTACATATGGTGTAACTACGGCCTACATATGATGCAATTTACGATTACTGTAGTGACGTGTAGTCCATACTGTAATCCGACTACATACATAGTGTAATTTGCACTACGCATATTGTAGTAACGACCACACATATTGTAACTACGAATACAAATGTTGTAATCACGATTAATCATAGTATAACGACGACGACGACAACAACAACAACAACAACAAATGTAATGGCCCAAAAAAACTCGTTCGTCAAGAGCAATGCTGGTTTTAGTAATGGCGAAAGATTTGTAGAGATGAGTTGTATCGATCTGGTATCGATCCGAACGCGCTGTCTCTCTCTGTCTGTCTGTCTCTGTCTCTCTCTGTCTCTATGTCTCTCTCGCTCTGCCATCGTGGCTCAAAACGTCGTCCAACCATCCGTCGAAATCCCTTAAGTAGAGCTGACCGCTGACCACGCTTAGGATTGACCACTGACCAGGATTTGGCTGGACTTATTGATTCAATTCGTCGTATAGAAGATTTAAATCTCTCCGTCCCCCGATCCTCTCCCACCGGTTAGGGAGTTCGGAAAATTGATGCCCGAGGCGAAATTTTGGGTCCAAGTTTAGGGGTTTAGTCTGAAATGAAGTGATAGAGTGGATTCAGTGAGTGGTGGGGGTCTAAAAAGAAGGTATATGCTAACAGACAAGTTTTTTGGAAGGGAATTTTGCGGATGCACTACAGACTATGGGGAGGAAACGAAGAATAAAAAGATGAAAACTGGATCATGGAGAAGACGCAGAAGTAGAACAAGAACAACAAGTAGAAGGAGAAGAAGGAGGAGAGGCAGGAAATAATACATATGAGGTGGAGGAGAAGAACTACATAGAAGAGAATACGAATAAAAAGAACAAAAGAGGAAGAAAACAGCAAAAAATACAGCAAGTGGCAGTGAAAAATGGCAGAGGAGGGAAAGAGAATAAGGAGATGGAGAGAAATAGGAAGAGGACAAAGAACGAATTGGAGGAGGATGAAGTATGGGAAGAAAAAGAAGGAAAATAGGAAGACGAGCGAAGAAGGACTGCTGGAAGAAAAATTCGCAGAGATGACCAGAGTGAGAATTTCGGGTTTGAGGGTTCACCCCTCCCATATATTTTCTTAGGGCCCCATAGCAAAGTCTTTTTCACGCCCCAACTTCACGCAAATCATAGTCTGACACTCGTAGTCATTGTTCACATACTGGAAAAGACTATAACAAAAAGAAGAGAGGAAAGAGAAAAAGGAAGATAAAGAGGATTAATGAGAAGGAGAAGGAGGAGGAGGAGGAGGAGGAGGAGGAGGTGAAAGGAGATACAGGAGATGAAGAAAAAGATGAAGAAAAGATCAAAAGAGAAAGAGAAAGAAGAGGAGGAGAATAGACAGGAGGCAGAGAAGAAAGAGGAGGGGAGCAGGAGCAGGAGCAGGAGGAGAAAGTAGACACAGGAGAAGAAGAAAAAGAGAAATAGAAAGAGAAACAGGAGAAGGAGGAAGAAGAAAAATAAAACGAGAAGTATCGTAATCGTAATCGTAAACTCTGAACTTCTACTGCGCCCACCAAAGCGAAGTCGCGACCACCAACTTATTTACAGGCGCTCAATCAAAACAAAGTCGAAAGACAGAGGGTCAATATCCGGACAGTCAGACAGGCCGTTAATAAAACGACCATTATGGATGAGATTAAGGGTTGACAAGACGTGGGTGGCAGAGGGAGGTGAAGGGGGTCAAGATAGGATAGGTGAAAAAGCAATGTTTTCAGTTTCGAGTGAAAGACCTGTGAAGGTAAACACGTAAGCCTACATAATTAAACGCGTAGGCGGATGAAAGGAAGGGCATGAAGTGGTAGAAGATAATTACCGATAAAGGTTACAGTTGAACGAGAAGATTTCTGAAGAGAAGAAGAGGAGAAGAAGAAGGAAAAGGAGGAGGAGGAAGAGGAGGAGGAGGAGGAGGAGGAGGAGGAGGAGGAGGAAGAAGAAGAGGAATGGGCAAAGAAAGAGAGAGAATGACACAAGGAAGAAATGAAGAGCATTGATGATAAGAATAGACCTGAGAGTCACTTCACTTTGGAATTATGACTTGACTCGGAGAACTACATGACTTGAAAGTGACTTGACTCCACCTTCGTGACTTGACTTGACTCCCAACTTTCGTGACTTGGAGTCACGACTTCTGTCTAGTTTCATTTAATAAGTGCATTGGCAGCTGGGAACTGCATGCCTATATAGACCTAACATTATTTTTTGAAGCTGTGACCTTATTTTCTGATGTATTTTCAGTTTCACCCCGCCCTATATTAGTAACTGTCCCATACCAAGTAGTGCGGACCTGGTGACCCTGTATTACACAAACCACACACATCAAGTTGAATCAAATCAAATGAAAAAATGTCCACCAGTTTGTAAAACGATATCAAATTGCTGACCTACATTCGGTCATACCAAAAATAAGTGAGTCAATCTATAACACTGAAGGCGCTGGGCTCTAGCTAGAAACTGTATAGCCTAGAGTTGCACAAAACACATTGTCCAGCATTCCAGCTCCAACAATGGAGCCAAATACAGTAACGTAAGCTAAATGCTGCACACATTGTTCATGTTTCTTAATTCTTATAATACTTATTATTTAATTAGCAGCAGTTAGTATTAACATTTAACATATTGCCACTTGTAGGCCTATACGTGACAACACTACTCATGTTGCAGTTCGAGCGTCAGACTTAACTAAGTTACAGCTTAGAAGTTCTTGAGTGTAAACAGTCAAACAGTTGACTACTCAGTTGACTCGTGATAGGATAGTGGAAAGAATTGCCTGTAATTGTCATGAATGAAGGACACCACATTTGCACGACATGGAGCCATGGAAGAACGTTTCTGGTTCAGCAGAATTCCAGTCGAAGAAAACATTTGCTCCACTGGAACACTGGATGCCGATACACAAAGATAATTTCGAGCGAGCACAGCCAGGTATGGGAAGATGTGCTGGTGTGTTTTCCAGAACTGCAATGCGTTGTCATTCGCCGAAAATCTAACATCAAAATTCAAGTAGGAGTGAACCTCAGAGTCAATCCTACGAGCTAGATCAATGTCACCCGACGACAACTCCGCTTGATTTTCAAACTTCTCAATAAGTCGTCTTTTCTTGCTGCATAACGTCTGATCAGCATATGAACTTGTTTGACTCATATCATTCACTGGAGCTGTGGATCCTTCTCCATCTCGTAGTGATTGACCATATTTGTTCTTTCTCTCAAATGCCGCCACAGTGTGGTCCTTCAGCAGTTTCACGACACTGCCCTGAGTTTCCTCCGAGTCATCATAGCTATTTGAAGATTGCATCATCACCAGGCGTCTCAATGTAGGATCAAGTAGAGCCGCTAGTCGTACGGTATCTGAAACTTTGATTCGGTCATCGAGACGTTCTCTCAATGCATTCTTGAGTCTCTTCAGGCTCTCACTTTCATTGGAGTTATGCCTCAGAGCATCATTGACTTCACTGATGACCAATAAGATAAGGCCAAAGATGTGGTTGCTCACCGCTCACAAGTTAATTCTCAACACTCGTCAGCAGATCAAAACAGTTGTTCATATTTAGCACTTGAAAGTATGCTTCACAACAGTGTTTTTTGTGATTTTGTCTGCTAAATTATTCTGTCATAAAATTCAACACAATGTCATATCGGTTCCATAATCCATATTTACTCTCATTGATATCACTGCAAATGTCAGAATTGAACATAAAAATTATAGCATCAATAATAATCAATATCACATGTTGTCGCATAGTTTATACACTTCAGATTCAATTTAAAAATACCGTCTATCAGATTGAACAGTCTAAAAAATGTGGGGATGGGTCTGATTGGATCATTGGGGCAACACCCTCCCAAACTCCCCAAAAAGTTACATGAAGCCTTGATGAAGGAGATTGGGCCTACAGTGTGGGTTTCTAAAACAAGTTAACAGCACTCACTTGCAGTAGATCCTTTCGTCGTTTAAGGGTTCATACGATACTGAGCCGGTACTAGTACTTGGTCCGGCATCATCTTTTGCGACATGCAAGTATCCGTAGTATTTCCATACCTCACTACGAGGACGGCTGCTGCAGCTGCCTTTACGACCAACGCCAGTAATAACACGAAGTTCAGCTAATGCGGCCCGTTCACTTCTACTAAGCGCAGACGAACTAACGTTCTTATTCTTAAGGTCCGAGGACCCTGACGCTGGCTTACGCTGCGGTACTATTTTCTGCATAATTACAGTTAATAGACCCAAAACAGATAAACTCGTTCTCGATTCAATGTACTACAAACTTTCAAACGCGTCTATATCACAGTCCATCACTTTAAGAAACTATGAAACATTGGAAATGGAAATTACCCGAATTTCCGCTAGTTTCTTGTTTATACTTTATAGGCATCGGCCATCAGGCGTCTTATAAATCAAATAAGTAAGTAGGCCTCAGAATAATTTTGAGTGATCGAGTCGACTATGCAGGAATATTATGGCGGCGGTTTGGAGAGAAAAAATTGGCGGCGACTTGGATTAAATATGACTTGACTTGACTTGACCTATATCAAGTCGACTTAGTCGACTTAACGGCGGCGACTCTCAGGTCTAGATAAGAAGAATAATTATTATCTAAAATCTTTGCGAGGCTTCAAGGATGCACACAATGTCATAGTAGCCTAGATCATAACGTGTGCGCAAGAGTGTGTTTAAGTGTGCGTGCGTTTGAGTGCGTGCGTGTGTGTGCATGTGTGTTTGTGTGTGCGGGTGTGGTTATGCGCGGGTGTGTGGGTGTATGTGCGTGTGTGTGTGTGTGGATGTGTGTCGTGTGTACATATTTATACACATGAAGTGATCAGGGATGATTGAGTGTAGTTTTGAAGTGTATACATCAACCAATCCTATCGATGTCTTCCTGTCTCTGTTTGTCTTATTATCCAGCCATCCGTCCGTCCGTCCGTCCATCTATTCATTCATCCATTAATTCATACATCCATCCATCCATCTATTCATCCATCTATTTATCTATTTATCTATATCCATCTTTCTCTTCATTTTATATCTATGTCCATCTCGCACTTATTTTCCAACTCCCCTTCCTTTATTCCCATATCTCTCTGGGATTATATATAAATAAGTATATATATATATATATATATATATATGGGCATTCCATTGTAATAAATCAGACCTTATATATATATATATAATATATTCTTGAGCAAATCATAATCTGTGTACAATTCATTACTATCCATAGAAATGATATCTCAGTTTATATATTATATATAGCCTATATGTATATATGTATGACTGCATTTTGAAATCAATACAGGATATATATATATATATATGTATATATATATATATATATATATATATATATAGTCTGCTGACTTTTGACAAAGCTCACACGTCATATACGTTTTATGTGCAACAGAAAAATAAACCATCTATCAAAATTATATATATATATATATATATATATACATATTATTATAATATGCACTGAATATCTATGTTCCCAAAATATTAATGTGCAGATTTTATCGTTTAGAACGATAAAGCATGGCATATATATATATATATATATATATATATATATATATATATACATGTATATATATTATCTACATGAAGAGCGTAATAAATCATGTATTATGTAATATATATATATATGTAATCATATAAATAGGCATATATATACATATATATTGCGTATGATATCTGATCTACAATAATCCTGTATTGATTTCAAAATGCAGTCATACGTATATATATATATATAAATCATATTTAAGTTGAGATATCATATCTATAGATAGTAATGAATTGTACACAGATTATGATGTATTCAAGAATATATTTTATCTACATACATAACGTCTGATTTATTACAATGGAATGTCCATAATGTAATATATGACTTAAATATAACTAAAATTTATATGTACAATATATACTATATATACATGCATATATACATATATATATATATACATTATGTATATATGCATAAGTATGTACAATATATACCATATATATATACACATACATACATGTATATATAGTCTATATAATATATTATATAACGATGGTGTGATGGTGTGTGTGTGCGTTATTGGATCGCTGCTGTCAATGGCCGATGCAAACATCGGGAGATGAGTAATGAGATTTCGGATCCTTTCACTTAAGTCCACACAAACACAAACAGACGACGATGGTTGGTGGTGTTGGTGGTGGTAATGGTGGTGGTGGTGGTTGTGGTGGTGGTGGTGTGGTGGTGGTGATGGTGGTTGTGGTGGTGGTGGTGGTGGTAATAACAGCGATACACTTCTGCTGATATGCAATAGATTCGTTTGGATAGATGGATGGTCATTGGTCAATAGGATGGATGAATGGATAGACAGACGGATGCTTGGATGGCTAGATGGATGGATGGTTGGATGGATGGATGGTTAGATGGATGGTTGTATGGATGGATGGATGGTTAGATGGATGGATGGTTGTATGGATGGATGGATGGTTAGATGGATGGATGGTTGTATGGATGGATGGATGGTTAGATGGATGGATGGTTGTATGGATGGATGGATGGTTAGATGGATGGATGAATGGTTAGATGGATGGATGGTTGGATGGATGGATGGATGGATGGTTAGATGGATGGATGGATGGATGGATGGATGGTTAGATGGATGGATGGATGGATGGATGGTTAGATGGATGGATGGATGGATGGATGGATGGATAGATTAGATGGATAGATAAATTTATGGATGGATGATTCTGTGTCTATACCATGGCAAATGTTGAAATGTCACTGTCAATCTGTTTCATTTTCAGTTGCATTGTCTGTTTGTCTGTCTGTCTGTCTGTTTCTTCAGTTTGTCTGTTTGTCTGTCACTGTCAGTCTATCCATCCATTCATCCATCTTTTTCTTTCTCTGTTTTGACTTTTTCTCTCTGTTCGCTTTTGTCGCTGATTCACTTTCCATGCAGAAGCAAATTCGCGATCTGCTACAGTATTATACAATGCAATACAATGCAATACAATGCAATACAATGCAATACAATGCAATACAGTGCAATACAATGCAATACAATACAATGCAATACAATGCAATACAAAGCGAATGTCTGTGTATACACATCTGCAGAATAATTTAATACAATACAATGCAACATGGATCGTCGTGCATGCATAAAATATGCGACTAATGCAATCCCACAATGCAACCGCATCATCACGTGATCATTGGCATCACGTGATCTACGATGTTTGCGTAACCTTTCGAACGAACAACATCGAGATGATAATGTTTTATTAATCAACGTCCTAAATATTTTATGATCACAGTATCATAACTGACTGACTGGCTGGCTGGCTGACTGACTGGCTGGCTGACTGACTGACTGACTGACTGGCTGGCTGATTGACTGACTGGCTGACTGATTGACTGACTGACTAACTGATTGACTCGCTGGCTGGCTCGCTGGCTGGCTGGCTGACTGACTCACGGGCCGAATGACTGGCTGACTGACTGACTCACTGGCTGGCTGGCTGGCTGGCTGGCTGGCTGGCTGGCTTACTGACTGACTGATTGGCTGGCTGACTGACTGACTGATTGGCTGGCTGAATGACTGACTGATTGGCTGGCTGAATGACTGACTTGTGCGTTGTGATCACTGGCTGATCATAAATGATTGACTGGCTGCCTTATCCGTTTCTGTGGAGGCAATGCGGTTGCTATGGAAACGATCGATCGATGATAATTATAGATTTCTTGCTTCCATGGAGACACTGGATGATTGTTCCGATTGTTTTTAATTTGGAATTCATCGGCTCTTGAAAAATAATTGAAAAAATCGATATTCTTGCATTCGCTTTGTCTTGCAATGTTTTATCTTGCCTTGCAAATGTTGCAATCGCTTGCCTTCAGTTTTTCATCTTGCCTGCCCTTGATTGCCTGTCCTTGACTTGCATTCTCTTGCTTTGCCTATAACCTTACTTTGCAGACCATTGCCATGCATTCAGCTGCCTTGCCTATCTTTGTCTTTCTTAGCCTTGCCTTGCCTTGCATTCCATTGCAATTGTATTCCTTTCTTTGCATTCTCTCACCTTGCATACATTCCCTTGTTTCGAACTCCCTTGTCATGCATTATCATGCTTTGCATTTGCTTACATTCTCTTGCTTCGTCTTCTCTTGCCACATCTTCTATTCCAATAGTTCTTCCATTGACCTATTTGTCATATTTTGCCTCCGTTCGCTTTTGCCGTCTATATTCTATTCTCATTACTTCTATTCGCCTGGCTTTCCCTATCGTCCTGCTTTATCCTTTCTTTCTTTGCTTGCTCCTCCTTTGAATTCTCTTCGGTTCTCTTTGCTCCTCTGACTTCGCAAGTCATCATTTCGACTTCCATTCTCTGCTATAAATGGATTTTCTTTCATTTAGCTTCTCATTGGCTTCTCTTAGCTCACTAATATCCTCTGCGCGTCTATTTAACTTCCTTTGTCATCTCTGGAGTCTGGACCTCTCTTTGTCTTCTTTTTGTCTTAATCCTTTGTTTTCCTTTTGTCTTTCGTTTGTCTTAACCCATTGTCTTCCCTTTGTGTTCTCTTTTTCATCTCAAAACTTTCCTTTGTCCTTTTTGTCCTATTTTTGGCTTCTCTTTGTTATTCCGTTGTCTTCTCTCGGCTTTATTGTTGCTTCTCTTTACCTCTACTCTGTTCAATCCATCAATTTTCACCCTTTTCCTCCTTCTGTCTTCTCACTTTCACCAGCAGCACGAATGTCGCCAGCGTCATCTGGCGTCGTGATAAACACGTTCATACCCACATGCATCGTTCGAGACTTTAGTTACCGATCAACAGGTGGCGGGGCTTGACTTTAACCGACGCCATTTTTAACAGTCAATGTCGACGCATGTGTGCGCATGCGTCAGCTGATGACGTGCATTCGGCAAAAAAGAACTTAAGGCGGATAATAATGAAGGAAGAAAGAGAGGAATCGATGAACGAACGAACGAATGAATGGATGAATGGACGGATGAATGGATGAATGGATAAATGGATGGATGGATGAATGAATGGATGGATGAATGAATGAAAGAATTAACGAATGAATGGCTGAAAGAAAGAATGAATGAATGAAAATTAATTAATGAATGAACGACACATAACACGAATGAATCGCTGAATGACTTTACGGTTGAATTGAATGAATGAATAACTGACTGTCAGTCAGCCACTTATTTACTCATTCGGCATGAATGTATTACTTACTGACTGACTGACTGACTGACTGACTGACTGACTGACTGACTGAATTAATTAATAACCAACTGACTGACTGACTGAATGAATAACCAACTGACTGACTGACTAACAAACTGACTATTGGACAGACTGACTGACTGACTGAACGAATGAATGATTGAATGAATAACTGATTGACTGATTGACTGACTGACGGAATGAATGAATGAATGGTTGGATGATTGAATGAATGGCGGAACATAGGAACGAATGAAAATACATACACTATGGAATGAATAATGAACGAAAGATTGAATAACGAGAGCAAGCAGTAACGAACGAGGGGGTATATGAATCAGCGAGAAGAGCCTACAGATGAAAGGATGGAAGAGCGACAATCTGTTCGGTTTCCATGACTCCTTCAGACATGCGCAGTCACGCACGAACCCGCATCATCCACGCAAGCAAAGGTATATGATATAATAGGGATGCTGGAGACAATTAGAGCGGATGCCATCATGGCAAGAGCCTTCTCATGAAGATGCTCTCAACGTTTATAACGCTTGAAGGGGGTCATGCACCGACGGCTCTGGGTTGAAGTGATTGGGGGGTGGGTGGGAGGTGGAGGCTCCTCGAGGGTCGAGTTGATGATGATGTAGTGCCACGAGGGGAGATGGTTTCGTATATATTCTAACGCCGGAATTGAATTCAAACGGAAACGGATGTGACGTCATGACCACAGCGAGTTACGTATACAGCGCTTGTGTTATGGATTAATTTCAGTATAGGACGTAGGCTGCAGGTGTGTCTAGGTACAATTATACAATGTCATGCATACACCTCAAATGCATACGATTGTGGGCCTATACATGCACAGACTGAATGATGCGGGCGCTGAGAAATTCTCAAAGTTTTGCATTACATAATTATTGTATACGAGGATTGATATATTTTAGTCTACAACTCTACATATACAAACTATGACATGTATTATATAATATAATACATGTATATACTATATATATATAAATATATATATATATATAAGATTAGTGACCAAATAACACAGATCTCTAGCTGTCCTCTAATCCGTTGGTCACGTGATAGTAGTGCAAGTCACGCACTTCCGGTATCGACGACGACGACGTGGAACCAGCGTGCGTTCCGACTCCAACAGGGAACCATACGATCGGCTTGCGAATTCGAATTCGTTCGATCAAATTTGCGATGACTTACCGATTGATCGATTGATTGATTGATTTACTGATTGATTGATTGACTGATTGCGAGCTATACAGAGTCCCGCGCATGCGTGCAGAGTCTTTCTCGACTACGAGTCGTGAACCATAGAACCAGTCTAAACCTCCCCACTCCCCCACCAACCGACCCACCCACCCTTCCACCCTTCGCGTGATCTCTGTCCTGGCTATTCTTGGCCGGATATCTAAAGACGGATTATCCGTTGTTGATCCTGGAGACGGAATTAAAGAGAGATTGATGCTCTTTCCATAACAATATCACATGTAATCCTTCCACCGGACTCTTTCCGCGTATATTACACCCACGACAGCGTATTTCCGTCACCCCATATAGTCCATCTTTCCTAGTCACCTTTTAGTCCACCCTTTCCTCTCACCCCCATACACTTGTGGGGTGCGGTGGTGTAGTGGTGGCGTCGTTGCCTTGGAGCCGTAAGGTTCGAGGTTCGAATCCACCTTGTCGCGTAAGGACCATGGGCAAGTCATTCACTCACAACTGCTCAGCGCTTCGGCGTGAAACTCCGATGCTGTGTCCGCTCTGCATTCGGGAGCACCTCTGAGTAGACAGAGATTGAAGGGGCGCTATAACAAGTGTACATACAAACAAACTTCCGTCCACCCGTTCACAGCACCACCATAGGCCTACTATTAATACTTCCCATGCATCGCCGTTTAGCTCATTTCTTCACGTCACCCAATAGTCCCCCTTTCCTCTCACCACATAGAGTCCACCCTTCTTCTCACTCCATGGTCCACTTTTCTCTCACCCCCATAGTTCACCTTTCCTCTCACCCCATAGTCCACCTTTCCTCTCACTTCATGGAGGAGGAATACGAGGATGAGGAGGAACAGGAGAAGGAGAAGAATTAAAGGAAAAGAAGGAGAAGGAAAAGGAAAAGGAGGAAGAAGATGAGCAGGAGGAGGAGCAGGAGGAGGAGTAGGAGGAAGACGAGGAAGAGGAGAAGGAAAATGAGAAGGAGGAGGAGGAGGAGGAGAAGGAAAAGGAGGAGGAGAAGGAGAAGGAAAAGGAGGAAGAAGATGAGCAGGAGGAGGAGCAGGAGGAGGAGTAGGAGGAAGACGAGGAGGAGGAGGAGAAGGAAAATGAGAAGGAGGAGGAGGAGGAGAAGGAAAAGGAGGAGGAGAAGGAGAAGGAAAAAAAGGAGGAGAAGGAGAAGGAAAAGGAGGAAGAAGATGAGCAGGAGGAGGAGCAGGAGGAGGAGTAGGAGGAAGACGAGGAGGAGGAGGAGAAGGAAAATGAGGAGGAGGAGAAGGAAAATGAGGAGGAGTAGGAGGAAGAAGAGGAGGAGGATCATAGGCACAAAAATTTCATTAGATCAAACCCATGTAGAAAATACATGTAGGCCTAATTGAGGCAATTTAAAAGAAATATTCCAGACTTTGAGACCATGATATACAGAGGCCTATGCATATATGCATATTATGTGTATATAATATTATAATATATTTTGTATATACTATGCAATAATTGCACTGGCACGAATATATTATATATACATTCATGTGCAATTGTGTATTTTGTAAAACCATTATTATTTTGTACATGTACAGTATATATACGGTAGTGGTCTCAGTATACAATAATTATAGTAACATAATATTTTGAGCAGATATATTTTACATGAGTTGCTTCGTCGCTAATCCCTATGGAGTATAATCATTATAGTTAGACTGTTGTAAATATACAACGATCCCGTGTTCAAGTCATGAATTCCCCGTGGTAATTTATCCGCATCAGCATCATCACAGGGACGATGGCAAAGATCAAAAGATGACATCCAGCCTCGCAAACACACACACACACACGAACAAAGACACACACAAACACGCACGCACACACACATGCACTAAGGCACACACGCACACGCACGCACACACATGCAAACACACACTAACACACACATACAAACGCATACACCTATACACACACAAACACACACAAACATACACACATGCACGCACACAAACACACACACACACACATACACACACACAAAGACCCACGCACACGCACACACATGCACGCACTAACGCACAAACACACACACACGCACACACATGCACTGACACACACACACACACACACATGCTACCAGGTTGTCCATTATGGAAAAACGTTCATAACATCCATGCATCAGTTGATTACATTTGATTTCTGCTAATGGGTCCAAACATTGTAATATTGACCGTATATAAATATGCGAAAGATATTAAATGTGTATATATAATATACATACATATATATATAGAATATACATAATTATATAGTCGCACATATACATAATATATACATGTATAATTATTGTATATATAATAATAATACACGTATACAAGTATAATAATGATCTATGATTTCGCTGTGTATAATATGCATTTCCAGAATCGTTGTTATGTTACGCAGTCTTTCATTGAGAACACTAATGGCGATGTCATGATGGATGGATGTGGTAGGAATGGATGAAGTAATGGCTGTTGTTGTTGCTGCTGCTGCTGCTGCTGTGGAACGTGATCGATCTCTCTTTTAGTCGATGCGGATCGATATTTTTCTTTTTCAGTCGATCGATCATTTGTCGTCGTCTGCGTCGATTTGTGATCGAACCGCAAAGATCGATGAACTCGGTCGTATAGATTATAATACATGTACTTTGCTTTCTGCCGGAGGCAAAACAAGAGATGACAGAGGATGGTGGAGGAGGAAGATGGGGAAAGAGGTAGGTGGGAAGGAAAATGGGAGAGGAGGATGGGGAGGAGGATGGGGAAGGAAGATGGGGAAGGATGGGGAGTAGGGATTGGGAAGGAGGTGGGTGGGGAGGAGAATGGGAGAGGAGGATATGGCGGAGGATTGTAAAGGTGGATGGGGAGGATAAAGGGAAGGTGAACGAGGAGGAAGATGGGAGAGGAGGATAAAGTGGAGAATGAGGCGGAGAATGAAGAGGAGGATGGGATGAAAAATGGAAGGAGAATGGGGAGGAGAACGGTAGGAGGATGGGGAGCATAAGCGCAATCACGTCCTAAAAGTTGGAGGGGACCAAAATGAATCACGTCCTAAAAGTTGGGGGGGACCATAATACTATAGTTAGGGGACCACTCAAAAGTTGGGGGGACGCGTCCCGTGGGTCCCATAGGGTGGTTGCGCCTATGATGGGGAGGTGTAGAATGGATGGAAAGAGGTTAGGTGGCGGATGTAGAAAAGAATGGAAAGTGACAATGAGAAGGAGGACGCGGCGGAGGTGGGAAATGTGAGGTGAAGGATGGATGGAGAGGTAGAAAGAATAGGAAAAGAACAGGAGAAGAGTATGATGGGTAATAGGGGTACAATGTGAAGATAAAATTTGGGGAGCTTGCATGGCTATAAGAATGCGGAGGAGATGAGTCGAGAATGAGATGGGGGACGCTATACAGTATACGAGAACGCAAAAGAGTAGACGAGGAGGTGAAACGAAGGTACAGGTAAAACTATGCAGGAATTGGAGAAATAATTGGTGACCGTGGAAAAAGGAGGAATGGTGAGATGAGGAGGAGGTCGTAGACGAGGAGTAGGAGGAGGAGAAGGAGAAGGCGGAAAAGGCTGAGAAGAAAAAGTACGAGGAGGAGAAGAAGGATTGAGGGCCAAAGAACTGAAAGGTGGCTGAGAAATAATGGAAGAGAAATGTGATGGATACAATACTGGCGACGTGGAAGAGGAATGAGGATGGTGAGGATGGTGAGGATGAGGATGAGGATGGCGAGGATGGTGAGGATGGTGAGGATGGTGAGGATGAGGATGGTGGCGAAGAGGAATCGAGTAAAGACAAAGGCAGCAGAAGATGGAATGGCGCTGAGGGATCTCGAGTTTCTTTGCAGTGAAGCCAGTCACGACTTGCGAAGATTCCGACAAACAATACGCTGTCACGAATTATGCAGAGGCAGACAGATGCGGACAGATAGATAGATTCACATGCAGGCATACAGGCAGGCACGCAGGAAGGAAGGAAGGGCGGAAGGAAGGAAGGAAGGCAGGCGGGGATAGACAGGCAGGCTGGAAGACGGATAGACTCACATGCAGGCAGGCAGGCAGACAGACAGACTCACAGTCAGGCACGCAGACCGGCAGAGAAAGAAATAGTATCGATCCAAGAGACAGGCAAACAGATTTACTGACTGACTGACCGACTGACTGACTGATTGATTTATTAACTGACTGACTGACTGACCGACTGGCTGACTGACTGACTGACCGACTGGCTGACTGACTGACTAACTTATCGACTGACAGGCCGACTGATTTATTGAATGACTGACTCACTCTTTGACTGACTCACTTCCCGACTGACTGACTGACTGACTGACTAATAGATGTGCAATCTTGAATAAGCTTACAGAAAAACTTGATTGACAGGTGACGATGCATCCCAACGGACAGCTAAGCACACAGAAGCGTACAGATAGCAACAGAGGGAGAGAGAGTGACAGATAGACAGACAGGCAGACAGACAAACAGAAAGATACAGAGAGATACAGAGAGAGAAAAAGACAGAACATCTGATGACAAAGTGGAAATCCGGATGAATGGATGAATGGTTGGACACGAAGGAAGGAAGGGTCTTTTGGGGGAGAGGATGGGGAGTGTCTTTGGGTGACCAACAGACAACGTAGATTGTGGAGAGCACCCGTGAAGAGTCACTCAACGCATCGGATTTGAGATGCAAATAAAAACGGAATTAGAAGACGATTGGACTCTCGGGATAACCTCTCGAGAATGAGATTATACACACACCACCACCACCACCACCACCACGACCACCACCACCACCACCACCACCACGACCACCACCACCACCACCACCACCACCGCCACCACCACCACGACCACCACCACCACCACCACCACCACCACCACCACCACGACCACCACCACCACCACCGCCACGACCCCCACCAACAACAACACCACGGCCACCACTACCAACACCACCACGACCACGACCACCACCAACAGCAACAACAACAACACCACGACCACCACTACCACCACCACCACCACCACGACCACGACCACCACCAACAACAACAACAACAACACCACGACCACCACTACCACCACGACCACCATCACCAACACCAACACCACCACCACCAACAACAACAACACAACAACAACAACAACACCAACACCACCACCACCACCATAGACTTCCAAAGAGTACCAATGTACGCAAAAATCTCGCCAATCGCGAACACTTTATAATATATTATGGCTTTGCGAGTGACTGGGCAGGGCTATTTTAAAGGAATTTTTTGAACTGCACAACCCCTTCTTCCCTTTCCCATTCTCCATGGTAAACTACATGTATACTTGCTATCGGAGGACAACGACCGATAAATACTATATATATTTATTAACTTGATTGACAGGTGACGATGCATCCAAACACCACCAAAAACTCTTTATAATATATCCCTTGCGGATTTGGAAACCCAGTCACAAGGCTTTTTTAACGAGCAGCTGTGCACAAAATGTTCAGTTCCAAATGGATTTGCGCAGTTGTAGAAGCACTTCTGTACAGTTAAAACTAGCAAAAAGGTTGTTGTCCTCCGATAGCAAGTATACATGTAGTTTACCATGGAGAATGGGAAAGGGAAGAAGGGGTTGTGCAGTTCAAAAAATTCCTTTAAAATAGCCCTGCCCAGTCACTCGCAAAGCCATAAACTTCTGTTGAGTATCGTATGGACGTGAAGAACCGTCGATTCGCCAGTGTATGAACTTCTATTGAGTATGGAATGGACGTGACAGAACAGCATCACGCAAAGAACAACGTTGGTCATCGGTCAGGAATTTTCCATGGAATATTTCTTCGCTACATTCTTCCCCTTCCAAAAAACCCACCCAGCGAACTCTTAAATTAAGAAATATACCCTCAATGGTCGTATGGCAATCAATCAATCAATTTCCAATATTACTACTGCTGCGACGCATTTATTGAGCGCTAGTATAATTTTATATATATATATATATTATATATATATATAAATTATATATAATAGGCCGAACATCGTGCCAAGGTGGAGAGTAATTTTGAGAAGCAGAATGTGTGTATTTATGAAGAAACTGGTAATCCGTGGAGTCCTGGTAATCCTTCTAAAAACTGGTAATCCATGGAAACCTGGTAATCTTTGAGGAAATGTGAAACTAATAATCATCGGAAAAAAGTGGTTATTCCTGGAGAAACTGGTAGCGCGTGGAAAACCCGAAAATTTATGGAAACATCGCCAATCCTTGGAAAACTTTGATCCTTCTAGAAACTGAAAATCTTTGAAAAATTGGTAATTCTTCTGAAAACTGGCAATTCTTGGAAAACTGGTAATCTTTGGATAAACTGATAATCAGAGGAAATGTTAATTTATGAAAAAACTGTTACCGTAACCCGTGGAAAAATCGAAAATTCGTGGAAACATTGAAAATTCTCTGAAAACTGCGTGGTATAAATGTATAATCCGTGTGAATACTCGAAATTCTTAGGAAACTAATCATCCGTAGAAACAAGTAATCCTTGGAAAGCTTTTGATCCGATTAAAACAAATAATCCGTAGATTATTATCCGTGGATAAACTGGCAAATCCCTGGAAAACTTGATTAATACATGGAACCTGTATGCTTATCAGTGGAATCTTTGTAATCCGTAGAAAACTTGCTATCCGCATGGTGAGGCTCGCTGAGATTTGATGAGAGCCTGGAATTGGATGACAATATTTGAGGAGAATTCTTTCCATGGGTCAGCCTAAGGTCATGGACAATAGGATTCAGATTCATCCCACCATCGTGGAATGGACAAATAGAGAGAGAGAGAGAGAGACAGACAGACAGACAGACAGACAGACAGACAGACAGACAGACAGACAGAGACAGAGAGAACACAGAGACAGAGACACAGAGAGAGACACAGAGAGAGACAGAGACAGAGAGATAGGAGTGGCATATTCGACTTTCCCTCCAACACAATTCCGTGCATTCCTTTGTCAACATCCGGACAAACGATCGACTAATATGGACGGATTCCTTCCCTCCCTCTTTGCCCGTCCGTTTGTCTGTCCGTCTGTCTTACTGTGTACGTCCCTCTGTCTCTGCCTGTGTGTCTCTTTCTTGGTATGCTGCCAATCTCTCTTTCCTTCCATCTCTCCCTTTATCTATTATTATTTCTCCTTCACTCATTCACTTTCATCTTCTCTCTCCCTCTCCCTCTCCCTCTCCCTCTCCCTCTCCCTCTCCCTCTCCCTCTCCCTCTCCCTCTCCCTCTCCCTCTCCCTCTCCCTCTCCCTCTCCCTCTCCCTCTCCCTCTCTCTCTCTGCCTCCTCAATTTCTTCCCTTCCCCGTCCCTCATTTCCACCTCCCTTCCTTCCTTCCTGGCGCGTGAATCCCCCCTGCTAGAAGCAGACGGTGGTCGGTTGGAGCTGTATAGTCAGCAGTGGCTCCGGTCACCAGAGGGCCACCATCACCATCACCATCGCCGTCGTCATCGTCGACAGAAAACTCTATTTCGTCGACCATTATGTCGACCGATGCATTGCAAATTGTTTGTTCAATGGACGAAAGGATGGACGGTAGTACAGCTCAATTCATACACGTCTGTCCGTCTGTCTGCCTGTCTGTCTGTCTGTCTGTCTGTCTGTATATCTGCCTGTCTGTCTGCCTGTCTATGTGTCTCAATCCACACATGCATACCGGTACACTACTTGATTCATCGCAAATATATATATATATAATTATATATATATATATATATATATATATATTAATGCACGCACAACATGTGCATATGCTATAGAGGGTGGGCCAAATAAAAATCCCTTAAGAGAGTTTTTGCTAATTATGTTTGGCCTGACGTCGGAATTTTTAAATAACGTTTAAAGTCTTATACTGGTAATTCATAATTTAAGTAAAAGATTAAAATTATTTCAACAACAAATATGGGACAGAAGAAAACTTATATCACATTGAGTGAGAGAAGAAAACTTATATCACATTGAGTGAGAGAAGAAAACTTATATCACATTGAGTGAGACATCCAATTGTTGGCACACGATAAAGAAATATTACGCAACAAAAAGTCACTTAATTAACATTATTATTATTTTTGAAAAACACTAGGCATTTCTTTTTTGGTCCACCCTCTTTGGTGCAACATTACAAATGCAGTATTATAATAATATACTGTAAATTATATAAAATCTAATAGATCTATTACTAGAATTTATATATAAATGTGCATGTACATATATATATATATAAATATATATATATACATATATATATATATATATACATATATATATATGTACTAGCATGTGCGTGTGTGTGCGTGCGTGTGTGTCGCAATCTGCGCTGCATTCAGAGGCTTAGAGGTGATTTCAAAGCATTGAAAGAAATGGCAGACGTCGCAATTCTTTGGCGCGTTTTTCATTGGCGCGAAAATACCTTCTGCGACAGAAGGTACCTTCCTGCCTCTTTGCATGGCTTAGGTTTATATACATACATATATATGTGTGTGTGTGTACGTGTGTATATATATATATATATATATATAATTATATATATATTATTTATATGATTGAAAACAATGGCTCATAATATTGTAGACTACAGTATTTGATTTGCTGCATTGGCTTCCTTGCTAATTGACTTACTTACTTATTTACTCCATGGGTGGTTGATTAATTTTTCATGTTTACCTGTTCGTTTATAGGCCTATCTATTGTGGACTACTGGCCTACTTACATGTAGGTTGATGCAAATTGAGGCGAAGAAGGCGGAGGGAGAGAGATACAGAGAGAGACAGACAGACAGACTGAAAGATACAGAGACAGAGACAGAGACAGAGACAGAGAATGAAGCAGAGAAAGACAGGCAGACAGGCAGGCAGCCAGACAGCCAGCCAGACAGAGACATACACAGAAACAGAAACAGAGACAGAGGACGGACAGGCAGACAGAAAGAGATACAGACAGACAGACAGACAGAGATACAGACAGACAGACAGACCGACAGACCGACAGACAGTGATATTGATGAATATTCAACGATCTCATTGCGCATGCGCATCATCCGTATAATTAATATATTTAATTAATTTTCTTACGATTCTAGATTCGTCGTCGTCGTGTCAATCACAGCGGCGTTGCTAAGCAACCGGGAAGATGGTCTCGCTGCTCGGAGGGGGCCTTCTGGGAAATCCACTCAGCGGTAAGACACCCACAGCTGACCTTATGGCAATGAATGAAGACGAAGACGACGTCGAAAATAATGATGATGCGATGATGACATCGACATAGATGACGATGGTAATGATGATGATGACGACGACGACGATGATGATGATGATGATGATGACGATGATGATGATGATGATGGTGATGATGACGATGATGACGACGACGATGTTGTTGATGGTAATAATGATGAGAGGATGAGAAGGAGGAGGAGAAGATGAAGAGCAGAACGGTGACGAAAAACAAGAGGAAGAGGAGAAAGAGGAGGAAAAGAGAGAAAAAGAAAGAAGGAGGAGGAGGAGGAGGAGGAGGAGGAGCAGTGGGAGATGTAATATGAATAAGAGGATGAAGAGGAGGAGAAGGAAGAGAAGAAGGAAGTTTAGAAGGATGAAGAAGACGATAATGAAAATGATAATGATGTTTATAATGATGATATTGTTGTTGTTGTTGTTGTTGATGGTATCATCAATGTTGGTCCATATGAGACCAGCATCAATAATAAGTGCATCAACACAATACCATTATCATCATTCCTCCGTCATTGCAAATTGCAATTTCTTAGAGCACCACCATGTAGCTCCAACCATGATGGCATGACCCATATAATGTCATCTATATTTATTTTGTGTCCTGCACCGTCAGCAATGTATTATCATAGCCTAGACCTGTGTCAGCTGTAACGAATATACTGACCGCACCCAGTCGGTGGAAGAATATGACGGCTTGGGAGAGGACTGTCCATCCGCAATCATGTGCAAAGGAAAATAAAATTAAGTTGCCCACGCTTTATATTACCTGTATATATTTAGCTTAAGATCCGCTCGGTTTCTTCGTATATTTTTCTCTTCGTATTCCTCATCTTCGTATTCTTAACCTTCGGGCTACCAGGGGGGGGGGTATCCACCCCCTTCCCTAGGTTTTTTCCAAATCAAACTTTTTTCGTTAGGAATAAAATTTTGACGTTTTAGGTAGCTGTAGAGGATTCATTTGCACACATTTTGGGCTAAAATGTGTGATGATATACCATACCATTCAAAAGTTATACCCGATATACCCGAGGCACCAGGGGGGGGGATACTACCCCCCCTTAGATTATCGGCTGTATCTTATCCGTCCTTTGACATGAAGAGACACGAATTACACCATTCTGTAGAGGGAATGTGGGGCTACATTGTGGTGGTCACGGAGTTGTCTTTTGACAACCGGAAGTGCTAAAAATAAATTAAAATATATAAAAAGGTGTTTTATTTTCATAAAAGTTTCATGTTTTTCCTATTAAAAATTATTCATAATTTATTTTTCAAGAAAAGTAAATTATGCCATTCTTTAGAGGGCATTTAGGGCTATTTTTTATACTAATTAATTTGACATTTGATGACCGGAAGTGCTCAAAATAAATTTAAATGTGTGAAAATGTTGGGTTTTTTTACAACGTAAACCGATAAGTTTGCGTAAGCGTTTTTCAGCAGCTAATACATGTTTTTTTTCTTTTTATTGTAATTAAAACTAACTTATTACTAGATTTTATAGTTGGACTATATTATATGTAAACTATTTTAAATAAATAAATTATGTTAAAAACACACAGAATCTAATATTTTGCTTATGCGAAAGTATGCATTTTGTGAAATTGACGGGTGCCTACGGAAAAAAATTCATAATTCCGGGGTGCTTTCATATATTCTAAACCTAAAAATACCATTTTGTGCAGAAATGAATGCTGAATCCATTGATGTATTACAAGTTATGATATCTCAAACCAAACCCAAAATCCAGGGGGGGGGTGGTAACCACCCCCCCCCCTTGGTAGTCAGTGTTACAAAAAAAGCTTGGTAGCCTGAGGGTTAAATGCTATTTCTTCTCGTATGATCTTGTTCTTTTATTGTCATCACTGTTCTTCTTGTTGTTCTTGTGTTTGTCCTTGCTGCTGCTTCAGTTCTTTTATTTGTTTGAATTTTTTGTTTTTGTTGTTTTTACTCTTTGTAGGCCTATTCCTTGCTCTTCTTCTTCTTCTTGTTCTCCACGATCTTCTTCTTTTTCCTGTTCTTCATTCTTGGTCCTCTCTTCTAGTACCTACAGTATTCTCCTTGCTCTTTTTTTATTCTAATTATTGCTGTTCTTTTTCTTGTTCTTCTTCTTGTTTTTTCTTCGTGCTCTCTCCGTTCTTCTTCTTCTTCATCCTCATCTTTATCTTCATCCCTCTTGCTTCACCAAACCATTCTCATTAACTCCACGCATTGCATTCCCATCACCCACCTCCCCCCCCCCCAGTCAGTGTCTAGTTTCGACCAGCCACTGTATAATATGTGACCAACCGCCCTGCTAGACACATGCAATCGAAACTAATAGAATCATCTATGGCCTCTGGGACGACGTCACCTCTACCGGTATACGTACTATACGGTTGCCGGACTCTAATGTTTCTCCGTGCATTAGCAGAGCAGCGACACGTCGATCCACGTCAAAGCTCGTTAGTGTTCCAGCACGAAGAAGATTCAGCGATAAACAGACCAAAGATGTAGTATACACTGAACTTTGTAATTTAATAATTGTTTGTTTAGTTTATGGTGTATTGATTTCTTTAAATTCTAAATCTATTTAGGCGTAATCTAATGCTAGGCGCAAGAGCTTTCCTGTATATATTTCTTAATGTAAAGTTAATGCATTGTTTGTTTGTATGTATGTATGTATGTATGTATGTATGTATGTATGTATGTATGTATGTATGTATGTATGTATGTATGTATGTATGTATGTATGTATGTATGTATGTATGTATGTATGTATGTATGTATGTATACATGCATGTATGTATGTATGTACGTACGTATGCATGCATGTATGTATGCACGCATATATGTGTGTGTATAATAGGTCTATAATTATGTGTGACCGGAGGATAGGAAGCATTGTCCAACCTAACAATGGAGACAAAAGAAACTAATCAAAGTCGAACCGCGAGAGAAAAAACTCCGACGAGTAGCGCCACCTTTTGGTGGAGGAAGAAGACGACGAGGGCATTACATCATAGAGCGAGCAGCAGATGGCGACAGACGAACGTTTGATGTAGCGCCTTTCCATCATAATATCTTCTCAGTTCTCTGCCGTGCGTTTAAGTAACTGTTGATCCTTCAAGGTATATAATGATGGTCAGCGTTCTTTACTGAAGTCTGGCTAATCACTTCGATGTTTTTTACGACGGCAGAGGCTTCGAGAGTATTTGCGTCGCGGCGTGGTTCGAGAGTATATTATGCGGGCCGAGTTTTTCCGGAGATAGTTAATTAGTGAAGACGAGGAATGAACGGTGAAAGAAGAAAAGCAAGACGTTCGTTAGAGGACGCTTTGTGGCATTTGACAGGTTCATGGAGGGAAGGAAGGAGGTAGGAAGGGAGGGAGATGGGTGGATGGATAGATGGATGGATGGATAGATGGATAGATGGATGGATGGATAGATAGATAGAGATATAGATTATAGATAGATAGATATATAGATAGATAGATAGACAGACAGACAGACAGACAGACAGACAGACAGAGACATGCATGTATACACACACGTGCA
Source organism: Lumbricus rubellus (assembly GCA_945859605.1). Lineage (NCBI taxonomy): Eukaryota > Metazoa > Annelida > Clitellata > Crassiclitellata > Lumbricidae > Lumbricus > Lumbricus rubellus. Next base: position 2,685,463 of record OX243817.1, read on the forward strand.
ATGTAGGCCTATATTCGCTCAAGTGATCTTCCTTTCCAATTGAAGTCGTGACTATAATAGAGCTGCATGCGCGTGCACGCTGCTCAAGATGCAGCTGTGTAGTGTGTAGGCTTACATGTATATGTGTATATCTGTGTATATCTGTGTATATCTGTGTATATCTGTGTATATCTCTGTATATCCGTGTATATCCGTGTATATCTGTGTATATCTGTGTATATATATGTGTATATCTGTGTATAGGCTATCTGTGTATATCTGTGTATATCTGTGTATATCTGGGTCAACAGAGAAAATCTCGCGTATACACTTTTGTACGAAGGACTTAGCCATGCAACGTTGCACGCTCAATCGCTCTTCCAAGAAACTTTTTAATAACCGAACGCAAGATGGAGCTTCGGTTTCAATTGCGTTAGCCATACATAGTAAAGCTGACCATCGAGCCACGTTTCGATGGCTTCAGCATGAATGGCTTCGAGAAAGGTCAAGGTCTAAGAAAGAAATCCATTTTCATCCGAATTCAGGAAATTGCGGATATGTCCTTGCAAGCAGAAAAAGCGAAAGCATACTAAATTATATATATATATATATATATATATATATATACTAAATATATACATCATAGGCGTAGCCACATGAAGGCAGGAGGAGGCAGTTGCCTCCTCTTGGATTTTCCCGTATTTGCCTCCTCTTGCCCGAACTCCATCGCCATACAAATCTGCATGCTGCATGCAATTTACTTACTTACTGCACTGTTCAAGCGAATGTTGTACCGTACGGCGTATACTATTTCCTGACACACAGACACAGTTTTCGTTTCCGGTAACAAACGCCTAACTTCAGTATTTTTCAAGTAAATTGTACTAATCGAATTATTGTGTATTATCGTCATTCCGACTCATTCGTCAATTCGTCAATAGTCATTATTATGTCTGCGGGGCCGCCAAATAAGAAACTTCGACAGATTGTGCTATCTTTTGCCAGCCAAAAGCCAGCGAAGAAATACACAGGTAACGACAGGTTATTAGTAATAACGCCTATGGTTATTAGTTATAATTAGTAACGAAGCTTCTCTTGAAGAAAAGACCTAGTTTCATCAATCCAACTTTATATACTTACGGAAACAATTATTTCCATCATCCAACTTCTATTTAATCAAACTTCCATTTAGGCAAGAAATCATTCTCATCAATCCCTGCAGCTTCCATTTTAAAGCAACAATGTAAAATAATTTAGCAACGTAAACTAGGGTTTAACCGTTAGGCTATACCGTTAGGATTAGTAAATAGTAATTATGGTAACTTTGTAAGGGGCTTCTATCCCCCCTAAACAACCGGGCTCAATCCCTCTCCTTCCCCCCTACTGTGAGTGAAGAGATCTGTAACTTGTAAAAGAAACACTCCCCCCTGTTTTTCACTGGGCTCAACTTGAGCCCACCGTGTATAGGGATAGAAGCCCCTGATTATGGTTCCTTTATCAACTGGTGTTTTTAAATTACTGTCGTAATTTTACTTCATTCTCATAGAGCTCATAAATAATATATTGCCACAGTGTAAAACTAATTTGCTGTGAATTATACTACCCCTAAAAAAAGGTCGTCAGGAAAAAAAGTCTACGATTTTCGTCTATTGCTCCATGGATAAATTTTGCCTCCTCTTGTTTGCTCCATGGGTACATTTTGCCTCCTCTTGAAAAGAGGTCTGGCTACGCCACTGATATACATGTATTATATATACAATGTTACACGTATTTATATATTTGTATAATATACATATTCACGCGCGTGTGTGTGTGTGTGTGTCGTCTGTGTCGTCTGTGGGTGCGTGTGATATAAATAATTCAGGTATTATGATTACTCCACCAATAAAGAAATACATAGCACAAGATTCTTCGCTGTATTTCGGCCTAAGCATTAAGCAATCAGGTGCTGCATTTCTATGGTCACGACTTCAAATGTTCATGCGATCCATGATTTATATATAAACCAGGACGGCAAAGAAAGAGATGATAATGATGATAATAATGGTGGTGATGATGATGATGATGATGGTGGTAGTGGTGGTGGTGGCGATGACGATGACGATGACGATGATGACGATGATGACGACGACGAAGACGCTAATGATAATTATGAAAAAGAAGAGTGGAAAGTATACGAGGAAGAAGAAGCAAGAAGGAATGACCTTAGACTATAATTGATTGAAAGCAAGACATGCCGATAAAGTGCAAGCGACCTCACATTCTCAACCTCGGCATATGACAACGGGCAGCCAGCCATCTTCGTCAGCTCAGAGACTAAAAAACATAATTGAAATCTCGCAACAAATTCAAAACGGGCGCCATATAAACTGTTACACACCGGCCATAACCTCAGTCTGCCATTTCTTTGCAAATTACAGTATACCACATCCAATAAACACGCCTCCCATCAGACAAGTAAGTACAACGGAAACTCAGTACAATGCCCTTCATTATAACTCGATTCATATTGCAACGCGATCCGAACACGGACCCCAAAAAATAGAGTTCAACCCAGTGCAACAAGATCTCGCTATCCTACATTCTTAGTTAATTTGTATCCCATCAAAAGTGTGCAATTATAAGGAGAAGCTGCAGACCATTGTGCGAAGTGTTGGCATGCTGGACTCGGACACCTCCTCATTTCCTTATTATAGAGACTGGCATTTCAATTTCCTGTTTTTCGTCGCCATGGTAACGTGTTGACGACGGATGAGGTCCGACTTGTCGCGGTCGCTCATTGCTACGCGACCAATCTTCTGCAGTCGGCTGCTGCTGCAGTTGCCAATGGCAACCGACGTGCTGTCATTTAACGTTTTTTTTTGATGAAGCCATGCAACAGCCCCAGTTTTATATACATATATATATATGTAAATCGTCTTATTATATGTATATAATTTGAATATGTATATATATATATTATATATATATATACACACATTGTATCTTGACATGTCGGTATATTAATACACATTTCTAAATATATGTATTTATGTATATATATCATTAACGTTCTCTTAATATATATTACAGGCTTTATATTCGCTCCCTCGGTCATATATTTATATATATATATATAATTATTTATATACACATGTATATATATATATATATATATATATATATATATATATATATATATATATATGACCGAGGCGCAGCGTTAATGATGTACAGAGCTGGCGCCAAAGATTCAATTAGAAATGATATCCGCAACGCGTGACTGAACAGACTTAACAACACTTCGCAATATTCTTCTTCTTAGTCGACGATGATTGGATGACGACACGCATGCGCAGAAAGTAATTACGTCTCGGCTACTTATACACAAATCGTGCGCCACATAAATTTCCTCAGGCGAATGACTGACCTTTTTGGGTATGGTCTGGGTCAAGCTTAGCCTACATGTACCTGTGTGAACGGTGGTCTAGTACTTTAGTTGTTTATGTGGCTGGTGTGGCGGAAGTTTCTATCCTCCTAAACTATCCCGGGGAATGGTTGAATTAATCTATCCCCGGATGGAATATACCGGAAATAGAGTATCCACCAATCAGGATAGAATTATTGAAAATGCGTACAATTGATAAATTTCTGTTGTGATCAAATTTTAAAGTGACTCTAATTGTTTTTAGTGTCATAAGCAATGTTAAGAGCAAGGCAACTCCACATGTATGCCTATTTAGTTATTAATGACTCTAGATGTTCTTAGGTGCTGCAAATGTTGTTAGTGCTCTAAAAGCAAGGCAAACGAAGTTATCCAGTGGGAATAAACACACCTGCTAATGGCCATGTTGAAAACAAAGGAATTGGGAGGTGATTTGGGAAAAATAAATACACGCGGAAGGGGCTTTTTTCAACTTCCCTTCGTCTAACGATGCGATTATTAGAGGCGGGGAAGGGAAATATTCTATTTCGTGATGCCCTATTTCATGACACTGGCAAACAATAATAATACTAACAACATTATTGTAATCATTATTAATTATATTTATTGTGTTTAATAAATAACTGTTGTCGTTGTGTCGCAGGTGCTTTGGGTGGAGACAAAGAGGAGAAAGATGAGAAGAAGGGTGATGGGGAGGAGGAGGAGGATCCAGAGGTTGCTGAAGCGAGAAGGGAAGCAGAGGAGAAACGAAATGAGAAATATCGGAAGATTGAAGAAGAAAGAGAAACGATGAGACAAGGAATCAGAGATAAGGTAAAACAATTGTCATTCATTCGTTTGTTCATTCATTCGTTCGTTCGTTCATTCATTCGTTCATTCATTGGTTCATTCATTCATTCATTTATTCATTTATTCATTTATTCATTTATTCATTTATTCATTTATTCATTTATTCATTTATTCATTTATTCATTTATTCATTTATTCATTTATTCATTTATTCATTCATTCATTCAATGTGGTAGTATTTTGCAGTTTAACGTCACTGTGTGGTAACAAAGACCATTAGCGACGCCCTCCTCCTTTATCCAGGCTTGGGACTGGCACTTGCAGAGTGCAACCGGTGGCGGAGTTGTTCATTCAATGAATTTGTATAGGCTACCGGGTATCCATTATCCATCCATCCATCCGTACGTCCGTTCGTTCATTCATCCATTCATTCAATGCATTTATATGGCGCCTTCTCAAGAGCACTACTCAGAGGCGTTCCCAACCCCAGCGCAGTCAATTAAAACTGTCTTAAGATGGGAGACGAAACTGAGATTTCTAACGCATCAACCCGTGCCCACCTTTTGTCTTTAGCTTGACGCGGATACATGTAGTTCACGAGGCAACCGCAAGACTACAGAGGCTGTCCTTTGCGTTCAAATGGCGGATCACCGGGTTTAGGCGATTTGCGTACGAGTGCGTATGGCGGGGGAGGGTTTGCGATAAAATGTTCGTAAGTAAGTGTCTGATTGTAGTGTCCACATTAGCTTTTTGTGACTCTGTATTATCCTATAAGCTTAAAGTATTTCGATGACGTTTGATTACATCATAGGCCTAATTAAATTCTGCTCAGATTTAAACAGTAAACCATGGCAGTGAACAAAATTTAATGCCTATAATTTTATATAGCAAATATACTGATGTTTAAAAGATTAAGTAGCAATCAACGGTGAACTGTTTTATGGATGACCTTAGTTAATAATTAAGTGTTGAAAAGGAGTAGAGTTTATTTGTAAGTACGCATCGAGGGGTCCGTAAAATGTACAAGTCGCAATAGGGGAGGGGTCAAGAATACGATTTTTGCTAACGTATAATAACATGGATGGAGGGGCATAATTATCAGTAAATATTAAAAATATAATTCTTCTGTTGTCTTCTGTTGTCTTTAGACACCTTTAAATCAGAGGATCAATATGATTTATTAGTTTCCTCGTTCTAACGTCACGTTATATTAGAGCGCAGTAAAAATCTGTATGCCTATTCATCGTAAACGTCTGACGCCGTAAAGACGTCGTTTAACGCTCAATGCAACGAAGGCTGCTAATAAATCGATTAATTCTTTAATTAATTGATCGCATAATTATGATTAGTGTAATCAGTGCATGCATCATGTGCATAAGCGCAATCACGTCCTAAAAGTTGGAGGGGACCATAATGAATCACGTCCTAAAAGTTGGGGGGGACCATAATACTATAGTTAGGGGACCACTCAAAAGTTGGGGGGGACGCGTCCCGTGGGTCCCATAGGGTGGTTGCGCCTATGATCATGTGCAACAAAATCGCTGTTGCTTAATTCACTGTAATAACCTCTGTACTGCGCTTAATTTTAATTGCAGCGTACAATATTGCTTCAGTAACAGTTCGGGTACATTACATAAATGCCTATATGATATCCAGGCAGATTGTTTATCACTATGCAAAATCAGTGGCGTATAGCTGTGAATTTATGATGGGACGGGAGTTGGAATGAGAAATATTTATGAATTTATGATGGGGGGTTGGGATTTAAAATATTTATTGTTTATTATGGTTATACTAACAAAATTTTTGTTTTTCTTGTTTAAGTGGATAATAACCTTTGAAAAAGAAATTTCCTAAGCCAATGGGGGTTTAACCCCTAAACCTCCTTGTCTACGCCACTGTGCAAAATAAAAAATCATGTTCTGTATTTCCTGCTTTGTATTTTCAAACTCCAGCTTAAATATTTATTGCGCTTTTCCGTCTTCTAAACAAAAATCTGTGGTTTCCCGCGCTAGACAACTGGAAATGTGACTGCCATTGAAACACCCTTTTATCACTATGCACCAATGAGATTTATTCACTTAGGCATCCATCCATTTCGCTTAAGGTTGCGTTGGTCGATATGTTTTGGTTTACAGGAGGCGCAAAACACGATGGTCACGATTTAATATTTTAGCAGCAACTTTAAAAATGCAAAGCAGGATAATGGGAAAATGGTTTTTTCACAGAGGTTTCTAAAGGTGAATTTTACGGTTTTGGTTCACTAAGTGTATCATTAGTGCTTTGATGCAAAAAGAAATTTACTTTAAAAGGCAGCACAGTTTAAAAAATAGATGTGAATTTTCCAGCAAGGGGCAAGCGCTTCCTCTTGCCCCCATGTGCGGGCGCCCATACCATTGCACATAAAAAAACAGCATCGACACCATAAAAATCCTTGTTTTGTCGCCACAAGACATCGTTAAACAACCGACCGCTAGATAAATTTCAAACAACGTTCACGTTTCCCATGCTCTCTTCTCCCCTCCCTCCCCTGCTACGTGGAGACAAAATAATGACAAGACGTTGTTTGAGTTTGTATTCAACCCGGCCATATCCAATTTCCCCAATTAGGGTTCGGCCTGCCTGGCTGAACGGCAGACTGCCTCTGCCCGAGGTCAAAATGGTCGGACGTGCATCGTCTGCTAAAGCGCGCCATGCTGAAGAGAATCGGAGAAAAGAGCGGCAGCCAATAATAATCGGGGGAAGGTAATTGGTCGGTAGATGGGGGGATGGGGGATGGGGGATGGGGGTGATGGTGACGGACGGTGGCGACTCGCGGCGAGTTTGCTGAGAAACAAATGGTTGAAGAAAAAGAAGATGATGATGACGCTGATGAGGATGATTAGGTAGAGGAAGTGGAAGGAGGAGAAAGAGGAGGAGGAGGAGAAGGAGGAAGAGGAGAAGGAGGAGGGGGAGGAGAGAAGGAAGGGAAGAGAAAGGGTAAAGGTGAGTCTGGTAAGATGAAGTGAAGGAGAAGGAGAAGGAAGAGGACGACGAGGAGGATTAGAATGAGGAGGGGGAGGAGGAAGAGGCAGATAGAGGAAGTGGAAGGGAAGGAGAAGATGATGAAGAGGAGGAGGAGGAGGTGGAAGAAGAAGAAGAGGAGGAGGAGGAGGAGGAGGAATGGGAAAGGGTAAAGGTAAGATGAAGTGAAGGAGGAAGAGAACGTTTATCTTAAGGTGAATGCAGAAAATTAAAGAAATTACAAAAAGGAATGATTTTTATGTTTTAATCAGTAGTGTTGTCCTAAAAAATGAAGTGGGGGGAACGCTCTTTATAAGTAGTAGTATTATTAGTAATATGCCATTAGGCCTATCCCTGGAAAAAAGTGGGGGAACGGCGTTCCCCCGCGTTCCCCCCAACTACACGACTGGTTTTAATAAAATTTAATGAGATCAGCTACATGTAGTTTGTCATCGTTCATGTAAGAGGTGGACGAGGAGAGGAAAAAATAATAGAGTTGGATGGATAGAAGACAATAGAAGAAGCTGGGGGCGAAATTTAAGGGAGACAAGAGATAGTGGAGGGTGCATGTGTGTGTGTGTGTGTGTATGGGGTGGAGGTGGGGTGCACGAGCGTGTATTAAGTTGAATATTTATGTAGCGACTCTATGCATGTATGGGGGTTATATTTTTGTCGTTGTAGTATAACATCCAGAAGAGGGAGGTTCCGAAGGAGGATCCGGGTCTTGAAGGTCGACTGGGACGGAAGAAGAAAGATGACAATGGAGAGGGAAATCCAGACGAAGCATCAGCACAACGTATGTCTTGATGTCTGTCTGTTTGTCTGTTTGTCTGTCTGTCTGTCTGTCTGTCTGTCTGTCTGTCAGTCTGTCTCTTTTCTCTCCTCCTCTTCTCTTTCTTTATCTACATTCGTCTCTTTCTCTTTCTCTGTTTGTCTGTTCGTCTATGTTTGGCTGTTTGTTTTTCCATCTGTCTTTCTGTCTGTCTGTCTGTCTGTCTGTCTGTCTGTCTGTCTGTCTGTCTGTCTGTCTGTCTGTCTGTCTGTCTGTCTGTCTGTCTGTCTGTCTGTCTGTCTGTCTGTCTGTCTGTCTGTCTGTCTGTCTGTCTGTCTGTCTGTCTGTCTGTCTGTCTGTCTGTCTGTCTGTCTCTACGGGCCCCACACATATGGATCCTTAAATCAATCAATCAGTCAGTCAGTCAACAATTCATTCATCAGTGAATTATCTATCAATCAATTCATTCGTTCATTCACTCACTCATTCATTCATTCATTCATTCATTCATTCATTCATTCATTCATTCATTTGACAAATGATATATGAACCGGATGTCAAGCGAGTAATTAATATTCAAGAACTAAATCTCTTTGATGAATCAAAAGATTGGCGCTATATAAACGATGTGTTTTTTCTGTGTGACGTCAGAGTCGATGTTCCCGAAGAATCTCGACGACCTGACGACGAAGGTGAAGGAGTTGCCAGGCAGCGTCATGACAACGGTTTCCGGGGCAACGGAAAAGTGTAGTCTTCAGTAGTCGTCCTTAGTTCGTCGTCGTCTTCATCGTCCACATCACCAGCCATAGAGAAGCCAAAGTATTTCCTATGTACTTTCAAAGTATTTCCAAAGTATTTCCAACGTATTTGTAAAGTATTTGTAAAGTATTTGTAAAGTATTTCCAAAGTATTTGTAATGTATTTCCAATGTATTTTCAAAGTATTTTCAAAGTATATCAAAAGTATATCAAGAGTATTTACAAGATATTTACAAAGTATTTGAAAGTATTTATAAAAAAATATAATTATTCAAAGTATTTTCAAAGAATTTTCAAAGTATTTCCAAAATATTTAAAGGCTATTTTCAAAGTATATTCAAATTGTTTCCAAAGTATTTCCAAAGTATATTCAAAGTATTTCTAAAGTGGCCTATTTCCAAAGCATTTTCAAAGTATTTCTGCTTTCCAATTTTTGATCAAACGAGGAGGTCGACGATCAGCATCTTAACATTTTAACCACGATCATATTATAGAATCAATAAATAGAAACTTTTACTAACAAAATTACTACAACTAATTAATTGCAAGTCATAAAATATCATCATCGTTGCTGACTGAAGACGTCGTTATATCCTGTGCAGAATTTAGATAAATAAGACACCTTTTAAATTTATTTCTATGGCACAGTATAGTCGTCAATCACTGCACCATTTAATAATTTATTAGAATACATTGCAATCCATACTCAGGATGGCACTTCTAGCTTTGTCTACCTAGATCCAGGTTTTTCGGCGTAATCTAGGTTTCTAGGTTGTGTTTGTCAAGATCTAAGTTTTTTGCCACGTCGGATTTTCAGAAAATTTTCGCAAAAATAGAGAGTTTTTTAAAGAGTTTTTGGTAAAAATGTACGAAAAAGTAGGAATATCGGCGAAATTTGCTTAATTTTGGAGCGATGACTAATAAAAATCATCAGCAAATTCTAAAGAAGAAAAGAGGAAAATCTGGAATTTTGGGACCTGAAAGACTAAAAAAGGTCGTCAGAAATTTCAAGCCCATAAATTTAGTGTATTTTTCGAAAATTTCTGGATCTAGCCTTTTTACGGTTGGATCTGACCTTTTTAAAATCAGAGTGGCGTCCCTGTCCTTAATTCAAACAAAATTTAAATTACTTTGACACGATATTAGTCGTCAATCGCTAAGAGATTCTTTATTTAGACACCTTTTAGATTGTATTCTCTGACACAATATAGTCTCCTATCGCTAGAGAATTTCATCATGAAGGTTCCATTCAAGTTTCGTTCACTGACCACAATATTAGTCGTCGATTATAATTATTAGAATAGAATTTAAATAATTTAGACACCTTTTAAATTGAATTCTCTAACACAATATAGACGGCAAGTCGCACAATTTAAGTCGCGTGATATTGGATTTCCGATAGAAAGTGCTATAGAAAATTTCGGAAGATAACACAGAAAGTTAGCAACATTGAGCTGTACAGACGAATGCACCTAAAAGAAAACATCGTACAGAAACTGATGCAGAGAAAGTTAGGATTGTTTGGACATAATTATCTGTAGAATGAGCGATGAGAGAAAGATGAAAGCGCTAATGTTCGGACGAATGGATGGTACAAACAGAAGAGGAAGACCTAGTAGAGAGTGGCTAGACGACATCACTGGATGGGGCAGAGCACCGAAACAAGAGCTGAACCACACCGCAATGGACAGAGGACGATGGAAGAGCGTTGTGAAGATGGCATCAAACACATACGGGCGTTGAGCACATGGTTGCTGCTGTTGTTGCTGCTACTGCTGCTGATAATAATGATGATATGTAGGACGATGCATGTAAACTTCAAAGGTTCCGATAATAATAAGCAAAATCAAGAGCTGAACAAACAAACATGTCAAACAAATTTTTGTGGGCGGCAAAGGTTTCTGTTGTCATCATAAATTCCGTATCCTCCTCCAAGCAAGTATGACAGCAGAATAAGTTAATTTGGCCTGCAATTAAACCTATTAATTTTAGTAAAAAGGCAAATGCCCGTATAACGTATATTGCGTACGCAACAGAAATCGTATTTCCCAACCACTCCCCTCTGCATATGGACAACCTCTAAGAGGTCGTTTTACGCTGGTCACATTTTTCCATAACTTAGACACCTTGTAAATTACTGTTTATGTTATTATATATAATTGTGAATCGCTCCATTAAAGTAATATCACGCTGAAATTGTCATATTTAACTAACAAGGTTCTTATATTTTAGACACCTTCTAATTTTCTTTTTCTGATACTACATCAGACTTAAGTCATGTATGGTTAAATATATTAATTCATTAAATATTTTATTTGACTTTCAAGGTTCTCATAATAGTCAAACTCAATTAGCAGCAAAAAAATATCATGGGCCTATAATTCAGTGCAGAAAGCGAGGGTAAGACTCAGGGTGAGAATTGCCGGGGGGGTTGGGGGTTCAACCCCCCAGTCTTTTTTAGAGCCCCATGTTAAAGTATGTTTTTCATACCCCAATTTCAAGTTTATCATAGGCCAACCCCCCCCCCCCCCAGTTATTTTTCCACAATTCTCATACTGGACTAAGACTATATTTTTATAGTAAGGTTGTAAGGTAAGAACTAACATTGTCTTAATATGCATTACTTTTACCCTCGCAGAATCAAGAAATTAATATGGCGCCAACCAGAGTGAGATTAGCATTTGATGAACTGTTTTAATGTTCGGTCCATAAAAACATTTGCAGAATCGATCTGCGACGAACAAATCGTCCGAACGATGCAGATAAAATATTATTATTAATAGGAATCGATTTTCTTGTGTGTATGATGATGATGAACCGTGGGACAGATGCTGCAGACAATCATGGTCCATGCGATTTCTTTCAGACGATTATAATCAGCCATAGATGAATGACGGAGGAGAAGGAGTAGGAGGAGCACGAGGAAGAGGAGGAGGAGTAGGGATGAGGAGGAGGGAGGAGGAGGGAAAGGAGGAGGAGGAGTAGGGAGCGGACGACGAGGTGGAGGACGAGAAGCAGGAGAGAGGAGGATGAAGAATTAGGGAGGAGGAGGAGGAGGAGGAGGAAGAGGAAAAAGGAGGAGTAGGAGGAAGAGGAGGACGAGGAAAGAATGAGGAAGAGGAGGAGGAGAATGAGGAGGAGAATGCGGAGGAGAGTAGAAGAAGGAGGAGAAAGAGAAGATGGAGGAGCAGGAAGAGATGGAGAAGAAGAAGTAGAAGGAGAAGAAGGAAGAGGCGGCGGAGGAGGAGGAGGAGGAAGAGGAGGAGGAAGATGGCTCTGCCATAAAACAATGAATGCTGCTTTTAGCTGCATCATGCTTCAATCGGATATCGAAATCCACTTTGAAATGAGGCATTGATCCATCCATCAGTCGAGCGGACGGTCTGGTAGGCAGGAAACGGAGAGGCAGACAAGCAGACAGTTGAGCAGTCGGACAGTCAGTCAGGCCTCCAGGTATAGGCAGGAAGAAAGGAAATTATGTAGGCCTAAGCAGGACGGTGGCTGTCGGTCAGTTAGTCAGTTAGTCAGTAGATATTGAACCAACCAGCCAATAAGCAAATTCAGTTGTTAAGTTAACCCTTTAACGACCAGCATGTACTAAAATGCATGGCAAACATAATGTAGCTGGTCGTAAAGGGTTAAACTTGTATCAGTGTAACCACCTATTATTTTCCCCTTGATTGCGTATCTTACCTCTTTATTTCCTCATTCGTATTATTTTGTTTTATTTCTGCTGTTTTTAGGAATTCCGATAACGTCCAATGTCCACCACATGATTGGCAATCCGCTCCGGTCAGCACCACAGTCTGTGTGACAGCGTCTACGGTCTTTGAATAGATAGAAAAATAGGCCTACGCGTGTATCTGTAATTAATTACTAATAATTATTATAGGCCTAAAGTCGTAAATAAGTGTAATAGATCGGCGAATGAGAGAGACGCCTTAATACATTCCAGGTCGTACAATGTAATTAATGATAGGAATTCCAATCAGCAATTATTTAAGAGCTGCAGCCGAAGATATCGCTGTTGCTGGCTTGCTATTAAGAAGACAAGGTCATAAGGTCGTAGGTTACTCGCAAGTCGCAACGGTCAATATTATTATTCGTTGTAGTTTGTTAAATAACAATTTTCTGTTGTTTTTTTAATTAAAAGGCGTTAAAGTTGAATATTTTGTTAGGCCTATCACAGCCTTGGGCTCTTGGCAATTGAACGTAGCAAGGATCAACAAAGTATTATGTTTAGACTTGACCTATACTTCGATGGTCTATAAGCATCAGGCATTTACGTTATAGGTTAGTTTGCCTCCTTTCGTGATAGGGACAGACAGAAAAGCAGATACAATCATTCACAGAATGGCCAAACTGAGGGAAAGATCAGGGTCATGCAGAACTACCGAGGATTTGTATGGATTCGGCCCCCAAGATTTTCTTATGACCCCACAATAAAGTCCTCATTGCACATTAAAAGTGCATATAAATCAGCGTCACCAGTTATTTTTCTACAATTCTCGGAATGATAAAAACAGATAGGGCCTAAACGGTGCCCTGTATGAGCGTAATAATATAATATTAAATAATCTCCTTTATTCAACAATCCGGTTGATGACTATTGACTAGGCTATCTACGCACTGTTACAGTAGACCTATCGACCTTTAATTTGCTGGAGCGATTATTTAACCCTTGGTAGGCTACTCGTCAAGATTTAAGTTATGCCGCCTTGGTCTACAGTGTGCATAGAGTTAATATCCTATAGACTGTTAGGACGACTGGTTCGCTAGCCTACAAGTTATTTTGTATTAAAAATGAATGTTCTTTGTACATTAAATATTTCATGATTTCATCGTTTGATTTTGTACCAACTATATGGCTTAATAGACCTATACTAACGATTAATTTTCACGAAGTGAGCTCCAAATTTATGGAGCGCCACTTGGAAGCACCGACTAGTAGTATAGCGCTGAATGACTTCGAGAACAATGTTTGCATACGTTAAGTAAGTATGTAAGTAAGTAAGTAAGCCATCAGGTGAATTCCATCATTTGTGGTTTGAAGCGTACATAGTTTAACGATTTAAATAGGCCTATTTTACTTGACGACCCGAATGACCATGCCGAAAATCGCCCGATTGTAGTAGGAACAGCTGTTCTGAACGTAGGTCTAACACGCCAGGCTATTATACTTCAACGCTAAAATTCGTAGACCAGAGTTTTGAAACCATTTGAACTGGGACCCAGTTATGTCTACTTTTTTCAAGGCATGGCTCGCCGACCCATGTATATATTCTATTGAAACTTAAGAAACTTAAAAATTAAGTTAGGCCTAAAGAACATTTTCATAACGCTATCGCACGTACCGTCGTAATTTCTCTTGCAATGACCCTCTGAGCACATCACTAAACCTGTTACGTAATAAAGAATCTTTAGTGGTATTTCTGAACAAATAGACTTTAAATCCACAATTTAAAGGTGTTTAAGAAACCCTAGCGATCTGAAATCACTCCAGCAGCACCACGACATAATCTTAATGTTTCTGTCTGAATAGATATTGACTTATTCAAATACGTCTTCGAGACAGCAGCGTATAATATTATAAAATATAGGCCGTATTTATCTTATCATCATCATCATCATCATCGTCGTCGTCGTCATCATCATCATCATCACCACCACCACCATCATCATCATCATCATCATCATAATCATCATCATCATCATCGTCATCATCGTCGTCGTCGTCGTCGTCGTCGTCGTCGTCGTCGTCGTCGTCGTCGTCGTCGTCCGTGGGTTCAATCACCCGTTGGTGTCAATCGCAAGTTTCACTGTTTGTTTATGTGACGTCATGCGATTGATTTCTGTCGTGGTTCTCTTTTTACGGCTGGTAGTATCTGCACCCTACCAACCAACCCTCCTCTTTTTTCCAGGCTTGGGACTGGCACAGGTTGCCCCGTGGCGGAGTTCATCATAGTAGTTTAATTATAATTATGCATAATTTTATTCTCAATTTAAAAAAATTAAATATACAAAAGCCTAACATCGTATTAATATTATGAGATGAATAACATAGTCAAGCACCAGAGAAACAGACTATTAACTTTTTAACGAAATTTTCGTTATAAGTATATTTTGAATCAACGAGTTAAAGGTGTTTAAGAGAGTCTTAAACCCATTAGTCCAACGAGATTGAGAAATTTGTACTATCAGATAATCATGGTTTCCAATGACCTTTCCTCCCATTTTAAGTTAGGCCTATTTCTTATGAAGAAAATGTTCAACACATTTATTCTGAACCGCCACATCCGCGTTCTCTTTGTCGCTGTCCTTGTTTCCCAAGTGGTCCACGCCGACTCCTTTTAAGCGTAGGCTATCTCGAAACTGTCCTTCACAACGTGCTGGG
Source organism: Lumbricus rubellus (assembly GCA_945859605.1). NCBI lineage: Eukaryota > Metazoa > Annelida > Clitellata > Crassiclitellata > Lumbricidae > Lumbricus > Lumbricus rubellus. The sequence goes on from OX243817.1 coordinate 2,700,582, forward strand.
GTCCGGAGCGCTTCAGCGTAGTCGCCTAGAAGGCTAGAAGGGGCGCTATTTAAATGATCGCCTTAAATGAATGAATAGTCTCTGGTCAGTGCTTCAATATGAATAGATTATTAATTTATTCAGATGAGTCTTATAGGAGAAGCATAGGCCATCACTAACGTTAGCCTACTCCATATTCACTTATTTGCAAATACCAATCATTAGCCTAACAACTTTCGCTATCGCAGCGCTACGAGCGCTATAGGCCTAGGCCCTAGGCCCTGCCCTGGGCCTACCACAATCTAATAAATAAGGATTTCCTCTGAACAGATAATTTTTTTATTTATTCAAATGAGCATTACAGGCAGAAGCATAGCTATTTATCTTATCTTATCTGACCATTTATAAAGCGCTTCTTGCGGCAAGAGCCTTTCAGAAGCGCTCCCAGTGCGTTCAACTCCGAGAAAAAAGGCAAGTTTTTAGACGAGAGAAAGATGAGGATACACTACCAGAGAGGATGGCAGAGCGAACTGATGGGGGAAGCCCATTCCATAGGGAGGGACCAATGCAGGCAAATGATCTGGATTGCGCCATGGCGGTCCTGACTCGGGGGGACAAAGAGGTCAAGCCGATCAGAGGACCTAAGAGGACGCAGCGAAGTGGCAGAAAGGGGGCGAAGTATCTGATCACACAGATACTTTGGAGCAAGACCCATTTGAGACTTGATGACCAAAATTAGGACCTTAAATTGTATACGGGCCAAGAGTGGAAGCCAGTGAAGTTGAATTTATAATTTTGTCTTCATAGTCAATCACAGTTCACAGAATATTAGGCTTGATAATATTGTAACTCTTTGATGAGATGACAGCTATTGAACGAAATTTCCGAATGAAATTAATAGACTTTCAATCAATGATTTGAAGGTGTCTAAGATGCATTAGCGGTATCATCATCATGATCAATATCCTTAGGCTCAATGCCCGTAGGAGTCCGATGCCACTCTCTGTCTGAGTCTGTCTCGTGCCATGTTGCCCAGCTTCAACCGGTCCGGTCAGCAGGTCTGCTCCATACCATTAACATCTTGGAGCATCTAAACTACCTTGTCTGATTGAAGAGAATCGTGAAAAAGAGGCATGAAGGACAACGTGGGTCAATGCCCGTTGTGTCCCTTGCTCTCTCCCCGACCCTCTCCATCGGTCTGTCCTGACCGACCTGTGCATGTCTGCTTCACATCATAACACCTTGAAGCATCTGGGTAGCTATGTTACTTGTGTCGTGGTTTTGGCGGATTACAATCGTCTTGGTTTTTCACTGCCAGTGTATCGCCACCCATCTGGCAAACCTTCCTCATTTTGTCCGGGCTTAGGACCGGCACAGGGACGTTGTTGGTTCCCTGTGGCAGAGGATGGGTGCAGTTTAACGTCATGCCCAGGACATTAGCGGTATGATGTTACATAATGCAACGACATCTTCTGGCTACAGTAACTGTTGACACGACCTCTAGCCAGTCAATTAGGGTTCTCATATCGGGTTCTAAAATTAATAGCACCTATTACTCATTCATTCATTCATTCATTCATTCGTTCATTCATTCATTCATTCATTCATTCATTCGGACATTTATATAGCGCTCCTTCAAGTAAAAAAACTACTCAGAAGCGCTCAAATAATTAAAAACGCTCAATTACCGTTTGTGCTAGTCCCAATAATCTTTTATGAATGATGAGGCAAGACTACTTGAAGTGTGGCAGGACAGTCATGGATGGCGTCCTGGCACTTATTTACAAATCTGAACGCCGTTCTGCCACTTATTTGGCCAACACACCTGAAAATGTAAGGGGCGTCCTGGCACTTCTTTTGGAAAGGTAAGGGGCGTCCAGGCACTTTTTACACTGTCTTGCAATTAATGACCCTCTGAACAAAATTGTGAGACATCTAGGGGGCCTATAATGTGCCACATGCAGACTATAAAATAAATTATAATAATATGACAATAGGCCTAATCTCCTTTATTCAACAATCCGGTTGACAGACTGCAACCGGTTACAATTTACAATTATTATGCAATATGCAGTTTAAACAATAATTTTACAAAACACAGATCACAGATTAATTATCTTAACTGCATGTTAAGTATATATTCTCGAAAGCCGTAGGCTATACATGTATATGAACGGCTTTGATATTCTCGAAGAGACTCTAACGGGCCGCCACTTGTTAGAAGATGTTTAGGCCTACACTGGCCCGCCACTTGTTAGAAGATGTTCAAACTTGCCCGCCACTAAAAAGGTTTGACACCTCTGCTCTAACAGGACAGACAGCCTGCAATAATCGACGCTATTGCACATAATTAAAAAATAATGTTGACCTCTGAATGACCCGACTTTGAATAGAGGCTAAGTTCATAAATATTCAACAGCTATGTTCAATGGATAGCTCGAAGACGCCTTTCTGTTGTACAGAGAACATGCATCGTATTCTTTATCTCGTGGCTCACTTTCACTGCGACTTTATCATTTAAACGGCGCAGAAGATGTTCCAAAATGGTTTGATTATATTGTTATTAAGTGGCAGACAATGTTTTTGCTTTATTCATGCCGCGTAATGGGTTTCACGATCTAGGGTAATATGGGGTCGCCATAATATCGCTCAGCTCCGAGCTGTGGGGGTTAGTCTAAATTCTAAAACCATTACTGAACCTGCTCAAAGATTGCCCTAGCTAAATGGCAGAATGGAAGAACAGTATTATAATATGGTCTTATTTTTCCTAAATTGTTGGAATCGCTGCTGATTATCATTGCCAACATCTAATAGGCGTGTGACTATTTCCGGCGTAATTTCAGTATCGGGGACCGAAGCATAATGCAATATCGTTGGACAGTATCTAATGACGACACTAGCCCTAAGACTAATCCCAACCGACCCTCACGACACTTAACCTGACTCTAATCGACCCTCACGACGCCTGGTCTTACCCTAACCGACACACTCGGTCCCCAATACTGCAATTACGCCATATTTTCTAGGACTTTATTGCCACCACACAGAGGTTGAATACTAAACCGAGCGCTGTCTTTCATTAAATTAAAGATCTTTTGGAATAAAATGGAGTCTAAGGTTCTTCCATCTTGCCGTTGTCTCTGATATTGTGCAGAAATCTCTGTTAGAGTTTATGGTTGTCGTTAAGTTTTGCTTTTCGGGCTAATTGTTTACTAATTGTTTACTAATTGTTAAACTAATTGTGACTAATTGTGCACCTTTCACAGACAAAGGCATGCGGCTGGAAGTGGTAGAAGCACCACCGGTTGTCCCGGTCACAGCGCTCCACTTTACCGCTGAGTACCTCATCTCAGGTGAGTTTGAAATGTCATGGATCATGAATAATTCATAAGTTCTGTATGAATTATTCATTAATTGTGTCTGTATGAAGAATTCATGAGTTGTCTACTGTTTGAATATTTATGAGCTTTTTGCTTGGAGAATAGAAACTGTGGTTACACGAATAATTCAGTGTGTCAATTATTAAATTATTGCTTTAAATCAGCAGTTAATTTGATAATTGTGATTCAACAAAATGGTCCACATGAACCGTTAAATTGTTAAATTATAACAGGTTTGATTAGATTATGACTAGAATAGATTAAAATAGATTACCTTGGATATTGGATATTCATGATCACTGCTTATATGTACCATACATAATATGTCTTGTGAAAAAATTAGTGTTAGCTTGGATTATGTGAAGTTTTCATGAGCAGCATTCTCTAAAAAATCAAGATGAGTTTGGCCTGTGATTTATTCCAGAATTATTCATGAGCTTGGCTGTGAATTATTCATGAGTTTGGCTGTGAATTATTCATGAGTTTGGCTGTGAATTATTCATGAGTTTGGCTGTGAATTATTCATGAGTTTGGCTGTGAATTATTCATGAGTTTGGCTGTGAATTATTCATGAGCATGGCTGTGAATTATTCATGAGTTTGGCTGTGAATTATTCATGATCTTGGCTGTGAATTATTCATGAGTTTGGCTGTGAATTATTCACGAGCATGGCTGTGAATTATTCATGTGCTTGGCTGTAAATTATTCATAAGCTTGGCTGTGAATTATTCATGAGCTTGGCTGTGAATTATTCATAAGCTTGTCTGTGAATTATTCATGAACTTAGCTCTGAATTATTCATGAGCTTGGCTGTGAATTATTCATGAGCTTGGCTGTGAATTATTCACGAGCGTGACTGTGAATTATTCATGAACTTAGCTCTGAATTATTCATGTGCTTGGGCGAAGTGGACCACGCAAAGGATGTACGCATCTGTCAAAAATATTATTATAAATAACAGAGTTGCAGAATGTATAGCAGAGTGATCTCCGATTTAAAGGTGTCTAAGTAAAGCAAGCGCCATCCATATTCAGCTAAATATTTAGATGACAACAAAGATGAAGGTACCTAATCCCACCATCTTCAGCACAGCGCTTTATGGCTGCGAGACATGGGTGTACACCGCCTCGATAAAAAGATGGATCCTGGCATTCGAGAACAAATGCTACAGAATTAAGATCCTAAGAGTAAAATCAAACGCTGAAAATAACCAACAAAGAGATATATTTTAGACAGTGGATATATTCATGAGCTTAGGCTACTAATTATTCATGAGCTTGGGATGTTAATTATTCATGAGCTTGGGCTGTTAATTATTCACGAGCTTAGGTTATGAATAATTCATATGCTTGACCAGTTAATTATTCATGAGCTTGGGCTGCTAATTATTCATTAGCGTTGGCTGTTGATAATTTATTTTTGAGCTTGAGCTATGTGGTATTCACGCGCATCGTCTATGTATTATTCTTTAACCTAGATTAATTTCGCTTTCCATTGAAGACTCCATAGGACTTTTTACCATTGTTCTTGCACAGGTGTAGGATCGTATTGTCACCTGTACGAACTGAACACCTGGAGACGCTTGGCTTCCCATCGGATTTTTACCTCATCGTCCATACATGGAATTCGTCCAGGTAAGCGATTCATCAATTAAGGGGGAGAGGGGTAAGGGAGGGTGGGGGAGAGAGGAGGCAGGGGAATGGAGATAGGGACAGACAGAGAAAGGGAGGGTGGGCGGCAGGTGACGGTCTTTTCAGCCACAGCAACACGTGGCTAGCTACAGCTAGTTTATATATACAATACTATACTTTATGCCAAGTTTCTGTATGACTCTATCAAACAGCTCTACTCTCTGCAACTTCTGACTTGAGCAGGAGATTGGTAGCTACATAAATTTTGTTTTTATTTGCAGATGCATTGCAGACGAATGGCTACGTTTGTTTTTTCGGTGCGAAATCTCTCCGCGTTGTGGCTTTCAACGGCAGAGCGGAATTTGACAAAAGGTGGAAATCTTCCGAAAGTGTTGTATAAAGTATTTTCGCTGGAATGGAGCTTGTGAACATAACTTGAGAATTGCAGAAAAATGGGCTACATGAATGGACACAATGATACATATTACATGCACTAAGACACGTGCGTCCAAACACATGCACAAATGCACTTACTTAACGCACGTAATTATTTATGTACATACAGCCCCTCAAGGGCAGAAATTTAGTTCCAGATTTCTGCTCCATCTGCACGCCAGTAAGATCAGCTGTAATGAGTACATCGACTGTACACTGTCGGTGGGAAGATGAGATGGTAAGGGAGAGGGCTGGCCACCCATGTCCTCGTATGCTAAGGCTAAGAAAATGAAGTCGCTGACAATTCATACCCGTGGCTGCCCATGGCTTTGATTAAGGAACTGCTCTACTCTCCCTGCACACACTCGCCCACACACACACACGGACTCACATATGCACATGCTCGCATGCATATACTCGCATACACCCACATGCATAGATTACAATCAAACGATCCTATGTGAAGCTTGTTTATTACATTACATGTTGTATTTTGATGACTTCAGGTCTGTAGATGGATTGTAATTAAATATGTTTTTGTGTCTGTGATGATATTTTCAAATCGAATAACGATATTTAAACAGGCATCTAGTATTACCTGCTTCTGTTTGTCTGTTTGTAGTGGCTCCATTGTTTCCCAATCTTGGAACGAGATTCACCTGGATGATTGGATCTGGGATTGTGCTTGGATACGGAGGCAGGACGACGACGACGACGATGTTCTTATCGCTGCCGTTCTCGGTCACAACTCCGTCGTTCAACTCGACTTCAAGTCGGGATCGACTCTGAAACGCGTCTCATGTCTCGAGTCGTGTATTCTGTATCCTTGAATAGAGGCATGGATTGCACGTGAGCAAGTAACTGTTCTGCATCGGGGGCTCAGCTTAAAAACTCTTGTACTTGATGGTTGCTGAATGTAAGGAGTAAGTAGTGACTGAAAGTAGAGAGGTGTATTGGTGCTGATTGATTTGTAGCTCAAACAGGCCAATTTAAACTTTTATCCTGAGCTAAACTGGAAGCCAATGTATATGTGAGTGAGTGTGTGTGTGCCTGTATGTATCTGTGTGTTTATGTACGGTATGCGTGCTTGTTTGTCTGTATGTATGTATGTGTCTGAGTGTGTATGTATATCATATTGCATGCAGTTTGGTCAATATGTGTGTACGTGTGTGACACTGTGAGTGGCTGTTTAGTTTAAAGCATATTTGAAAGGCTTGTCAACGATGTTACAGAAATAAAACAACACAAATCTTATTTGATTTAGAATTTTCTGCAAATGGTTGATAAAATGAATTGAATTATTTGAATGGAATTTGGTTGGAATTGTCCTTGATGTACAGTTAGATATTCTGCTCGTCTGATTGGTCGGACATGGCGAGATCTGATGGTTGCCGTGGGAACTGTCTTCAACCAGGTCGTCCTTTGGTCGGTTAATGGGCCGGTCAATGAACTGAGTCAGGTCGAGGTCATGCATGTATTGAAAGGTCACCAGGTACGGTCTTTTGTTCCTAAAGTCTTATTAAAATGATTGATTAGGGTATAATTATACTGATTGATTGAGTGATGTGATTGTTGGATTGATTGATTGATTGATGGATAGACGGATCAAGGTAGTTTTGTCTTCGTTTGAATGTGCATGGCCAACTCAGCCATAATGACTGTACACTGTTAGTGTGAAGATGAGACGGCGAGGGAGAGGAACATTTGTTATATAATAATATTTTATGATATCATTTGTCATGTCGAAACTTCTCGTGTTAAAACAATAGTATTCTCTGATATTGTAATGATTTAATTTCTTGAAGTTATGATAATATTTTACGATGTTATATTTAGGTCTTAATTTCATAAAGTTATACTAACATAACTTCTGGCAACATAATTTTATACCATATCAGTGATATTCATTCGCCTCTGAGTGGAGGGATTGAAGGGGCGCCATAGCAAATGAAAGAAATAAAACATAAAAAAAATAAAAATGGGTTTTATATTTTCCACCGTCATAGGGAGTCGTGATGGGTGTCGACTACGACTCGCGTCGACGTCAGATCTGCTCCGTGTCGGACGATCGCAGCATCCGAGTGTGGCAAGTCATTAATCGAGAGTCGACTTGCCACGTTGATGGTCAAATCAATGACAATGATGCGATGAATACTAATGACTGGAGACTTGCCGAGTTTCGTCCGCTCCATGTTCTTTACGGCCATGCAGCTCGCGTCTGGGACGCAAAGGTTTTGACCGATGGCTACGTCAGCGTTGGCGAGGTGCGAAAGTGAATATTTATCTTCATAAATATTGGTTGCTTGTTGTGGTATTGTTAATGTATTGTATTAGTAAAAAGTTGTGTGTGTCTGTCTACTACTAAATATGAATTTTATTTTATTGCTATTATTAATTTTATATTGCATTTAATAATAATATTTTTTATGATATTTTTATTGTTATTGTTTGTTATTATAATTATTATTGTTGTTATTATTATTATTATTATTATTATTATTATTATTATTATTATTATTATTGCTACTATTATTATGCATTTTTTAGCTGGCACTATAGATGCCATAGTAACAATCGAAAGCTGTGAGGAACCGTCCCAGAGAAAGTTTGAATCCATGTGGTCTGTGTTTGTAAGCCAATCAGCCACTTTTTGGTGTTAGTAGGCAGAAATAGCATTACTCTGCATGCTGAAAAGTTCCCACTGGCAAGCTCTTGCACACATGTAGAGCCTAACCCTTGGTAGTGCTCCATCCAGTGTTTGAGCAAGACATTTATGATTGTGTAAACTTTTCTCTTTCTCGTAGGATGCGACCTGTTGTCTGTGGGATTCAGCCGGCCAGGTCACTCAAAAGTTCAAAGGTCATCAGGTACGAACTGGAATACGTGTTGCTTGTAATTCCCCGTTTTTTTAAAGAATGTTTAAACAATGTATTATTTCAGTTTAATTCTCTTACACATATTGCTCTTATTTATGAAATGCCATTATGGTTCGATTTCATTGTTGGAGTTGATTCTCGATTAAATTCTAATTGGTATTTCAAACGTTCTTTTTTCATATATAGGGCAAGAGCATTTGGAGCTTGGCTGTGAATTCTGACGAAAGTCTTTTGGTGAGTCTGTGTTTTACTTTTTAAATCTAGTCTAAGCTAATTATGCTGAGTGCAAAATATGGCTTAGAAATTTCAATCTATTCTAAGCTAAGCTTATCTAAACTTGGCTAATTTAAGCAGCATAATGGCTTGTATTCTTTAATCTGGCTTAAGCTAATTTCAGCTTGCAGCATATGGCTGAGATGTTGTATACACTGTGAAGTAATTATGATGTCAGAACTGACTGGTTTTAATAAATGAATGAATTTAGTAATTAATCTAATCTAATCTTGTGACTTCTAATTAATTTTGACTCGAGTACTAAAAGATTGTGTGCTCTCGTTTCCGTTTACATTGCAGGCGACTGGTGGCGGTGACTCAAGCGTACGAGTCTGGCATCGCAGTTCTGCCAATCGATTGTCGGAAAATGTATCGATGACGGATATCACATTGCCAGAGTCATGTCAGGCAGGTTCAGAAATGCAATCAATGTTTAATTTAATCGAGCATTGTAAGTGCTGTGGTCTTCCTCCATGTCTCCTTCACCTCCTCCCTGCCTTCTCCTTTCCTCCTCCTTATTCTCCTTGTCCTCCTTCTCCTTGTTCTTCTTGTCCTCCTCCTTGTTCTCCTTCTCCAAGTCCTTCTTCTCCTAGTCCTCCTTTTCCTTGTCCTGCTTCTCATTGTCCTTCTTCTTGTTCTCCTCCTTGTCCTTCTCCTAGTCCTTCTCCTAGTCCTTCTTCTCCTAGTCCTCCTTCTCCTCCTTCTCTTGCCTCTCTTTCATATCATCCATATTTTGTATTACAGTGATTTTTTATGCAGAACTGTGCATGATTGTTTTCATTTGCAGGATGGTGACTTCCCAAGAGTTGTGAAACTTCTCAACTCGATGGTCATACTTGTCATGACGAACAAAGGGTGAGAAACAAATAGCTCAACACATTCGAGCGTACCTTGTTATTTCGCTCTGTTGGCTTCGTAATTTTTTTAGCATAATTATTTTGTTTTCTTTAGACACCTTTTAATCGTGATCTCTCTCAGCACTATATATATATTCTGTAACTCTGTTATTTTGTAATCATCGTGGACCACTTTAATGCTTATGCCTTTTGCATTGTCAACTTCCCCCTTCAAACAGTTTAGATCTGATCTTCAGATTCTTCAAGTTCCTCATACAAGCTATGACTCATTCCCGGTCCTTTGCCTCAATTGGTCACTCTCTTTGGAAGACGCTGTCTCCATCTACTCCATCTCAAATTCTAACAGAAAATACCTCCTCCTCCTCTTCTTTTCTTGTCTCAAAACTTATCTTTTCTTGTGGCCTTGTGCACTGGGAGCACCTCTGAACGGTTCACCTTATGTTCATTTACCCCTGTGGTTCGCCCTCTTTGCAGGACTGTTGAATTAATATATTATTCAGTGTAATATTGCACCACCTTTTTTGAGGAAATCATGAAAGCTCAATGTGTCATCGTATTTTAGTCGTTTGTTGCGACATGACGTGTCGAGCGGCGATTGGACGGTTGTCATGGATGACATGACGTATGCGTCGTACAGTGTCATCACCCCTGACCCCACCAGGTCAATGGTTGCCATTGGCAACATCAACGGATGGCTCAAGCTTCTCGTTTGCCAGTCGCAAGGTTCTCGTGTTTTTATATTGAATATTGTGTTCATTTATTTATGTAGGGATTATTATCGTACGTATTCAAGTGGTCTGCTCAATGCTATTAATTTATTTATGTATTCTGCACACACACATACACACACCCACACACACACACATGTATGCGCAAATGCACATTATGTATTATTTATATGTATATAAATATATATATATATATATATTTATGTATAATATATATGTGTAGATATTTACAATTTGTTCTTTATGTGTTGGTTTGTGCTCCTTGATCCATGATTTAGTACGCTTGGAATTATTCATTTATTCATTCTTTCACTCAATAATTCCTTCATCCATTCAATCGTTTGTTCCACAGATTTATATGTTACCTGTGGTATCACATGACGAAGACTCGATTGAAGCCATGCTCTGTATGATTTGATTATGGCTCCATAGAAGTCATTGGATTTGATTAAACTCACCGGTGTCTTAAGAGTTCCATTAAAAATTAACAGTTGGTGTCTGTCTTCTCATAGCTGGATTAGTCGAATCTCTTGAACAGCGGATGTACAATGGAAAAGTTCTCAGCATTGTCTGGCTAACTGGAGCGATGGATAGCTTCCTTACGTCTGGTCCATCTGGACAAATGGTCAGTTGGAAAAGGATACGTCGTCTGGAAAAGTTTTCCAGTTTTTCCCTCACATTGCGATGAAAATAATAATTTGATTTAAGTTTTTGGTTGTAGTTGTTGTCATGCTGGACATTATTTTTTGTCCTGTTGGCCAATCACTTTTGTGACCAGTGCTACTGAGTTGCAGACTACAGTTTGAGTGGCACTGCTCCAAGCCGAGGGTGTCCTGAATACCCATTGTTGATGTTTTACAGCAACATACTTTGCACTTTTTTAACCGTTCCATTTTTTATGTCGTTCTGTGCTTAACCTTTTTTACTTTTTTGTATCGTTCCATATTTTAACTTTTTTTCATACCATTCCATATACGATGCCTAACTGATCTTTGATGCCATTACCTTACAATTACTTATTACCTTTTTCATACCATTACCAATACCCAAGTGATTTTTTTAAACCATTACCTTAACTTGTTATCTTATTACCTTTTTCTTACCATTACCGATTTACCTTGTAATGCATACTTATTACCTTTTTTCTGACCATTTTCTCTTATACGATACCTAAGTGGTTTCTTTCTGTTCCAGTTTCTCTGGCGAGTGTGCACCACAAAAGAATCCGACAAACGCTCGCTGTTACGGTTGAGTGAGCTTCTGCTGCCCTCTGCAAAGCAGCGTTGGGTGACGTCAGCATGTTTCGTTTGCCACGCTTCATTGCTCGCATGCGGGGACCGCGAAGGTGGCATCCACGTCTACCGCGGTTCAAGACCCGATGCCAGTGTGAGCAATTATGGTTGCATCATGACATCTTATTTTACCATGCATGCATGCCTCAGGTTACCCTACTCACCTTGGCTTGTCTGCTTCAAGCCTTGTCCTACTCACCTTTGTTTATCACTTACCCTACCTCTTTTGTCTTTTCTCACATTACTTTAACGTCCGTGAATTCACAATATTTTGTTAATGTTACCTAATTTCACTGTAGTTTTTCCCTTTTAAAGGTGCTATAAAAATTGGAAGATACATAATTCTATGTACGTACGTACATGCGTACATGCATACATACAACATATATGCATGCACACATACATACATGCATGCACACATACATATACACACATGTTTATGTATACATATACATGTACTCCTACACAATATTGCACATGTACATATATACACATACATACATGCATGCATACATAATATACACATACACGCATGCATACATTTATACATGCATTCACGTGTACCTGTCTTTTTCCAGGTGATGTCGTTTGATTTGCAACCATGTCAGACGTTTTCTCGAGTCCACGGATCGAGCGAAGTCTCCGAATTGTCTTACCAAGCTGGACAGGTTTACTCGTGCGGTCGAGATGGACACTACCGAGTGTTTGCGGTCACTACTGACCAGCGCCTTCAGCTCCTGCACAGCTGTAGGGTCAGTTGTAGTCACTATGATTATGCTAAGAGATTATCAAGATGAGCTAGATAAATAATATTCAGGTCATACTTTCTTGCATAGCATTGCTTACATATGTATGTATGTGTGTATGTATAAATTGTATATATGTATGTATGACATACAATAAATACGCCAATCAGAATTGTGCCTTCATGGTGGCTGGCCCCTAGGTTTGGAACAGGCTTCTTTTGTCGCTCTGCTTGTTCCCCAGGGTTCACTCTAATTCTTTCTATGCACAATTCATAACTGTCTATTTTAGCTGTACTTGGGTTGTGAGCACTTCTGAGTAGTCGCCTAGAAGGGGCGCTATATAAATGAATGAATGAAAGGTGGTTGTGCATATTTGTGACATTTATTAATGTGATAATTTTGCAGAACTATTATTACCCTGCGAAAAACTTTGAACAGAGACAATTCTCTTGTTTTACCAATATTAGTCATTTATGAAATCTACTTGAAGATTTTCAAGAATTCGCTCATCCTCCACCATCGTCTATTATTTAAGAAACCAAAGCAACATTAGGGCAAAAATTACTTTACAACACATATATGTACGGTACTAACTGTTTATTGTTGAATGACAGTCAGAACGTAATCCAGGTGAGTTTGTAATACCTGTGCAGGTGTGTGTTGATTGGTTTTTATCAGGTGCTGAAGGGATTGGATTGGCTGTCGCAGTTGATATTCCATCCGCAGGATATTCTCGTCTTTGGATTCCATTCGGTGAGCAAGGCCTCCTCCTGACTTAATGTCCAGCATCAAATATTTGCCTCATTCATCTAAATATGTCGTTTGGTGGAATCTGAAACTTGAAGGAGACTGGCGGTTATTAAAGCATCTGAAACTGAGATTTAAAGGTGTTTAACTAGAAACTAATTTGCGATTTCAAGGTGTAATTTTTATTTATTATTATTCAACAGTTTAACGACATCTTATAGCAACAAAGGCTGTTGACGTCTTTAAATTTACAGTATCAATGTATTTCAGTTCACTGTTTAAATGTTCCGCAGTTTCTGTCTATAATGTCTATCTTTTTTTTTTCTTTTCATTGTTCTTCTTCTGGGATTTGTATTTCCATGTCGACAGTGTTCATAAGGTGGTTGCTGTAAGTCCTCTTTGATGCATTTGTCATTATTTAGTGTCACCAATTAACATACATGCATAAACATGCATATATTTAAATATACATTCATTTTCTGATTTTAATTTTCATTTATTTTTAATTAATACATATATAAGCAAATAGATTAGATATTCAACATTAATATGAAAATCAAATCATTCAGCCATCATCTTTAAGCTTAAACAATAATATCAAAAATCGTTTGATTCAATGCCTATTTAATCTATTACAGAATTAGTTAACACACACACACCCACATACACACACAAACCACACTAAAAAAAGCAAACAAATACAACTAAAATTATAATTCACATGCAATACTTCTTACATAATTTTTCCATTAGTTATGGTCATAAGTATATTATAAGCTTCAAGATAAATATCTTGAATAGAGAATATATTTTTAACACTACATTCCACTTTTTTCTCTACACATTTTTTAAGTAGTAGGATTGAAATGTCATTCTTTTTACAAGCGAACAGCGTATGTTCGATTGTTTCTGGCAATTGGCATCCAGAGCACAGGTCTGTTGTGCTTTTACCTATCACTTTCAACCAGCTGTTATTAAGGACATGCCCCATTCTAAGTCTGGTAATTTGAACTTCTCGTTTCCTTATAGAGTCCATAAATTTTATATCAGTGGATACCAAAGGCTGAATAGATTTATAAAATCTCCCTTTTCCTTCAGTATCGTATTCAATTTGCCATGTATTAATAACATATTTCTTTATTAAAGAATAGATTTCCATTAATTCTAGATAATTTGTTGAATTAATCTCCAATAGCTCTTGTCCTTTCTTTGCAAGGGTGTCTGCCATTTCATTTCCAGATAATCCAATATGACTAGGGATCCATGCTATGATTAAACTGCTGCTTTTAAGTTTATTAACATTATCTATAAATTCCAGAAATAAATTAGGCCGTGAAGAAGACTTGTTTTCTTTTATAGATGTGGCCACACTTAATGAATCAGTATATATTATATAATATACTTATTTGCATTTGCAGTTTCATTCACATTTTCATTTAGGATAATCCATTTTATCGCTTCAATAATGGCCGTTAATTCAGCAGAATAAATTGAGGAGTTATCTGCTATCCTATAAACGTTGTGAGAATTCATGGAGGGTACATAGAAAGCTGCAGAAACGACATTTTCAATTTTAGAACCATCTGTATAGATTGATGTGCAATCAACATATTTATCAATTAATCTTAATGATAGGGATGACATAATGTTAGGAGAGTCCTTCTTTTTGTTTATATGTTTCTTCAAGGACAGATCGACTTTAGTGGTTCTGTTAAACCATGGAGCGGTTGACTGAAAAATTGGAGATTTAAATGGTTCGGATGTAATTGAAAAGAAATGTTCAGTTCTTTTAAAAATAGAATTTTGGTTCACAGAAGATGCACAATAGTAATTTGACCAGTGATCTCGCATGGTCTCTGCTGCTGGATGATCATTTGAACCTAATATTTTTGATCCAAACTTGATTGAGTTACTCAATCGACGCAGGTGGAGGGGCACCTCTCCACACTCTCCACACTCTTGGTGTAATTTTGAAGATACTGACGTTTAATAAAGCATTTGAAATTGAGATTTAAAGGTGTTTAACTAGAACCCAAATCGTGGAATAAAGGTGTGATTTTTGAGGAAATTGGCCTATATTAAAGCATGTGGAATTACGATTTAAAGGTGTTTAACTAGAGCCTTATGATTTTGACGGCTTCGAGGAAATTTCTTGTTACATCCAGCGCCGATAACAGGGTCTTTTTTTATAGGGTTTATTAATTATATCATTCAATAAGTGTGCAATATTAATCTTCGTTTAATTTCAAACTGACGTACCTAGTTCATGGTATATGACGGATAATGATATAAGAAGTTATTACAGGAGTCGAATTTGACTGTGGACAGCCAACAGCTGGGATCCGAAACATCCGAGTCTGTTCGTCTGTAAGTAAGTAAGTAAGAAGTAAGTAAGTAAGTAGTCATCATATTGCATAAAATAATTACTTACGTTTAAAAAAATGATAAGCTGCAACAGTTGGCAGCAGGTTTTAAAGTTAATCGTACATAAAAAAATAAAAATTATGAAAATGCATCTGTTGATGAAACTATTTTTAGTCAAATTTGATTTGTAGAATGAGTTCGTCGCGTACAGCACGAGCACCAACCAGCGTCTGTTTGCAGTGCCATGTGGAGGTGGTCATCGTGCGTGGGACTTTGCGATGTCTGACGAAGATGATGATGATGATGATGATGGAGGAGGAGGATGTTTCCTTGTTTACATCAAGCAACGAGGAATTGCTTTCTATCGAACGAAGATGACAAAGTATCAAGATATACTCAGCGTATGATGATAATGTGCTTTCATTCTTAGCCTGTATAAGGTGATGTTGTATTGGAGGCTGTGGTCAGTTAAGGGGGGATGTCCATATAATTTTTTTTTTCACAATGAGGGGAGGGGATGATTGGATTTGTGAGATTTTGTGTTCGGGTGGGTAGAGTGGGGGGAGGGTCTATAAAAAAATGTACTTGGTACATAAGGAAAAATTAATTTCTAAGTATGACATTCCAATTAGCCTATCTATCACTCTGTATTATCCTATATAAGTCATCCGACATCATTATTTGTCGTTTCGTTTTTTCCCCCGTTTGTTGTCGTTTTTTTAATGAAAAGGGCTTTTTTTCGTTTTTTTCATTCCATTTTTGTTGTTTCTTTTTTACATTTATAGATGGAAACAGTAACACGTTGTTTTACTGTACCTAGGTTTTTCGCTCTTGGCCGCTTAATTTTACAAATAAATCATTTGTTTTCTTTAGACACCTTTAATCGGTGATCGCTGTGGTTATATATATACTCTGCAATTCTGTTGTTTTTAATTATCTTCCCCATGGTTAGTGTTTATGTCTTTTGCATTGTCAACTTTGCCCTTCAAACAGTTTAGATCTGATCTTCAAGTTCCTCATGCTATATAGAACAGCTATGGATCAGTCCATGTCCTTTGCCTCAATCCGATGGCATTTTAGTACATTATAATTAAATTTTGTTCAGATCTAAGCAGTAAACCATAGCAGTTAACAAATTTTAGCTTGCAAATATGATTTTTAACAAAAATAGTAGCCTATGCTAAAACGGTAAAATAAATAGATTTGCCTGTTATGGTTTTAGGAAGTGATTCTTGGTTTGAAGTGTGATAACTTATAACATAATTTATGCTATCTGTCTTCTGTCTGTCTCTGTTACTCTCTAAAACACAATTTTCAATGACTTATTTTGTTTCACTTGTAGCCAAGCTTACACGGAAGAGAGGTGGCCTCCATTAGGCATCTTGTTTCCCAAGCTAATGATTCTGGTATGTTTATTAGTTGAATTACTTAATTAATTAGTTTGTTGGTTAATTGAAATGACTGCTTTGGTGATCTATTGTTTTTGCGTTTTAAATTATTCGCTGCTGCATGAGTTTTAGCTTTGCTTTAATACAAGTTGGATCGATGAAAAAACTTCTTTCTTAAAGTGAGATTGATGAAGAAATTTTTTCTCAAATAGGAATTGGATTGATGAAGAATAATTTATGTAGAAGTGGGATTGATGATAAAAATATGTGTTGCACAAATGGAAGCCGGATTGATTAAGCGACGTGGTCTTGTGAAAATGGTAACTGGATTGATGAAGAGAATTCTACTTAGTACAGATGTTGGTTTGATTAAAAAAATGATGTCAAAAATATTTATTTGTGGTTGTTTAAGGAAAATATTTATATAGCATATATAAAACCATTAATATTATATGTAATTTTAAAATTGTGTACATTGTGTTTTATTTATTTTCTGTTTGCTTTTCCAATTCATGTAGCAATTCAACATTTTGTGGCAACTGCTGGAGAAGATGGTAGACTCATTCTCTTGTCCATATCAGGTAAATTATTCAGCTTGCTATTCTAACCTGATTCATTATCTTTCTATCTCTGTCTGTGTCTTTCCTTCTATATCTCTGTTTGTCTCTTTGTGTGTGTGTCTCTCTCTCTTACTGTCTCTATAATTGGGGGACTCAACCAAGCATTGCTGTGTCAATGATGTGGTGCCATGTATTGTTCCAGCTTTAGCCTTCTTTCAGGCTATGTTGGCTATCTTTCAGTACGACTCTATTCCATGTGTTGCTTCCAATTTTTCTCTGCTTTACATATAAGTTCAATATTATTTGCATGTCATTTACATGTAATTTGAAAATTATTTTCATAGCATTTGCATATAATTTGAATTTTATTTTCATATCGTTTAAATAGAAATATTTATGTTACATATACTTATGATCTGAATATTATTTACCGATCATTTGCATATTAAAATTTGAATATCATTTCAGAGCCAAAAGTCAACAAATGCAAGGAAATCCCCGCAAGATATCTCCATGCGACTCACGTCGTTGCATCAACGCAGGTACCAGCCTCAAGTCTTCGTGCGTTGGGGATTTCGAGGCGGCCCTCTGGTGACAAAAGCCAGAGTAGCTCAGTGGTCAGTGATGTTCTCGGTCAAACGGTCATCTTCTCCGGTGGAAGCAAGGGTCAGCTAATCGCATGGAAACTCCACGTGACAGACGCCACGCCATCTAGGGACGACTCCACAAAATCACGTGACAGCTCATGTCACGGTGTCGTGACATCGAATAACGACTTGACGACACCAGGGGATGACTCTGCGACACCATGTGACAGCTTTGTGACACCCAGTGGCAGCTTTGTGATGCCGAGCGATGGATTCTGGGAGTTTCTGGCGTCGCATGACCTTTGCTGGAAAGGTCGGAAGCGACTTAAGCCATGGAAAGAACACCTGTACAGTCCGGACGTGGAGACGCGATATATGGATGTGAGCGCCTTCTGTCTCACTCAGCTTGACGCTCGTCTTCCGTGTCACCTGCATTGCGTGGTCGCTGTGTGCTCGTCAGGTGTTCTCAGGTAATAATTAATTAACTTACCTGAGAATTAATTAACTTACCTTTCTGTCGCCATTTTTGTTAAATGCAAGCACAAGTTTGTATCTCATTGTGGCATATTTCTTCCACCAAGAAGGCCTCCTCCTCTGATTTGATGACTCTGTCAAGGGACCTTGAGCATGTTGTTTATTATTTATTTTATTAATTCATATTAATACAATACATTGATTCTAGTATATTGAGTTTATAATTTTATTTATTTTATTAATGTAAATAAAAAAATAATATGTTTGTTTTCAGGGTGTTCGTGTTTGACGAAAAATGTCGCACCTTCCACTTGATCGCATCTTCTTCCAGTCAAGGTCATTGTCTTCTCAAGGTCAAGCATTTCTTCCATCAGTCGAAAACTAACGGAGCGGAAAGAACGTTCGCTTACGTCCTGTCGGCCGGAACGGACGGTCGCATTGCATTGTGGGATATCTCGGACGTCATGCTCACATTCTGCAGGAATAATTTTCCAACGGAAAAAGCGAGCAACGCTTCGAACATTTTCAACCATGGCAAAGGCACCGGTGATGATGTCGGTACCAGTGGTAATGTCGGACGTATTTCAGACAATGTCAGAGGTAGTGTCACATTTAACACCAGAAAGGACACTGTCAGGGACGTTGTCAGTAGTGACTTTGAGTCTTTGGGCTGCACGTTGCCCGCCAATGACAGAACAACGTCTGACAATCCTAAACATCCATCTTCTGGCAAACTGCCATCTGCCGACATAATGCCATCGTCTGCCGTTTCCAAGACGTCAAATGGACCGACGCGACTCGTCAGGCGCGATTCCATCGACTCGATATCCGGTAATCTGAGCGGAGAGAATTCTTCCTCAGAAGCATCTTACTCATTGAGCTCGGAAGAGGAAGAGGAAGAAGAGGAGGATGGTGGGAAGATGGATGGCTGGAATGGGAATGGTTCTGTGGGAGAACTTGGCAAACCGGTTGTGATGTTGGAGGTTCACCAATCTGGAATCAATGCTTTGGATGTGAAGCAAATTGATGGTAAATTTCTTGGTACTAACATATGCATATGTATATTTGCATAAATCCATGCATACAAACATTTATTTATTTACTTATTAGGAACATTGATATACATTCCCCGAGAAGACCGACTTCCAACCCCGAGAAGACCGACTTCCTGTGGTGTGCGACCAGAAGACGGTGTCTCCATCTCGACACCGGCGCGCTGAGTGTCAGTGGGGCCCTGATACGGCCTTCGACTTCCGTGCGCGATCTCGGCGTCCTGCTGGAGTCAGATCTGTCCATGAGGCGCCATATCGCCTGGACAGTAGGTTGTTGCTTCCGGCAGCTCCGTCTCATCAGGAGCTGCATCAAGTCCTTGCCCTTTGAGGCCGCGAGGGCGGCCGTCGCCGCTTTCGTCACTGCCAAGGTGGATCGCTGCAACAGCTTGCTTGCCGGCGCGCCTGCGTGCCTCTTGGACGGACTCCAGTCAGTGCTTAATGCCGCGGCGAGGCTAGTCTGCAACAGGAGAAAGTATGACCACGTCACGCCGCTCCTCCGTGATGTCCTCCACTGGCTGCCCGTTCCATCTCGCATCGAATTCAAGCTCTGTTTGCTCGTGTTCAAATCGCTTCACGGAGCTGCGCCCGAGTACCTGCGCGATTGCTGCATAGAGACTCATTCCTCCGCGGCTGGGCTTCGGCTCAGATCATCCGAGAGGTCTGATTTGCGTGTGCGGAGAATGAGAACGTGCTTCGGCGATCGTGCCTTCTCGGTCGCTGGTCCTCGTTGCTGGAACAGTCTTCCTCTCGCTATCCGATCAGCAGGCTCAGTGGACTCTTTTAAAGCCAGGCTAAAATCACACTTGTTCGCTAGGGCTTATCCGGTGTAGCTGTTTTTTGTAAGGCGCCCTTGTAACGGCATGGCTGTGTTACTGCGCCATATAAATCGTCGTAATTATTATTTATTATTTTTATTATTCCTGGTACATGCATAATTACATGCATACATATGTCCACATGCACACACACACACATACATCCATACACTCACATTTTCACACCATTTACATATAACTTAATATTCATTATAATATCATTTGCATATAATTACTTGATTATCATTCATTCATTCATTTCGTGAATTTATATAGCGCTTCTTCAAGAAACCTACTCAGAGGCGCTCCCAGTCCAGCCACAGCTAAAATAATAGGTTTTGAGCGACTTATAAAAAGCAGGTGAATTCGTTTGCATGTGTCGTTCCATGGTCGAAAGGCAAGTACATGTATGCAAGCATTGATGGTTGTTATTATTGCTATTAAATTATGTCTCTTATTATTAAGACTGTCATTATACTTAAACAGCTTGTAGCGGTAATTCATTACATTCCAAATAAATCTGTCTGTTGTGTTTTTCTCGTTCAGCCGATCGCAGTTTGTACGCAGTGGCATCTGGTGGCGACGACAACGCTCTTCATCTGCACGTCTTTGACTTGTCAGATGTCGCCACCATCAGATCTGTTTGCCATGACGTCATCGCTTCAGCTCATGCAGCCCAGATTACAGGTGACGACACGTTTTGTTTGTATGTGCACTTGTTATAGTGCCCCTTCAAGGTTCTACTCGGAGGTGCTCCGGACTGGAAGGGTGGACACTGAGTCAGAGTTTTATGCCGATGTGCTGAGCAATTGCAAGTGAAGGACTTGCTCAACATTCCCTGTATGGCGACTAAGGTGGATTCAAACCTGCAATCCTCCAGCTGCAAGGTATCAAACATACCCACTACACTACCATGGCCCACAACACCGCACATTGCATTACATAGTTTTACATCACATCTGCATGATATAAGGTAATATAATTTGAAACTTATATGGTGCTGCTCACTGCAGTAAACCATTAAATAACGTTTCCAGTGCACGGTGTAATAATGTGACGGTTGGTGCTATATAAATTCCTGATTCCTGGTTTTGATTGGTTGGTTATGTTTCTTCTGTTTGTAGGGATTCGTTTTCTTGATGAGATGACGTTGGCTTCCGTTTCGATTGACCAGCGCTTGACCTTTTGGACGTTCCAGGATGACCAAGCAGTGATAAAGGTATTGACCATACTGGAATAATCATCGTCCATTATTGTAAGATGAATGCAAAGTCAGCCGGTTGGGAATATTCTTATTTATTGTTATTGTTTTTATTATTACTTTTATTATCTATTATTATCGTTATTTTATTATTATTATGTGTTATCATTATTATTAATGTTATAATTATTGTTATTTAAAAAAATGATTTCAACATTTATTAAAACACGACTCAACTTGACTCAAGCTTAAAACTAAACAAAAAATTATTATTACTATTATTTTATTATGTTCATTTATTGGTAAACAAACTTGATAGAAACACCACTTTCAGGTACAAATAGCAACTGATCAAATGGAATATGCGCATAACATTGTCTTTGTCCATGTCTATTGAAACTATCTTAGGGTGAGTTTAGAAAATTACATAAAATTTTATTACATAAAGAATGATTTAAGATGACATATATATATAATATATAATTATATAATATATATTTAAGATAGGCACTCGTAGGATGGAGTAATAGTTGAGTTTTATCTTTCATCTAGCTGAAATCTCTTCACACGGTCTTCACAGATGTTGCTGATGTTGCAGAGCTCGAGATCTGGAATGGTGCTCACACCCGGTAAGAAGAGAAATAGCATGTACATTGTACAGATGGTTTTCTACTGAGTAGTCATGAAAGAAATTGGAGGAGATTTTCCATATGGGGTTGTTACCAATTATTTTCGATTTGGAATTTCCGTTGGACATAGAATTACACAGAATTGGTAATTTTCGGAAATTGTTATGAACCCAATAAAATTATCTAACTATTCCCATGCTTACAGATACTTCAGTATTGTTTCTGGGAGATACTGCAATTGTGATGATTCTGATAGTTGGTAAGTTCACAGATTTCGAAAAGCTTATGAAATGAAAAGGGATAAGTGGTTATGTTCTCCCGTTATTGGGAACTCCACACACTGTTTTATTTTATTTTTTATACAGGGATTGTAGTGGAAACCTATTGGGAAAATATTTAAGCTTCTCTGATTAAGAATTCTGAAGGGGCGCTATATAAATCCTGATTTAATTTTTTACTTTCAACATTGGTAGATTTCCCTAAAATTCTGTGGCAATTCTTTGTTTTAGGTCCAATCGTGCATTTCATCTTGCCGTCTCTGGAATAGGTCTGCAGTGCTTCAATGCACAGCTATGAACACTTGCAAACCGATTGTAACGTAAGCGAAGTAGGGTAAGGCTTCGTAAGTACCCCGCTTCAGATGTCAGGCATCGAACCTTGCAACTCTTTGGCTTGAGAACGTCAGCCTGCTGGATTAGAGATTAGCCGGTGTTTGAACCTTTTGAAGGTAATGTTCGCAATGATGTTGCAATGCAGGATTTTAGGAAATTGGTTTTGTGATATGTCATCTAAGGCTTCTAAGCAATGCAGCATGACTTGTGCTCTGCATGTTGAATTCCTGTATAGCTGTGTCGGTAAATTAGTGGAACACAGGAACAGTAAGCTTGCCATGACTTCATGTTTTGTTTCTGATTAGTATCATGTACTCGGAAATTAAACGATTTTATTGATGTATATAATATATCGTGGTGGTTATATAAAAGGTGGTTGGACGAGGTTCAAGAAACAACAGGAATGAATCTGGAAGAACTAATGGAAGCGACATCAGAAAGAAAGAAATGGAGAAGGCTGATCATGACGATCGCTAGAGTTCAACGAACTGAAAGCAGCACAAGGTGACAAGGTGATATATATCGACTTGTTCAAACTTCAAAGGCTTTCATGTTGAGTAGTTCATGTTTACCAACGTTATGTCATTTGATACAAGAATTATTAGCAGGCCCTCCTACTTTATCCAGCCATGGGACAGACACTGCCAGAGTATGCTGTGGGCAGTGAACTATGGCGCACTTGTTGCCTTTCATTTCTTGCTCCCGAATCCCTCTGTGCACTTCCTCTGAGACGTTGATTGTAAAATCCTGAACAGAGCTATCAGACATATTTTGATTAGTTTGAGTTTAGTGCAACAGCTGCTCGTTGCTTTCATGTGTGAACAACAGTTACTGCTTTCTCTGTATCAGTTACCGGATCATTTAATCTGAAATTGAATTTAATGTTGAAAAAAGTTTTCCGCCCCTCCCTTCACGCCCGTATACCTTATTACAACCTCTGCGTAGGCCAAAGTGGGCTACGCTGTATGCACCTCAACCCATTCGAGCGGTCTATATTTCATCAAGGTAGTTAGTAGCAGTCGGAAACACCCTGTGTATGCTATGAGCTTACATCTGCCACATTCCTACTTCTCTTGGAGGTAGGCTACTTGTCTGTGCTCATAATTACGAACAAGGCCAATAATAAACTATTATCCAGTTTTCAACACCACAGTGTCGTAGGCTTCATTAACAGCAGGCCTAGACCAACAAGCAATCATTTGTATTCGGGTAGCCTAGCCCCCCCCACCCCCCTCTTCCTTTTCATGCGCACAAACTAGGAGTCAGCCTTGAGATATGCGAGGTCGGCTTTCTCGAATGTCGGCAATTAACAGTGTTGTGCGAAGAAGGTGAAACTAGAGTCCTACTCGTAACTAATGATTGATTCTGCAACGCTGCTATCATAGTGCACAAAGCATTTAACTCGTTGAAATGATCACGTCCAGCCATAGTCAAAAATAGTAGGCCTTATTCGTTGTTGAAACCCAATCGACATGCCGTGGGTTGTATTTCATGGCAATGAAAGATATGCGGACTGATATGCAGACGGCAGCTATTACAAAGGAACAGTCGGTGAATGCTGAGACCGAAAGATAGCTGTGAGATTATTTCCTTTCGCTTGTGCAATTCGATATTGTGTTGAAGAGGTACTTAGCCTACATGAAGCTTTAGGAACGGGCGCCAGACGCACGCCAACCATCAATTTCGGACCAGTTTTATCTTCTGACCTCCCGTCTCGGCATGAAAATGTATTCTTGGATGCATGCAACTATGCACGAATACGTGTATAGTCAGCTGTTGCAGTCACTTCAAGCATGGAATTGGCTGGTACGAAAAGTCCAAACTGCGGTTTGTTCAACGCAGGTGGTATACTGCCCAGCGCGCTGTAGAAGAATGGTAGAGCGCAATGGAGGCACGAGAATTGGACTAGTGTTGGGCTATAATACAGAATCATCATTGGGCGTAAACGTCAACGAAGCTCTTGACGCTAAACTTTCAGACGAATTTTGGTTTATTTATTTTTGTTTATTAACTTCGCTAATAAGAATTCTTTAAAATATTTTCATATATCTTTCACGGCAATAATAAAATGTAAAGAGGCGATATTGTTTTTTACGGTGTACGACCCTTGATCAGGAGAATTAGGACGGTCAGAAGCTTGCCGCTAATCTTGAAAATTTATATCGAAGTAAATAAATAAGTAAGCTTATAGGTCGTTACCCCAAAAGAGTGAAAGGTGTCGAAATAATTATTAGGCCAGAGATCCTGCAAATGGAGTTAATTGTGCATTAATTATGCCCAGAAATTATGCCAAAATGGTGAGATGTAATTACTGTCAATGCCGTCGTTTGCGTATGCCGTGTCCTGAATGAAACTCACGGGTCAGATCGGGTCATTTGAAATTGATATTTTATGTTCTCGCAGGCGGACTAGCGGTGCACCGTGATGCCTAATTTGCGTGCATTTCGGGCCAATTAAATACTAGGGTTACAACCCACCCACGGACGATGAATTAAGTGGTTATTGTAAGACAAGTTCTGCCTCGGATTCAAAAACAAACAGGTTGAGCACCAGCACAGCTTAGCCCTAGTCATCGGGCGGACCGTAAAGTTCACTTTAGGTTGAGTCAGAGCCAGTGTTGTACAGTAACGAAGTAAAAGTAACGCGTTACTGTACTTAAGTAAAAGTTTGAGTACTTTCACATGTAACGAAGTATCGTAAAAATGAAATACTTTTACTTTCAACGAAGTAAAATTTTACCCATATTTCAGTACTTTTACTTCGTTACAATTTATGCGAAACTCGTTACAATGTTCGTTACTTTAAAGGGTTAATTAAAATTTTGTTTCGCTAAGCTAAGACAGGTTATTAAAATTTGCATGCCTAAAAATAGATTTTCGATGGGTGGTGCACGCTGGATGCACTGCCATTTCTGCAGCAGCTGTGCACTTTGCTAACAATGAATCGGAAGCGTGCGTACTAGACTTAACGATACGTGCCATTTCAAGAATTTAGTATTTGAAGGTTAATAATCGATTGAGTTAAGCTTATAGAAAAACTCGGTACTTTTACTTTTTACTTAAAAAGTATCATTTGAAGGGGCTACTTTTTACTTTTACTTAAGTAAAATTTGAGATGAGTACTTTTACTTTTACTTAAGTAGTTAAAATCCATTTTACTTTTACTTTTACTTAAGTATATTTGCCCAATACTTTCAACAACACTGGTCAGAGCACTTTTTGGCATTCGGGTGGAGATGCCCAATTTGGAAAAAGGGTTTTGAAAACAAATAAGACCTGTCAAGCGGGGGAGGAAGTATTGAGGGAGAGGCTATTTCAACAACCTGTAGAATTTACTGTGACGTGCGTGAGTCAGTATTTACCATCGGTAGCGTTGGTGTGTTTTAAGTGTTTACGGTAGGGCCTATAAGCAGCCTGGGAAATGAAAATGTGTGGGATGAGTCAGTTAGTCTGCTTCGGATTTAACGCTGGCAGATGTTGATCTATAACAGCGAGTTACTGCGACATAACTCACCTAATTACACCTGGACATAAATATAGAGCTGTTAGCTGCTGTTCAAGCGAGGTCCGTAAGTCTTGGAGAAGTTCCGAAAAAATGAGGGTTGGGTCGAAATTCACCGAAGGCACGCGGAATAATTATAATAGATAGAGGGTGTCCGGAAAAATAATCTCAAGGTTCAGCTCTCAACTTAATGAGTGCATGCATGCAATGCGTCATATAGACCTACACGCAGGGCGGGCCAGTGGTTATGACCTACCTCTTTGTGTCCGTCTACAAATCTACATGTTTAATTGCCTATCTGTCTCTCAGTTTGTCTGTTTCTCTCATTTTAGAAGCTTGTTAGATGAGTTTCCTCCAGGAGGTGCAATATGAATTACACGCAATCATGATTCGAATGACGACAGGCAGATCACCGTCGAAACATACCCTAACCTTAGGTCTCTGGATGGGTCCACCCATAATATTATATTACGCAGGCAAACAATCCCCTGCTGCAACTTGTACATTGTGTGGAACCCCTCCCCCTGTGCGTAGGCTTCGTATACGCCTACAGATGCGCTTGTCTGCCGCACCCCTTAAAAAACAAACCAAAAACCCTTACAAAAAGTTAATTATCTAAAATCATCTATAAAACATCGATATTGCTATAGGCTAGGATATTTCTTTTTGTTAAACATCATAGGCGTAGCCTACTTGCAAGCTAAAGCTTGTTAACTATAATAACTGGTATGGTTTCCTGTTTAGATCTTAACAGAATTTAATTACAGTGTAATCAAATACCATCGGACGACTATCGGACTATGGGATAATATGCAGAGTTGTAAATAGACTATTAGCTGTGGACGTCATAATTGGATATTTTTTTTTCGTGCCCACATTTTCTCAAGAGTCAAGACCCCCTCTCCGCCACATGCACCCGTACGCAAATCGCCTACATCCGGTTACCCCTTTCGTGCATACGTAATATAGGCCTATGGACAACCCTAGGACCTTGGTCGTAAGTGATGACCTCAAGAACTTGTACTGCAGGGCTACTGGCATTGCGGGCTTGCATGGTCCGCACACTGGTCCTTAACAGGAGGCATGCAGAAGTGGTTCCAATTGAGACGAGCAGGGGGTGGTGAGTGATCTCATCCGATCAATTCGTTGAAACTGGGCAGGGTCGAGGCTGTATACGCATACGGTCGTTATACAAACACAGCTTCCATCTATCCACCTCACCTGGAAATGCTTACGTTCGGAGGCAGAGTGTGGCAACATAATTAGACCGGCCGACAGAGACGGACTGCAGGCGGTTCCTAAGACGGGGGCGCGTCCGGCAATAAACCTTAAAGTGTTCTGCATGTATAGTGAGGAGGAACGCTACCGTTGGAATAAATTTCCTTTCGCCGACTTAAATTATTTTGTTGCCTGCGCATCCCTGGCCACCTAGCAGCGTGTCCCACCCGTCAACACCCGTGTCCGCGAGAGGAGGCAGCGGTGGTAAGAGTTAGGTGTTCCGGAGGATGGACGCTTTCATCCGCCGGATATTAGAGACCTGTTGAGTCGTACTGCTTTGGGCGTGCCAGGACTTTACTCGGAAAGAGGATTAGGAGTTGGTAGAGTAGGGGAGGATTCCTTTAGACTAGCCGCGAGAGACGGAATTGCCAATGAAGTGTTGGCGACTTCATTTTCTTGGCCTTAACATGTGAATACTGTTTTCTATCCTTCAGGCTTCAGCCACCGTCTGATGTTCTGACAAAAATGTGCGGTTAGGGTAGACAGCTGCTGCCCATCCTAGCCGAGTTGAATAGAGACTCAGATGAAGGAATCTCGAGACAAAAATCTGCCCTGGTCGGGATTTGAATCTCCAATCTTTCGGTTGATATATAGCAAGCTTAAAGTAACTTTAGTCTGACAATTGTCTAACAATTTTAAGCAATTGCCAACTTCTTCCATGGTACTTTCCACTTTTCCTCTGTAGACAAAATTTGAATTTCTCTCCTCCCCCAGTCCCCCGGTATACGCACTGCCCCTGTTTCGCTTTGAAGTGTATACTTCGAGCAGTCCCTGTGCAGAGGTAGACCCGGGCGGAAAAGAGGACTTCGCTGATCGTGCAGGGTGATGATTGAAGAGACTTTGTGGATTCGAAGAGGGACTACACTCGGAGGCGGTATGCTTGCCGGTCGTAAAGAGAACGACTTGCGGCTCTGTGTAGGTGCTGAGCGGTTGCGGTTGTGGATGACGATGATTGGGTATCTAGACGTCCGTGCAGGCGTCGGACGTAGACTGCGTGTGTGATTGGTGTGTGTGGATGGGTATGTGGGGGTTGTGTGGGTGTGGGGTTGAATGTCTTGGTAGGGTAAGAATTAGAGGGTTTGTGTGCTCCATATTGTTTTAGGATCCCTCCCCATAGTAAAGTCCTCATTGTACACCCCCAAGTCCACATAAATCAACGACTGACCCCCCCCCAGTTATTTTTCTGCAATTTCTGTACGTGTGTGGGCATTTTGTATGTTGAGGGGGGGGCATTGCGTTTGTACCTAGGAACTCCGCACTCTTTTGCAAGTGCAGTTCGTAATTGTAGTCAACCCGGTCCTTGCTGACTGAATGATAGATTGCATAAATTGCATAGACAGACACACACACACACACACAGATAGACATACAGGCAGACAGACACACAGATAGACATATACAAACAGATAGACAGATAGATAGATAGATAGACAGACAGACACATAGAGACAGACAAACATGCAGGCAGAGACAGGCAGATAACTGACTGACTGACTGACTGACTGACTGACTGACTGACTGACTGACTGACTGACTGACTGACTGACTGACTGACTGACTGACTGACTGACTGACTGACTGACTGACTGACTGACTGACTGACTGACTGACTGACTGACTGACTGACTGACTGACTGACTGACTGACTGACTGACTGACTGACTGACTGACTGACTGACTGACTGACTGACTGACTGACTGACTGACTGACTGACTGACTGACTGACTGACTGACTGACTGACTGACTGACTGACTGATTACTTTTTGTAAATAATAACTATTAAAAATCTGAAGAAATTGAAGATAAACCATAATAATTGAGTTTTTTTAATGAGTTTGGAGTTATTACGTGTATAATTTATTAGATAGACATTGTCACATTGCTAAAAAGCAAATAGGGCCTACGCATATAATTATGTGGCTATTAAACGCTGAGGTTATTCAAACGTCGAGGATGTGGAATAGGAATCTTGGGCGGAACTGTTGGGAAAGGAAAAATGACAATTCATCATTGATACAAGGCTACAAGCTATTTCCTATTGAAGCGACATCATTCCCACATTACATAATTATACTTCGCTTCTTCTCATACCGATGCGCAGCAGATTTCCGAGCTGAAAAGGTTTCCACGTGTACCAGATCACTTAGCCATTCCATTTTCTTCATGTCTGGAATGGGAATGAAGTCGATAACCGCGTTGAGTTTTTAGTGCCGTGCTGCTTTGAACGGGTGAGTCATGTAAGTGTGTTCCGGTGCACAGTCTGGGTCTGTCTACGACTCCGGAGGACCTGGCACTGTCACCTGAGAGTCTGAGACGACTGGCTAACGAGAAACGCCGCAGGCATTGTTACATTACAGCCGTGTTGCCTCCTATGCGGATGGAAGTTCAGCATCCAGAAACAGGCAGACACAGACAGACAGACAAACAGACAGACAGACAAAAAGAGAGGTACGCACAGAGAGAGACGAGTGAAGGAATTCCTTTATAAGTTCTTTCCCAGTGCACTGGTGAATAATTCTGAGTGTGAGCGCATGCATAGCAGGGCGGACGATGATAGATGTGCGGTTCCTACTGCCAGCCTCCGTAGCCTAAGAACCGGTGATTGATACGCCAAGTTGTTGCGGTGCCTGGTCTGGTGCTAGGCTGGTCTGCAGAGCCGCGCAGCCAAAACGCTACTGGTCGGAAGAGGGGCAAGACCTGGGGATACTCGATCGTCCGGCCCGCCGCCAGGCTCTTCATTTTTCAAGTAGCCAGATACGAGTTAAACCGCATGGACCTTAGCTGTTAGACAACTCGACGAAGACTACTCGCCATAAGGAGTTGAACGTTTGAATTGGAATTCAAATGCCGGGTTCTGCACTCGGAATCATCCTCGGACCTGTCGTTCGCACAAGCTCGTAATTTCCTTTCCGCAAAAAACTGCCATAGGATCATGGGCCGTGTGAATTTGTTACTGACCAACGAGATCCCCTGAGAAATCGTCCTCGTCTAGAGGTTTCTTTTGGTGCTCAGGAGTTCAGGACTCTAATCGGCTGAGTTTAGGAATTTAAGGTTTGAAAATGAAGAGCTCAACAGTTTTACTCCAGCTGTCCGTCTGTCTGCTGGCCGTCCTTCCATTACTCCGGGCAGAGGTCTATTGGAGGTCGGAGGACTTCAGCAGCGGAGAGCTGGAACCGACGGAATCCATTCCACAGGGTGCGGCGTCGCTGGCCTTTGTCTTTGACATAACTGGATCGATGTACGACGATCTGGTTCAGGTCATTGAGGGAGCCGCGAAGATTCTGGCGACCACGCTTGCTCGCCGCGAGAAACCGCTCTACAACTACATACTTGTTCCCTTCCACGATCCTGGTAAGTTTTTCCACCTCGGTTAAAGATTTCCTTATTACCGTACCTCTCACGATTCCAGTATTTTTGCACTTTGGTCAAGGATTTCCGATTTCCTCATTTCCTATCACAATTCCAGTATGTTTACCACTTTTGTCAGAGATTCCCTAGTGCCCTTCTACGCTCCCAGTCGGTTTTCCACGTCCGTCAAAGATTCCCTCGTTTCCTTTCACCATCTCGCTAAGCTTCCCACTTCTATTAAAAATTTCCTACCCTGTCAGCACTTCTATGCGTATCTCTATATAGGTTCTCTACCGTTTTCAAGTGGGTCCAATGAACAGTGGGATGTGTTTGACGCCTTAAACGACGAGCGTGCGTCCTGTGAGACTGGGAACCAATGCAGCTGACTGTTTAAGTGTTAAAAGTTGTATGAACCAATCTCAGCCAAATACAGACCTTAGATAAGACTGTAATTTGCTAATTTATATAAGAGTATTATTTTTTGTTGCATCAATGTGTAAGCATTTTTAGGCGTGGTCCCTAGATGTGTGGACTCCGTGTGTGTACGACAACAGCGTGGCTGTGCTATAAGGCTGGAATTTTGAGGCCACCCAAACAGTCCTGTCAGTTGATATGATTCTGAGTTGGCTCATTGACTCCAGACGTAAAGCATTGTGTTAGTATAGGGCTATAGGCCCAGACCTCATGTTATCCATTACCTAAAGCCCGTAGGCTTTACTCACTGATTTTTTAAAAGAAATTTTCCTTAGACCTTTTATATATTATATAACTAATAAAATACAATAATTTATTTAGATTTATGTTGTCTCTTAGATCACATCATTCACATGTTAGACCCACTTATGTAATCTGTAAGCACCATTAATATTACTTTTAAAAAATTGTGTTTGGAATGTTTGTGTCGCCTGGTTTTCCTTATGCCCCGTCCAAAACATGTGGATCTTGTTTGCAAAAATTATGCTAGGTGAAATGCAATCTATCGTTTCAAATGCTCACAATTTTAAACATGCCGAGTAAAAATTGATAATTTCATGGTACATTAGCAGGAGTAACACTTGTTGATAGGCTATGGGCTTAGGTTGTTTATATTTTTATAATGAGCGTTGAAGTTTTGGTGCTTGAATTCACAACCAGACAAAAGGTTGTGACTCCTAGGTTTGATTTTCTAACGTTCGGGTGTTATTAAGCTAGGCCTATATCATTTTTTGTCTAGTGTTTGTTTGTTTTTGGGCAGAAAACGAAGCAATAGGCCTAGTTATAACTTGACAGTTTGCTTAGCCTTCAGAGTCTTCCTTTTCTTACACCATTTTACTGTAGCATTTAAAGAATTAGTCAAAAACAGGTTATATCAACACGTCAGTTAAACGTATATATAGCCTATCTGTCGGCAACGCTGAAACAATTTGCATACGCATATTGCACATAATGGAGATATATATTCTAAGATAGAATACATGTGAAAAGAGTTCTGAGGTACTTGGAAAGTGCGGCTGAGAGAGAGAGAGAGAGAGAGAGAGACAGATAGACATAGACATACAGACAGACAGAGAGGAGGAGAGAGTTTATTGGATTTTTGTCCTGATAAGTGTTACAAAAGAGGTGGTTGAACATGGTACCGACAGAGGCATTGTATAGGCCAACTTCAAACGTCGGCTACTTTTAGACCCAAATCTAAATGTAGTCTATTCTTGACCTGTTAAGCATTCTGGTATTGTCGGTGTTGCCTTCACAACATCTGGTTGCATTAGTTAATCCAGTTTTCTTAGCTTCCTGTCATCCAAGCCATTGCTTATCAATTTCTGGCAAGAAATCTGGCAGCCATTGCTCATAGTATAAGCTGCGCAGATATTACATCGCCGCGTTGATGTAACCTTTCGTAAGATACCTGGATGGTAATTGTTCTATTTCCTTTCCCTCCCATTAGAATGGGCGTCGTACCAGGCTGTGTCGATGCGAGCTGCTTTATGAACAAATGTGAGTTGGGAGGGGCAGTGTTAGTTATGTCAAGTGGGACTAACAAAATTATATATATAGAGGCAGTCAAGTGAAGTATTTTATGAGCAAATCTCAGTTGAAAGAGTGAAATTTGAGTGCATCGGGTTATGTGGTTATGGGCAGATGCGGAACTGACAAATGGAAGTTTCTCTGATGTCAAGTAATAAATAGTGTAGGACAGAGATTTCGCTTTTTGTGAGCAAAAAGAACTGAAAGGCGGAAGTTTTGGAAATGTCGGGTATTGCACACAGAAGCAGTAGAATATAGCTTGAAGGATAGAGTGGGAACGTGCAAGGAGATAAGGTTTGTTTCAATGAAATGAAACCTGTAAGTGTGAGGAATTCAGGATAAGTTCTATGGAGAGTCCTGCCAAATGAAATGGAGAAGGTGGGGGAACTTGAAAGAGGAGGAGATATGGCTAATTGCAGAACAAAATGAGAGCAATTCGAGTAGGAAATTGATAGATAAAATAGCAGAAATAGAACAGAAATTCTAAGAATATTCACGAGCAAAGAAAAGAGATTGTTGCCATTTGCAGGAACAGAGTGAAAACCGGAATTTTACACAACTTTGCAGATAATGTTTGTGCATGGAGATATTATCAGATTGTGAGCGTGCGCGTGCTTGTCTGTGTATGTGTTTGTTTGTCTGTGTGTCTGTGTGTGTTTGTGTTTGGAGATATTTTGGTAGTAAAAGACAGACATTTTACAATTCAAGCGAGAAAGTAATGAGTGTGATTTGATTTTCTGTGCTCAGGAATCAGTGTCATTATTGAGGATGGGCTAAATTTGTTTTTAATTTATAGTAGGCTTATTATTACTTTTATTCCTTTATTAAGGGCCACTATTTGATGATCAAGTATCAATCGCTGGCGCTGAGCAGTCCTAGTTGTGAGTGAAGGACGTGTTCATTTTCCCCTACCCAGCAACCTTCTCATGAGAGGACGTTAGAACGAGTTTTCTGCTTACACTCTACATTCTTTCCAGGCCTTTGACTGCCACGCCAAACTGTGCTGTAGTTCGTTTTTAGTGTTGGGCACATCAGATACTAGAGATTCGCTGAATGTTTATTTGTTTATGTCCTACATATTGTTTCTGGTATACACCGTGAGTGATTCCGTTTCTGTTCTGCTCGTTATGTCTGTACTGTGGCTCTCGTTTTCGGCTTATTTTCTGGGGTTCGTTTTCTTAATGTGAAACATGCCAAGGTTGTTTGAACGCGTGGGGTAAACAACCCCCAAGACGTGCCTGGCCCCAGAGACTCAATCAACGGTCCCATCCAGATGCTCGACTAGGCTACAGCTTTCCTTACTCCTGATCTTTCAGAGCTGAATGGTATTTCTTAGTGGCTGTTGCCTCAACCTTGCTGCCTCTGTTTGCAGACTTTGCTGTTAGGAGTTGTTACTTAAATTTAGAGACAATTCCTGACCTGAATAAAGACGCCTTGTAGTTTAGTCTGCTACGTCTGTAGTTGCCTACAAGGGCTGACTATGGAAATTCCGTCTCCACAGGCTAGGCAGCCACGTGCCATAAAACTATCTTAAGGCTTAATGAGAGCGATTTTTTAATAAACAAATTGAAATGATGCAAGTGCGACCCACAGTTTTATATTTGTATATAAAATATGAAGTGTAAACTAGTAGCAGTTAATGTTCTGTGTAATATTATATTTCCAAAGGCATAAATAATCAACTTTCCTATAAAATTATGATCTACCTAGCCAGGGTCCATAAACTCGCCGGGCCTCTGGGCCCTTTCCCCCATTTCCCCCTCTCGGCGGCCTGTGCAGTAGCCTACTGTAGTGCTAGTCCTATACGACTGGATTAAGGAGCAGTGTCCTTAAAAAGCAGCAAAAAATCTACCATTTTTCGGTCCTACCAGTCACACTAGAGAATGGAATACGAGTTTGACAATTTCCACCCTGGGCGCTCATCTTTCAACTTGTTCAAGTTGTTCATAATTTTATCTTGGGTAGGCTACTTTCGTGATTTCCGGTTGTCTGCGTTTTTTCTCTTTAAAACAACAACTGGCCAGACAGTCAATGAAAAGCACAGGTTTGATGTCTAGACGGATTGTATAAACAGTCTTAAATTGTTTGGTAAGACGATCTATGACTCAGAACGTGGCGTTTACTATAGTTTCGTCTGACATGTCCTTTTGTCGTGGTGGTTTCTCACGTCCCTGCAGTGGAAAATCTTCTTCTGTCATCTCCTCGAAACAACAAAGCATTGTTTACCTTTCAGTTCTGGTGTTGTTATTTCAGCCATAGAATCGCATCTCTAACACTTCATAACAATCATTACGGCTGCCTCTCTAGGACGGAGGTGTGGGGAATCAGCTCAGAAACATGCAGCTCTTCTTTTTGGCAGTCTCCGTTTACAGGTTCTTGCGCAATATGCGATGACAGCTGGACTTGCTCGCAACTGATTCGACGATATTATTTTAAAGTAGGACTTTGAACTTTGTAAAAGTCTCTGACAGCATAAGCAGACGTAGACGTATTCGCTTTCAAGGCAAAAAGTTACATAAGTGGCCTATATACAATTATACATGTATGTCCTAGTCTCAGAGGAGAGTCAGTCAATGGCAGTAATCCGACTCCTAACCACATCTCTCCATCCTTCTGATCCACACAGCTGAACTGTGCTTCACTCTATAGGTCTATTATGTGTAGCTGTTGCTTCAATTCCGCCTACAACTGGTTGCTGTCGCTATATTCTAAGAAAATTATTGGTGCCATGTACGCGGTGTCTTGTATTTAGTAGTACTCCACTGTCCGTTCTTCTGTCGTACCAGTCATAAACCAAAACACAAGACCTATACTTATACAGGGCTGCCACTTCACTTTCGTACTGTTGCCTTTGAAACTGTGCACCATGCATTTGCTAACTGTGTTAAGGCACACTTGTTTGCATGGGCGCCCTCAAATAGGGGCAAGATGGGGAACTTGCCCCCTAGAAAATTGATTTTCCTATTTTTTAAACTTCTACTTTTTGGGTTTTAACAAATTTCTTCGTGCTAAGGCCAATGTTACCAACGATGCACAATGTGAAACTGGGAAATTTGCATTTAGAAATCTCTGTAAAAATACGGTAATACCAATGTTTTTAATTATCCACTTTGCATTTTAAAGCTCTTGCAAAAATTTTAACTGTGACCAATGTTGTGTTTTGCCTTCTATTGCAAAAGTATCTGCGGGCGACCATGCTTTTTGGATCTGTTAGTATCCCTCTTGCCCCTTATTGCGTTCGTAGGCTACATGGGTTGGGGTGGTGAATACCATGCACTCGCAATTTACACCTCTAACTTCCTTTAGACCAGTGGCGAGTGGCCTTCGATTTGTTCCTTAAAAGCGCTCTTAAAAGTACCAAAAAATCCTGAGTAGCCTATACTCTGTACATATTCATAACGTGTAGAAACACTGTTGAACTGTCCTACGTCCGTGCTGCACTAAACTCTAATCTGTTCTTGTACTAAGGCATCCTGTTCAAGCAATCTCCTAAGATAATTTTATTTTAGTCGAAAACATTATGAGGAAAATATACATCATCTCCAGGCAAGCACTTGTCAAACACTTGAGCGTGATAGCCGCATCAGGCCTCAGGAGATCCGTGCATGGCCAGTGAATGCTTCTTAGATTGACCCATGATTGATAGAAGATGCTACTTTTAGCAAAGACAGACACTTCTTTCATTCAAGTCTGTTCGGAACAGGTGCGCACTGAAGTTTCGCCGTATATATAGATTCCAGTTACAGAAAGGAGTCCACTGTATTGTTTCTGCATGCCATTGCTTATGCACTTGACTGTGTACACGTTGACTTCCAATAATTCCTGTGGTCTACCCTTTGTACAGAATTCTCCGCTACCCCTTGAGCACCTTGTAAAGGGGTCTGAGGGGTCAAGCTATCAATCATGAAACTACAATCATGCTCCAGTGCCGTTGGAAATTTTGTATAAGACACAGGGCTTTTTTAACGTGCTGTTGTACACAAAATGTACAGTTCTGAATGGATTTATGCAGTTGTGTAAAAGCACTTATGTACAGTTAAAACTAGCAAAAAGGTCATTGTCCTCCGACTGGAAGTAATTTACCATGGATGATGGGAAAGGAAAGAAAGAGTTGTGCAGTTCTAATAATTCCTTTAAAACAGCCCTGATATAATTATAGGACAGCTTGTATTTTAAATTATCTGTGCACTGTTACTTCGGCTGTACACTTGATCTTGTATACAATAAATTCTTCTGGTTTTCCTTTCGACAGAGGTTTCGTCTATATACCTTGAGATTCTGAGCGGTATATATCAAGAGATGATGACATTGATGAGCGATCATGGTGATGAAAAGTCATAAATCATACGTATACTGTAAGCTCCAGTGCTGTAGCATTTTTTCCTAGAAGCTTGCGGACTCGTATACGTAGAGTTGTAGACTATCCGGAAAAGCTGTTACTCTAATGAACCTGTTCACTGGTACAAATCTCTGGTAGGTCTACTTGCCTTCCAACAATTCCTAAGGCTTGCCCTTTAGACAGGTCTGGCATATAATACCTTGAACACTTTTTCAAGAGGAATTAAAGAGGTTATGGCGATGAAAAGCTATAAATCGTGAAATTATAAATTATTAGTCTTTGTCCCAGTGCCGTAGCAAATTTTTCAGGAGGCTTGGCGACTTCAATATAATAAAATTTATATCCGGAATGTGGTGGGCCTAATGGTCACTCTAAAGAGCATATTCATTACAATATCTCCAGTACAGTCATACACGTTGCCTTCCAATAGTTCCTGTAGTTTGCCCTCCATCTATAAATTTCGTACTTTTATCAGACGTAGCAGAGAGGTGATGGTCAGAAACTGACAGAAAGCTGTTAACCATGAAACTGTATTGGCCTACGTTCCAGAGCTCTAACAACTTTCCTGGCCAGCTATATGGACTCCTGTATTTCAACGGGAAGAGCTCTTACTTCAAGGACCGGCCATTTACATTGCACCGTCTCTATTTCCTATGAGGTTCCGGTGTACAGTTATAAGTTGGCCATGTGGTATCAGCATACTTAAGTTTATTGGTCATCGCCAGTGCCCTGCATCGGCATCTTCTTGTTTTACAGAGCTGCTCGCTTTTCCACAGCTCCTAATTTTACCCAGCCATGTGGCACCTGTACTCCAGTTTATTGGTAGGTCAGTGTATCTGTCTGTCTGTCAGTGTGTTTGTTTGTCTGTCTGTCTTTCTTTGGATCTTCCATCTGTCTTATCTGTCGGCGGGTGCTCTGCCTGCCTTCCAGATAATCTATATCTCTCCCTGATTGCATGTCCATCTAATTATCTGCTTGAGTGCCTGTCCGTATGATTGCTTTTGTGCATCTAAACGTGTTTGTTTGTCTATGTGTGTCTGTCTACGTTTGTCTGCCTGTCTCCATTTTGAATGTTTTATCATCTCTTGGATGGTTCGTATAGGTTCAGAGCATGTTATTTCATCTTTCATCTTCCTAGCTGATTGCGAATGTATCCATTTATCCATCTTTCCATCCTGCTCCACAATATTCCCTGTGGCATTCCCCAGGACCCTCCTTCAGTGGCCCGTTGTATAGATATGTCCTGATCTCCATGTATACATAGCATCCAATGGTGTATTTGAGTTCGAGTATGTTTATCATATAGGCCCTATGTCCTGCAGTAAGTTCTACCAGATGCAAGAACAATTAACCGGACAGGTCTTTCTTATCTTGTTCCCAGTCACTTGTGGGTCATCGACTGTAATATTACAGAGCTTTTATGCTCCAATTTAAGCAACTCCATTTGTACTTGTTATCGTTTGAACTTTCTCATTAAGATAGCAACGAGAGTCTGGTTTTCTCTGATAATATCAGCGGATGTGTGGTTTAAGAAGCAATGATATTGGCATCACTGTGTCGCAATCCGTCTATGAAAATTTGTTGTGTCCTCGCGTATTAATAAAACTCTAACTTTATTGCTATTAAATGACGATTTATGAAGCACTTATTTTATGACTAGGTAGGCTACACTACGAAATATGTTTAAGTTTTTGAGGTTTATGCAATGTAGGCCCTAAAAATGTTATGTAAGCTGAATCATAATCATTACCAGAATTGGGTAACACCAACCGTTCCCGATGTTTTAAACTGTGTCCGGACAATTTGTTGCCTACTTGAGGGATTATGCTAGCCAATAACAACAACAGCAGCAACAACAATAATAATAACATTATTATTATTATTATTTTTTTTTTTTTTTTTTTTTTTTTACCCGAGGTACCTAGGATCCCTCGGGATTTCAAAAAATTATGCTTGGAGCTGTTTTTGTATGTTAAGAAGTTCAGGCCTCGTCCTCCGCAACAGTGGTGAAAGTGCCCCGAAATGCAATGGCATTGTAGCGCTGAATAGAGATAGAAAGGCGCTGAAACAGAAAGGTCACCTCCCGCGGTTCACCAGAAACGACCGAGAGACGTTGGCCTACCTCGCGGATGAAACTGAGTCCGGCAGAGTTGATGGGACCCAGTGTTTCCAGGGCAATGGGAACAAAGAGGTGTGAAGATGGCAGCCCCACGTACTTCTCGATTTTACGTACGGCGGCTTGTTCCGCAGCGGCTCCCGCCACATTATTATTATTATTATTATTATTATTATTATTATTATTATTATTATTATTATTTTCCAACTTCAGGGACCTTGACTAATAGTTTCCATTCCTGACAAATCTGCTTTTATGGTTAGTGTTGAAGTCCCCGAGGGATCATGTTTACCTCGGGGCAAACAAAATAATAGTGATACCGGTAATAAAGATCATAATTATGCATTTCTGACACTTTTCTACCAAGAAAACCTGCAAATACTAGCCATTCCAGAACACCGCCCCCATTATTTTTACAATCCCAAGGGACAACATGTAGACCTTATAGGCTAATTCGTGGAATTTAAATGGAAATGACAATAATCATCACAATAATCATCACATTAATCATGATAATAATAATAATATTTAAAAAATAATAATCATATTAATGATAACACGTGTCAGATTCCGTTAGAAGTTTGTCAGATGCGACCTCGCGACAACACAGGAAGATGTTTGGCTGCATTGTGTAGGCTAAGACCGTTGCACTGTGGATTTGATTAAGACTTATAGTGTCTAAGTCTGGATGTCGAAAGCTGGTGGTGCCTTAAAGTTCAAACGCACGGACCCGATGCAAATTACAGCACGAAGCGATGAGGTTGTGAAGATGTAAGAAAGCTTTTCTTTGATCTTCCCACTGCCTCATCTGCTCGGGTCATGAGACTCGGTCGAGCATGCAGGGTCGTTTTGGTGGAGTCTGCCAATTCCAGAGTATTTCCACTGCTGTAAATTACACGTATGCTGCTTCAGATGATAATGACTATGTATAATAACTCTGATATCTATATTTACATTATGTGTGTATATATATATATAAATATGTATATATATGACTCGTGATAACTCTGTGATTATACAAATATACATTATGCTCTACAAGTCGACAATACTCTGTAACATATAGGCCTACACACATATAATTATAGGGTATTGCAGAGCTTTTTTTACAATATACCATGACTCCAATTATATTCATATAATTATATATTACAGTTTTTATTCATGAGTCATGTACGAATATCTTGTATAGGCCCATACGTTTTTATATAAGTTATTGCATTGACCAGGCGAACGTTTAACTCACTGGATTTTTCTCACATTGGGAAATTTAAAAAAACTTCAACTATATTTCTACTTCAGCTTCTCACAACTCTTACAATAGAGGAATACCAATTATTTGCCAGACACACTCATTAAAAATTATAATATTATCACGCCTCGTCTTCGTGGTCTTTGTCGAATGCGAACAAGTTATGGCGTTATTACTATTTTTAATGCACAAAGGAATAGGCCTACAATGTCATGATCTCTCAGGGACTTTTTTTATTGCTGTCTAAAAAAACTTTTCTTAATTAAGATTATCCTACTCGTTGTTGATGCTGCTGTTGTTGTTATTTTTTGGCCCCGAGGTAGCCTATTTAGGATCCCTCTGGGACTTTACTACTAACTACTTGTTTAAAAATCAGTTCAGAATGGCCCTAATCGTCGATTAGCCTACTACTGCTACTTTATTTCTGCTTTTACTAAGAGCCACCTATATTATGATGACGCTGAGCACGTCATATAACTAGTACAGGCTAAGAGAATTCACAAGACGGAAACCTGCAGCCTGTGACATTGCAATCCTTCCCATAGTCTATGCCACTCTATATGGTGTTCCACGTAAGTTTCGTTAGTTGGCCCTAACTACCGCAGTGTGTGTAGTGGTGGAGTCTGCACCACGTAAGACCGTGTGTACTTAACGGCCTCTTGTTGCAGACGAGCAAGCATACCACCATGCATGGCATGGGGCGAGCACCTGTTCTGAATTTGCTGATATTCACCCCTGTGGTTTATACGTTCGTGACTCCGTTGTTTGATTTTATCGCAAGAAAGAAAGCCTCCCGTCGAGAATACAGGGTCAGACCAAGATTACTCCAGTGAGTGGAATGATCTTGGGGTCAGACAGATGCTGGTGATGATGTGGAAGCGGTGCAGATGGGTTGGGGAGAGAGACTGGGAGGGGGAATCTAACCACAGATGCCGGGGTCCTTGCCAGCCCGCCCGCCGTGAGGCTGAGCCCCGCGAGATGGGCTATTAACATAGTTGTGAGCAATCTTAATTAACGCGTTGCCATGCGTATGCATGTGGCGGAGGAAAGGCAAGTCCTTGAGAGCATACCGGCCTGCAGACGCAAATTAACTACATCTGAACAAGCAACTGACCATCTCCCCTACCTCGGGTGGATGGGGTGGGGTAGGGTGGGGTCAGTCGGGGTTGAGTCATCGCGTCCAGTGCTTCACCATTGACCCACCTTTGACCCCTCCCCTTCACATTGTTCGTCGATGGAGAGAGAATTTATGGGAGGTCCTGCAGAGGAGTAGTACTTTGTTTTTGAAGGTAGGCCTCAATGGCATGCATGCCCTCCCTGTGATCTTTCGCGACGTACAGTTCACAGCGCAATTGACTAATTGCTGCCAAAACGGTTTGTTGTGTCTAACAATTTCCTGGGTCATGACACAGGCCAACCGCGCGTAGACTCCTCCGCTGTGGGTGGTGCCAGGCCGAAGAAGAAGGAGGAGGAGGGCGCCGCTAATCATCTTTGTTTTGACACAGTGTCGATAGGAAAACCAGCGGAACTACGTTTGCTGAGGAGTGGCAATTACTGTGGGATTCTTTGTGTATAGTTTCTCTCTGATCAGTACTGTTGTGGTCTTGCCCTTTGATTCTAGTCGTAGTATCATCACTTGCCATCAACTCACTTTGTGGGTCAGTGAGGTGTGATTGACGAATGGCTAACTAAGTTAACCATAGTACAGTCTTAGAAACGATTCATAGGCCCTAAATACAGAATTGTAGAATTGGAATTTGGAATTCTAGTAGGACTATCATTGCAAAGCAAAAAAGTAGTCAATGACCACACGTTTAAAAAAAATTAAAATGTAACCAATTAAATATCTAAAATAAATAACTTAGTTTGACTTTATTTAAAATTTTTTTAAATGTCAATGATAATTATTCTCATAATATTATGACGATTGTTCAGTGTGTCGACAAAATAATTTGGCTGCAAAGTTCATATGTGTCGTGTTGTACAAAGGTTAGAAACATCTGGCTTACGTGCATTGAAGCATGTACTCCTACACTAGGGGCTGATAAATTGGCCCCCTAGGCGTTCACGACCGGGGTACAGACCTTAGGGGCAAGGGCGTTGATGTAAGCACCACATATAGGGCGGGAGCGTCAGTTGTACTTTTGGGAGGCTGACTCTTGTAAACATCCTATGACTGCAGTTTCAGAAAACTCAAGTAAAGACGAGACTCCTCTGCGCGAGAAGTCGTTAAGTCCAGGCGTTGACTTCCCATTTGATTCAGACTCTGTTAAGACTTTGACCTTCACGTACCGTATGTAATAATGTATACCTTAAATCCATCCGTATTTCACAGAAGCGGAGCAGTAGACTCAAACTGTATTTATAGTTCTGGGTTTACTACTGCTTCACTTCTGAGTACAGTTACTTGCATATGCTCGCTAATGTAACCAACATTTGCGCTGCATATATTACGCTTGTATAGTTTGGTCTTCATTCATTTGGCCTACCCTGTTTATATTGTATAATAACAAAGATCAAAACGTCGCCATCCTCCTTTATTCAGGCTTAGGACTGGCACTGCAAGTTTTCAAGCAGTGACGGAGCTTAACGGGTTTATTACTATAGTTTAACGACAGTTTATGACAATAGAGGTCGTTGCCGTCAACTGACATAATTTTACAACTTTTTCTATAACCCCCTATAATTACAGTCTTCTTTAGACACCTTCATATACCAATACGCCAATACGCATAAAGATCTTACCTTTGTCAAATTACAGATAAATGATGCGTTAAGACAGTCATTAATAAAATCTCGATCACCTGATTTACGGGTGTCTTTGTGAAAAAGGAAACAACTAGGTTTTGCGGTGTTTAATAATAATATTGTGTGGATTGCCAGACTCGGAGTCTGAGACCCCCAAAACACATGTCTGAATATTTCTCTGAAATTTGTCGGTAGATTAAAGCGGTCAGAGATGAAGTGCTTACAAGAGAAAAGGTTTTATGCCAAGTATGCAAAGAGAAAGCGTGATAACTTTCGCTCTCGCCGACTCAGGTCAACGCGATAAAAAAAATGCGGCCGCGCAAAAGCGAATGGAATACAAGAGGAACTTAAATACGGTCGATAAAAAGCACGATGTC
The DNA here is from genome assembly GCA_945859605.1 of Lumbricus rubellus. Classification (NCBI taxonomy): domain Eukaryota; kingdom Metazoa; phylum Annelida; class Clitellata; order Crassiclitellata; family Lumbricidae; genus Lumbricus; species Lumbricus rubellus. The sequence continues at coordinate 2,744,172 of OX243817.1, forward strand.
TCGTCTGCTGTCAAATTCGCGCCATTTTCTATAGCGCCTTGCTTTGTGACCTGCCAATCGTGAGGTTTGTGGAGTTTAAACGCTCTCGCCATGGCAGAAGTTTGTTTTCATATAGGGTGAGGGCATTGGATAAACCCTGGCGGAACCGGGTTAAAAAGCTATAATTATATGATTCTTAGACTGCTTGACTGCAATGTGGTAGGCTATAGTATGTAGATCTCAATGGTAACGAAACCTACTGTAACCAGGTAACAGTCCTCGTTACCGGCCTTTTGTTGACGCTACTAGCATCGTTAAACACCCGAAAATAAGTATCTTTTGCGTTTTATTAGACACGCTTTATATTGGATGATATTGATTTTATGCTATTTATTAAAACTCTTCGATAATTTTCTGACGTCGGTACTGAATGTTTTGAAACCTTGGAGTGCGCTCGAAGATCCTGCTGAGAATAAGCCACGCCCCTGCCGTGCACGTTTCCATGGCAACCGATTTAAAAATCCAATCTATTCGCAGCTCACTTCATCAACAACTCCACAAGTTCGACTGCAGCTATATCACATTTCGTCTTCCTATTAGATCATCAACGATATATATATATATATATATATATATATATAAATATATATAATGCTATTAATAGGGCCTATGCATATTGCACGTAAGACGTAAGTTATATTTTGGTATCCGTCCTCCATCATCCAGTCCAGCATCATCTTAGGTTATGAGGCCTAATAGATTTCATTCTACCTCTCGCCTACCTTCCCACCGGTAGTCCGCGCATTTTTCTCATATACCCCTTCTTAGCAGGAATTTGAGCCTCCTTCCCCCCGATTTTCCCAATTATTTTGTGCTAACCCCATTGGAGTGTAACAAATAACCATTGGAACGGTATAAGGGCAAAACGCATTGGATGAAGCGCTTTTCGCCGCAGTTGTCGGAAATGTTCTGAAACCATGGCATGCGTCCTAATGCAAAAAACCAGAGCATATATAAGCGAAAGGTCATCGGTTGTAGTCGATCGAGGTCAAAGGTCAAGGGATCATTTCCTCTTTTTAAGTCCTCAAAAGTCGTGGCCGAGAGATTTCTTCCGGTCCATATAACAAGCTATAGATACATGTATGTTTTGTAACGTGTCGGTTCCATTCAAGTCAGCGGCGGCTCTGTTTCCTATATCTCTGTCTGTATGTTTCTGTGTGTCTCTTTGTCTGTATGTCTGTGTGTGTCTGTCTATCTGTCTATGTGTGTGTCTCTTTCTGTCTGTCTGTCTAGCTGGAATATCCGGTGCTAGTTTTTCTCACGTTCCTTACTGCAACGAAAATGTCTATTATTTACTGAATCATTGATCCAGTGGACTACATAATACTAGGCTAAAACACATATAATATAAATAATATATATATATGTCGGTATATGTGAATATATGAATAATAGTGAATAAAATAATAACTATATATCACCCGATTGTCGTTCTATGTGAATCGAGAATGTTCGTGATCTTGTGAAGTGATTGAATTGCAAAACTTGTTCATCTTAAGTTCGGCATAATTGTACAATGTGTACAGTGTACATTGTAACCAGTTGCCAGTTACCAGTCAACCATACTATAATTGTATAAACGTTGAGTTGTGTCAGCTTGAATGGAGACTATTATTATTATTTAGCTCTGTAGAATATAGATGATCTATCACGATCATGTTTTGACTTCATTAAGAGCGCAAAACTATTCACCAGTTCTCAAAACACAGCGTAGAGAACTAAACCGTATTGAGCCACATCTAACGCGATAATTTATCACGGGACAAGTATCGTCTTGATAGAATTATCAGGTTGTTTTCTGGCAGGAAACGATGGAATAGGATAATTATTATTCTCAACTTTCGAATGCATTTTAAACGCACGTATAGGAAGGAGAGCTTAGCCGCAGGCGATGGACTGCAGCAGTTCTGTAAGGGTTCGAAGGTCTTCGAATTTTGCCCATATGGCTATGTGGCCTGTATACTTCTGGACCGAGATGCACAAGAGGGTATAACTCATACTCTTTGCGTAAATGTGGCCTATGCGTGAGTAGTGGGTAATTTCCGTATGCATGGGTTCTGATTAGCGAATTACGATAGGTATAACGTTATGCGAACTCGGAGGCAGGTATAAGCCCGCTACTCCGAAGGTCAACAATAGACAGCCGACTTTGCTGGACCGCGTGAACAATAGACGGCCGTTGAGATTTCCCTGTGGACCGTCTATAGGTCTTGATCTGTTCACCCCACGCTGGCAACGACCGCATATAAATATATTTCACGCATGCGCGCTCAGCTCTAACCTATTGAATTGGGGGTCGAGCAAGCGTCATGCATCGTCGGGTGCAAGGAATGTGTAGATTAGTTATTCCCTTCAAAATCTATCTTAATGCATACCACTACATTCCAACGACTACGCCTGACCTAGTTACGTTTGGAGGAAGGTCTACGTCTTAGGTAGCCTATACCTTCCGTTGTGCATCTCGGTCCTGGCGCGGAAGTATATCCCAATATACATGTACGTGGAACGGAGCGCCGTATACGTGTAAGCAGCTTGGAAAATTAGCTCTATCTGGTGTTAGTCTGTCTCAATGTCAATTGGTCTGTCTGTCTGTCTGTCTGTCTCTCTCCTCTCTGTCTGCCTATATGTATCTCTGTCGGCCTACCTGTATCTCTGTCGGCCTGTGTCTACCTGCATGCCTGCCTGTCTGTCTGTCTGTCTGTCTGCCTGTCTGTCTGTCTGCCTGTCTGTCTGTCTGTCTGTCTGTCTGTCTGTCTGTTTGTCTGACATAGAATCTCTTGGGGTGTTTTGAAGTGTGGGCATAAAATTGGGGAGATGCTACAGTGCAATACAAAATGGTGTTGGCAGATGGTTTGAGTCTGCACTGGGGGGTGGGGAGGGGGAGAAACCGACTGATGTCTGTTCATTGGAAGAAAGGGGATTGGGGATGGGGTGGGGTGGGGTTGGGTAAGCGTGCAGAGGGTTAAAGCAAGCAGGACGGTCTAAGGCAATTAAGCAATGGGGTGATCACCAAGATCTATCCACACATTCAAAGAACCTTGGGGTGATCACCATATTCTCTTCATGCACATGTGATGCATTCTTACCACATGCATCTGCATTGCATTGCACAACCTTTTCAACTGTTATGTCTGCTGACCTACGCGGCTGTCTCCATTTGACCACAAATTCCCGATTAATGAACGAGTGACTGAATGAATGGAAGCGACCTGCTGCCTTGCGCCATCTAGCGAATCGATTTGTAGTATTTAATACTCTCGTCTGATGTCATTTTTAGAGCTGCGTGCTTATTATTAATTTAAGTGGTGAATTCAGAGAATTCAAATGCAGGTGAAAATCAACGCCATACAAAGCCATGTAAATTCTACTATGCACATTAAACACAGTGTTATGATATTCAAATTACATTTTTCAAATTATTACTAATAGGTTATTCTTTTTTCTCTATCGTTGATAACTCAAGAGATTGTTGAACACTGGACAGAAATAAAAAAAATTTCGACACCTTTTAAATTGTTTATTCCATCAAAATAAAGCCGTCAATTTCTCTTCAAAGTCAAATGCTTAGCCTTGGATGATAGTTATACTTTGTCGCATTTCGGTTAATAAAGCGGGAGTGTACCGTGACAGTCTTTGCGGTCACTATTTCAATGATAAATATGACTAACTGCTGACATTAAACCCGTATTCACAGCTTGGTACAATAAATAAAAGCAAAAATTAATCAGTCAGTAATGCATGGTTTCGGATTCAGTCAGCCAAACATACATGTATACCAGTAGCACCACGTCCCTTATTATAACTTGCACTATTTTTTATAGAATTAAACACAGCATACGTGCGCATGCACACACACACACACACACACACACACACACACACACACACACACACACACACACACACACACACACACACACACACACACACACACACACACACACACACACACACACATATACAAATATACACACAAATTCGTGCATGTATTCGTATAAATATTAACACACAGTCATGTTTATAATTATTTATGTAAGCTTACTTATGCATACCTATAATATATTTATAGGCTATAACATGCACATTGCATACACATCATTCGCACACAGTTGTATATTATATGTATGTGTGTATATGTATGTATGTGTGTATATATTATACACATATACATGTATATATTATATGCAGTATTTGTAATCGTGATAAATGGATTCCTTTCAAGTGGTTCTAAGTCTGAAGGAAGCTGTAGTCTGCAACCACTTGTGAATGGAGTCCATGTGTTGATCTCCACAAAAGTCAATCGGTGTAATACTATATTATAGACATAGAATTATATATATATATATATAGAATTATATATATATATATATATATATAAATAAATATATATAATTATATATATTTATATATATAATTATATATATATATATATATTTATATATAGAATTATATATATAGAATTATATATAGAATTATATATAGAATTATATATAGAATTATATATATATTTATATTTAGAATTATATATATATAAATATATATATATAGCAATTGGAAGAGGGTTGAAGCTAAGGCTTATGGGGTCATTGGTGTGGCCAGTGGCGCTGTATGGCTGTGAAACTTGGACGCTAAGGATGGAAGACAAAAAGAGAATATCAGCATTTGAGATGACAACATATAGAAAGATGCTGAGAGTCAGCTGGAGAGAATTTAGAACAAATGAATCTATACTGGAAGAGATACAGCCGGAACGGCGCCTGCTGGAGGTGGTGAAAGCAAGGAAGCTGAACTACTTCGGACATATGATCCGAGCAGACAAGCTGCCGGCATTCATATGTCAGGGCTATGTGGATGGAAAAAGGGCCCGAGGAAGGCCGAGAAGAAGATGGATGGATGACGTGGAGGAGTGGACGGGGATGGCGATGGTGGACTGCGTGAGGACCGCGAGGAACAGAGAGCAATGGAGGAGGATGACGTCGTCGACTCTGATCCCCGATCCGCAGCAATGAGGATGGGCACGACGACGATATATATATTATAGACAGCTGCTGCATGATGCAGTGGGATGATTCACTTGTGATGACAATGAGAGACGATTTGGTCCATGCAGCAGACCGAACAAAATAAATTATAATAGTCTCTCGTCTGATTTGCCCTCATATCTTCATACACAACTTCTAACAGTACTGAATCAAGTGTTTTTAGTTTAGTTGTATGTCGTTGCCCTTGATGTGAAGCATATGAACAACACTTGATCCAATCTCATCATGTTTTCGGGCAAACCGATTTGTCTGTCTGTCTATCAATACTATTAGAAATGTAATGCTGTGAGTTTAGTGTTGTCTGATGGCGTTTGTGAATGAATGAATGAAAGGGCGGATGGGTAGAGGAGTGGGTTGGTATACATAATAGAGGGGTGGGTGGATGGATGGATGGATGGATTGGCGGGTGGGTGGATGGGCGTGTGGCTGCAGATGGGTAGAAGGATCGCGGATGGGTGGGTATAGTTGTCGGGCGACAGATTGAAAAAAAAACATGGGCGCCCGCACATAGGGGCAAGGGGGGCACTTGCCCCCTGGAAAAGTGACACTTATTTTTCTAACTACTACTTTTGAGGTTTTAACAAATTTCTTCGCATTAAAACAGTAATGATAAGAATGATACACACAGTGAAAGTCATAAATTTACGTTTAGAATTCTCTATAGAAATAAATATATATAGTGCCCTTCATGGACCTACTTTTTAACATCTACTTTTGGATTTTAAAAAAAATCGCACTCAGAAAACTATTCATATTAAAAATAATACACAAAATGAAACTGAGAAATTTGCATTAAGAAACCTCTTTGAAAAAATACCCGTGTTTTTAATTTCCAGCGCTGTATTTTTCATGCTCTTGTCATTGAAAAATTTAACCGTGACCATCGTAAATTTTTGCCCCTCCTGCAAAATTTTCTGCGGGCGCCCATGCCCTCCTCCTTTATCCAGGCCTGGGACTGGCACTGGCAGAGTGCAACCAGTGGCGGAGATCTGGATAGATGGATCAATTGATAGATGAATGGTTGGATAAGGATGCATGCATGGACGATTGAGTGAATAAAATAAAGAATAAATTAATAAATAAACAAATAAGCAAATAAACAAATAAATGATTGAATAAATAAATGAATACATGCATAAAATAAATAAAATAAATAAAATAAATAAAATAAATAAATAAATGGATGGATGAACAAAATAATGAGCGATGGAATCGTGCGCACAATAAACGACCTGTTGTCGGATGGAATGTTTCAGAGGTTGGTCCGGTTACCGTGACGACGGATCCTGACAAATTCCAGCATGACCTCCGTGACCTCTACGTGCAGGGTGGAGGGGATTGTCCGGAGATGAGCATAACGGCCATCAAAATGGCGCTACAAGAATCTCTTCCCAATTCGTTCATCTATGTTTTCACGGACGCACGAGCGAAGGATTACAGCATCACGGAACAAGTCCTCACTCTCATCCAACACAAACAGAGCCAGGTACTTTGTCATTACACCAGTGGTGTAGTGGGGGTGGGGGGGGACGCGGGGGAACGCCGTTCCCCCACTTTTTTCCAGGGATATTGGAATATTAATAATAATACTACTACTAATAATATTATTATAAAGAGCGTTCCCCCACTTCATATTTTAGGACTACACTACTGCATTACACTACAATATAGTACACAATGCAGTACACAGTGCAGTGCACAGTACATTGCACTGAGCAGCACACATAACAGTACAGCACAATAAAGTACAGTACAGATCAGCAAGTGAAGTGCACCATGCACTTTGCAGTGTACAGTATAGTGCAGAACAAAATACGGTACTGAAAAAGAACACAGCAAAGTACTGTAAAATAAAGTACAGGGAAAAACTAAAAATTAGCAAATTAACAAAATCTTTTAACTAATCGACTAGAAATAGAATTAGACATCATTCTGTGTAGCGAAGTCAATTCGGTAATCGTTTAGAATATTATCGATAAGGTATTAATTTAGAATATAATCGACTACTAACGCATTTCTGCTGTGTAGGTTGTGTTTGTCATGACGGGCGACTGTGGTGACACAACTCATCCCGGTTACAAAGCGTATGAACAGATCGCAGCGACAAGCTCTGGACAGATATTCCTGCTCAAGAAGTCTCAAGTCAACCAGGTAAACTGTGATCTATCTTTTTTTCTCATAGCGCTATATAAATGTTCTTATAATGGACGAGGTCTCATTGTTTTTCTCTTTCTAAGGGACCTACTCTCGATTCTCTAGTGTTACAATGCTTACACTTTGAAGTCTACTCAATCGAATTCGCTAAGGGTCAACTAAAACAGTGAGTATAAGTTTAAAATGGTAGTGTCAATTTAAAATGACCATGTCAATTTATAATGGCCTTTGCCAATTAAAAATGACAATGTCAAATTTAAAATGACAGTGTCAATTAAAAATGACAGTTTTCAATTAAAAATGACAGTGTCAATTTAGAATGGCTCAATGTCAATGTAAAGAGACAGTGGGACAATGAAAACAAGAGTGTCAATTTTAAATGACATTGTGTGATTCAAATGACACTGTCGCTTTTAAAACAACAGTTCCAATTTAAGATCATTCAGTGTCAATTTTAAAATCACTATTCTCAATTTAAATAGCACATGCGTGACATTTTAAAATGATCATGCCAGTATAAATGACTATGTCATTTTTTTCACTATCGATTTTAATTGGCTCTTGATTTCAAGTGATAATCTTAAAGTTAGATCATTCAATATCATTGGATATAATAAACTGCTAACTCTAAAAGAATAGATTAAATGTTAGGACTTAATTGCTTTATCATTGCCCAAAATAATGTTAATATCCATTAACATAGGGAGGGAAATCAATTTTAACAAGCCTTAGGGTACTTTATATTATTTAAATATCGTGTCTGTATGTATGTATGTATGTATGTGCACTTGTTATAGCGCCCCTTCAATCTCTCTCTACTCAGAGGCGCTCCCGATGGCAGAGCGGACACTGCATCGGAGTTTCACGCCGAAGCGCTGAGCAATTGTGAGTGAAGGACTTGCCCAAGGTCCCTACGCGGTTGAGGGTGGATTCGAACCTCGAACCTTCCGGCTTCAAGGCAATGACGCCACCACTACACCACCGCGCCCCACATGCAAATGACTATGTCATTTTTTGTCATGCAAACCAAAGTGCAGCATAAATAGTTGGTCATTATAAGAACATACCTATTTTGGATTTAGGACTATATGGGCAATTTTAAAGACTTGACTTTTGATTGGCTCTATAATGATAATTATATACGATTATTTAATCACGTTGAACACCATTATTTGGTTAGCAATTTCCAGTACAAGTATGCGAACTTCAAAATCCACGATGCTTTAACCGTTGAAAGTCTAACGCAAAAATATTCATTATTAGTATTACCCTTCGCTTAGTTCGCTACTACACCTTTAAATAGATTTTTCAAATCATTATATATTTTCCACAGTCAAAGCTCATTACGTTGTCCGATGTTCAGGAAGGTGTCGTGTTATATTTAATACCATTACTAATAGTCAAAAATAATAACAGCAATGACATAAATAATAATATTATGTAATTCCTATCTTGTCCTATATTTATATTTTATTGCAATCCGGAAAGCGGATGTGAAAGAGAAGGGTATTGACAATTTGCCAAGCACGTGTTACTTGTTACCCGCTTCTGCAAAGGGTGTTTACCAGGCCGACCTCAGACAGACAGACAGACAGACAGACAGACAGACAGACAGACATACATACATACATACATACATACATACATACATACATACATACATACATACATACATACATACATACATACATACATACATACATACATACATACATACATACATACATACATACATACATACATACATACATACATACATACAGAGACAGACAGGCAGACAAACAGACAGATAGACAGACAGACAGACAGGCAGACAAGCAGGCAGGCAGGCAGGTAAAGAGACATAAACAGTGGAGACTCCCTGTTTATCTGACGGGTGGGGCTTCTACAATCTGCATCCATGCTGCTGATGTGTAAACGATGCACATCTTTTTAGCCAGGCTGCATACGACCGACGCCTAATAAGCATTTGTCAAAGTCATTCTTAACAAACGTTCCAGCTTTTCAAAACGTTTGGAAATTATTCATGGCACAACACAGATCATAAAGTGTTATGAGTATTCGGCCTATTATAGTCCTAAGGACCATAATATCATTGTTACAAGAACTATTAATAGTGACAAAAATAATTATTTATTGTTAGGACGATTAACCATAAAGATAATTGTTGTGACGTTTTGGAATGAGGACAAATTTGAAATGACAATTTTCATTTCAGCTCATAGCAGCGACTCATTTAAAGACCAATAATAATATTATTAACCAAAATCATTTGAGAGTATGATAGATCTACTAACTTCACATGACATAATCGTCATGGTATTGTTTAACTCAGAGGCGCTCCCAACCCAGTCCTGATCGAAGGTAAAAGTCTTGAGAAGACGATTGAAAGAGCCAACAGAGTAAAGGATAACCGCAGGACGGTCATTCCAAAATAGCTGGCCTGGACCCACCACAGAGATTGCTCTTCGATCATAGTCTGACCCCTCCCCCCAATTGTTTTTCTACTATTATCATACTGTACTGACTGCTTCTATAAAAGATCGGGACGTCACTCTTACCGACCAGTGGGATGCCTTACTCCAAAACGTGTGCATCGGCCGGGAATCGAACCCGGGCCGCCCGCGTGGCAGGCGAGCATTCTACCACTGAACCACCGATGCATTCACTGATTGTGAACGCTACATCGCGGTGCAATTGAATGCGTTCGTCTAATGCCTACCTATCTATTAATGCTGTTGTACGAATAATCAGACCTGGGACGTTGACAAGTCTTTGGAACGCACTCCCCAAAAAGCCTTTTTGCTCACTTTCTAAATATGCCTATCTGTCATCCTAATCTAACCTCTCCTCCGCTTGCACTCTCCTCTCCTTCTCTCCATTGACAACTGAAAACCCAACTGTTTAAGCTGTCCTATCCAGATGCTATTCAAGTTTCACTGTATGACCACCCAGGGCTTTCTGAACGTGCAGTTGTACACAAAATGTGCAGTTCTAAATGGATTTGTGCAATAGTAGAAGCACTTCTGAACAGTTAAAACTAGCAAAAATGGTCATTGTCCTCCGATTGGAAGTAATAATATTTACCGTGGAGAATAGGAAAGGAAAGAAGGAGCTGTGCAGTTCTAATAATTCATTAAAAACAGCAGCGGGACCACCACCGTAGCACCACGCTGATTCCTTGGTCTGGCCTCTCTGGATTTGACCTCGCATTCTTTTCCATTATAAATGTCTCCTGGGTTCGACAAGTCCATCCCTGTCAGTTTGGCAATCCTGAATTTGATTTGATTTAGCGCCGGTGCAAAACTAGTGTAGGCCTACATGACAACTTTTGTGAGTGCTGAGAAATTTTTGAAAATTCACTTTTCATTACAGACTCTCAAATTTCACGATGATGATGATGATGATGATGGTGGTGATGATGATGACGATGATGACGACGACAACGACGACGATGATGATGATGATGATGATGATGATGACGACGACGATGATGATGATGATGATGATGATGATGATGATGATGACGACGACGATGATGACGACGACGACGATGATGACGACGACGACGATGATGATGATGATGATGATGATGATGATGATGATGATGATGATGATGATGATGACGACGATGATGATGATGATGATGATGATGATGATGATGACGACGACCACGATGACGACAACAATGACTGCAATGACGACGACGATGACAACGACGACGATAATAATAACAACGATATGATGAATATTATTATTGAATTCTGTAGGTTCTGAACTTCGTCCGGGTCGCAGTCCAATCTCGCAAGGTCAATCTGCTTTCGATGGATCGTGGCATCAGAGATGACATTCTCGTCTATGAACTTCCAGTTGATACTAAACTCCAGGAATTCACGATTTCCTTCAGCGGTGAAAAGCCACATGTCGTCATCACAGATCCAAACGGTATGCACGGATATTATTCATTCAATCGCATGATCATCTTCCATCTGTATAAAAATAATGCAATGTCAATAATAGCCACGGTCTTGTCAATAAGTAGAATAAAACTAAATGTTTAGCTGATGTCATTGTGATGGCAAATAGACACCTTTTGAAGTGTAGCATTGGAACTATTAGTTCTACTCGTCAAAAACCCACATACCTAAGTTGTCCACGTGAACAGTCATTGACCACGGTTGGTAATCTGAGAGTCTCAAGCCTGATGCTGCCTCTGCTATAGCTAATTATTAGCTATGGATGCTTCTGTAGCTATATGGATGCTGTTACTACCACCACCACCACCACCACCACCACCACCACCACCACCACCACCACCACCACCACCACCACCACCACCACCACCACCACCACCACCACCACCACCACCACCACCACCACCACCACCACCGCCGCTGCTGCTGCTACTACTACTACTACTACTACTACTACTACTACTACTACTACTACTACTACTACTACTACTACTACTACTACTACCACTACTACTACTACTACTACTACTACTACTACTACTACTACTACTACTACTACTACTACTTCTACTACTACTACTACCACTACTACTACTACTACTACTACTACTACTACTACTACTACTACTACTACTACTACTACTACTACTACAACTACTATTACTAATACTACTACTAATAATAATAATATACTACTACTACTTTTACTACTACTGTTAGGCCTACCACTACTATTGAGTGAACTTCAACGTCCGCGGCTGTTTTATGCGATTTAGCAGATTCGCTAAGACACCTTAAAACGGATTTTTCAAATTGTTATATATTTCTAAAAACTCGTACAGAATAAAATGGAAATGTCTCTTGCAATAATTTTTATTATCAAACCATTATTAATACTTGAAAAAATAACAGCAACGATAATATTAATTGTAATGATGATGTTAGCTTAGCCTTAACCTGTCTACATTCGAGTTAGGAAAGGAAAGGTCACATTGGTTTCTAAACTCTCCTAAATTTTAGCGTATCAACGAGGGTTGTGAAATTAAACACCCAAATTAATATTAATAACAATTATATATTTTTTGGCAACCACAATTTACAGCAATCAGAGATGAAAAGGGAAAGTGCTTATGAATAAAGAAGACATTGTACAAAGATGGACAGATTATTGCAGCAGCCTGTACAAGGCACAGACGGACCAAGACATCACAGAACAGGTAATTGCAGAACTGAAAGAAATCTCCCCACCAAATGAAGATATTGAAAATGACATCTTAGAAGTGGAAGTGGAAGCAGCGATACAAAGACTGAAAAACAACAAAAGCCCGGGTAATGATGGTGTAACGGGGGAGATGATAAAATATGGAGGGGATGCCATACTGCAGGAGATACACAAGATTTGTAATGCTGCATGGAAGGAAGGGCGCACACCAGACGAATGGAAGAAATCAATACTAGTCATTCTCTACAAGAAAGGAAATGCACTAGAATGCAGTAATTACAGAACAATAGCATTGATAAGCCACCTTGGTAAAATACTGATGATGATACTAACAGAACGACTTAGAAGACAAACTGAGGAATACCTCGCAGATGGTCAGGCAGGGTTTAGAAGGGACAGAAGCACGGTGCAGCAGATTTTGGCTTTGCGATTGATCGGAGAAAAGGCCAGAAGGAAGAATAAAAAGATCTACAACTGCTTCATAGACTTCAAGAAGGCGTTTGACAGCATTGAGCAGCGGGTAATGTGGGCAGTTTTGGAATCTTATGGTGTGGATTGCAAACTGACTCATCTCTTGAAGGAAATAAACAGCAATGCAAAGGCAGCGGTCCGAGTATGTGGAGAAACTGGACCCTGGTTTAACACTAGCAGAGGCACAAGACAAGGTGACCCTATATCACCAAACACCTTCATCACACACTTAGAAAGGATACTGGACAAGATCAGGGAAAACGATGGTGTATCGATTAGTGGGGAAAACATCAACAATCTATGCTTTGCTGATGATATCGACTTGATTGGAGAAGACGAACAACAAGTAGAACACACAGTGCAAACGTTGAATGAAGAAGGGAAGAGATATGGTCTCATGATGAATTTTGACAAGACAAAAACAATGGTTTTCGGCGATAGAGATCTAACAAAGCAGATGGTTGTAGACGGAATCCAATTAGAAAACGTGGACAGGTTGACATATCTCGGTTGCAATATGACGTACGATCTCGATTGTAGGCAGGAAGTAATGGTCAGAATTGCAAAGGCGACGGCAGCACTAAAAGCTTTAGACAGGATCTGAAAGAGCAAGGCCATAAAGCAGGAAACTAAACTGAGTGTGCTGAGAACTTGCGTTTTCAGCAGCATGCTATATGGATGCGAGGCTTGGGTAATAACAAAAGACATCGAGAAAAGAATACTAGCTTTTGAAAGAAAATGCTATAGGAGGATTTTGGGAATAGTGTGGACACAGAAAGTGACTAACGTGGAACTGTACAAACGGATACACCTCAGGGAAAACATGATGCAGAGGATAATCCAGAGGAAACTGGGTCTGTTCGGTCACGTATGCCGAATGAGCAACGACAGGAAAATAAAGACATTGGTGTTCGGAATGATGGACGGGCGAAACAAAAGAGGGCGACCACATAGAGAATGGGCGGATGATTTAATAGACTGGTGCGGAACATCACTGCAAGAGCTGAGCCACATTGCACTGGAAAGAGATCTGTGGAGGAGTATGGTGAAAAGGGCGTCGGACACCTACGGGCGATGAGCCCACGGTTTATGATGATGATGATATATTTTTTAAATTTATTTTGCTCTGTTGGTCTTATGGCATTAATCTATTTGTGGTGTTCAAAGGCGTAACAATAACGTCTACAAACGGTCTAAACACTCTGCTGAGTCTACGCAATGCTCTCATCCTCAACGTTAAGGATCCGAAGCCGGGAAAATGGACGCTGCGGATATCCGGTCAGGGACAACATACGATCCGCATCACTGGTCTCAGTTCACTGGATTTCGTTCACGGTTTCGCATCTCGTTCCACGCTTCACTTCAGCGAAACTGACGCAAGACCTTTGAAAGGTGAGATTGGTTAATTATTGTTATTGTTGTTGTTGTTGTTGTTATTGTTGTTGTTGTTGTTGTTGCTTGAGGTGTATTTGAACCTGAGAGCCTCGATCATGAATTCTAGCTGGTAATCCCTCCTCCTCCTCATTTACTTGTATGTCTGTACCGCATGAGAAATGATCAAAATATTCGACGTCATTGGTCCAACATTCAAATCGCATTTAATTAAACAACAACCAAGTCACATTTAAACACTAAATTTTGCTCTAGCGTTATCTACCAAACTAATCGTAGTTTTTCGCACTATTATTGGACACCTTTAAATCTGAGTTTTCAACGAAATATGAATTGTAAAAATTTCCTTCTTGTAATTGAATCTCTTTAGCTGCATTGCTATATATATACATTGTATTTGAACCATTAATTTTTATGAAGCGCCTATATATTATGGTGAACCGTTCGGAGACGCTCCCGGTGGGCAAGGTCACAAGAGAAAAAATAGGTTTGAGAAAAGACAATGAGGAGGAGGGATTACCAGCTAGAATTTATGATCGAGTATATGGGACAGCGCATCAGTTGCCATCGACGAAATTATTTAGGCATGTTATGGCTTTTATATAAAAATCTATATTGCGTATCACCTAAGTTCTTATAGGCCTAGATAGGTGACCCCTTAGCTATAATCTTATAAATTATTATGAGCGTTTGCATGGATTATGAACGTGTAACGTTGACCCATTTCAAAATATATATAAAGAGTTATCACCGATGTAAAGGTGTATGAGAAAATCGAGAGAATTATACCTTGAATGTGTAAAGAGTTACGATTGCAATGCCGGGAGAAATAAAAATATTACAACAGTTACCCATCTATATTTGGACCAGGGATTTTGTTAACGTGCAGTTCTACACAAAATGTGTAGTTGTAAATGAATTTGTGCAATTGTATAATCTTGTGCAGTGAAAAACAGTAAAAAAAAGGTCATTGCCCTCCACTTGGGGTAATTTACCATGGTGGACTGGAATGGAAGGAAGGGGTTGTGCAGCAATAAAACATGTTAAAAGGTAACACACATTGTATGTGTGTTTTGGGTAAGTTCAGATAGGAAGACTAAAAAAGACTTCAGGTTTTCAAGCATTGAAATTGGTACCTTAATGGTATGGGCCCCAAGAAATTATCATGAACGAATGAATAAAAAAGTCATCCACTTTTTAAAAAAAATAGTGTGGTTTTATGAGATTTCAACTTGATGACTAAAAAAAGAAAATCAACTTTTTGGGCCGAGAAAAAAATTCCGGCGCCGCTCGATCTGGACTGTCTCCGCCACACAACCAAACTCCAAGTCTTTTAGCCCCCCCCCCCAAGAATGGAAACCAAACTCCGCCCATGCTTAGGCCTATTGGAAACCTTTTGTCGAATGAATAGTAAAAGGTCGTCAGAGCTTTTCGGGGCAAAGGGCACTATATAAAAACCTTGCTGGTTGCGCAGTTGTAAAGCTACCTTTTTAAAAGCCATGCATTAGACTATGAATGCGCAAGTGGTAGCACCTTGAAGCATTCCATAACGTGTATTTATGTATATAGAACAGGAAGCCAGTCCAGTTCACCCATATTTACCCAATCCATTCTTTTCACTTTTTTAAAATTTGTCCATTGATTATTCCAGGCATACCAACGTACCTTCTCATCAACGCCACCGATCTGGAATTTCCCGGACGCATCAACAAGCTGGAGCTGGTCAATCTCCATGGCAACGTGCTCGTGGAAATCCCCATCCAGTATAACTCCGCGCGACCGTCGCTTTACAACGTTTCCGGTTTCATTCCTCCGCATGACTTCTTTTATATCAAGGTAACTGTTTGACCAATCAATCAATCAGTCAATCAATCGATCAATCAATAACTTAACTAATCAGTCAACCGATTAATCAATCAATCAATCAATCAATCAATCAAAGAGCCAATTTGTCAATCAATCGGTATATCAACCAATCAGTCAATTAACCGATCACTCAACCTATCAATCGATCGATCAATCAGTCAATCAATTAATCAATCGGAATTTATAGGCCTACTGCACCCTTTAAAGGTCTCTACACGTAGTTGCTTCAAACCCATGCCAGACGAAACGGAGCATGCGGTCTAAATCAACTGATAGAAGAGAGAGATGGAACCCTGGGATTAGAGGTATATCTCCAGGGTTGTCCACTCCAGGTGGTACATTCCAACGACAGTGCTTATGGTCTGCTCACTTGAATTGCTCCAAGTGTCTTGAATCTGGGCCACGGTCAAGAACCTGGGAGGCTTGAGATTTCGAAATCACTTGTATTGGCTTAGAGAACCTTAGATCGTTGGGTCGCATGATACAGATGCGACTCGCATCTGTAGCATTAGATATTACTACAATTTGTTTTATTTAAAACTGAAACACAGCACAGTATCATTACAATTAATAGTATGAACGGATGATCACAAGTTACTACAGGAGTAGAATTCCGCTGTTTGGCAGCCATACAAGGCATCCATGGCGTCCCATTGCTCAATCAACTAACGCCATTTACCGATTGAAAGGTTGGGTGGACCTTTTGTTATAGGGTAGCGGAAGCGTGCTCTTCGCACTAGAAAGTCTTCGATCACCCTAAACCCCTCCACTGGATATAATTCAGATAATAACTATTTTTCTCTGTCCAGGTCGTTGGTATCGACAGCCAGGGCTTCGATTTCCAGCGAACGACGCCGACGGCCATCAGTCCCATCGACCCTGAACTGCCGTCCGTCCAGATGGCTTCACGCACCCATGGTTTCTACAACGAAGAGACTGTTCTCGTCTGCAGCGTGTCCAGCCTTGTGCCGTACGCCGTACAATGGTACCTCAATGGTGAACCGATCGGAAACAAACTCTTCTACAGGTTAACGACGGAATATTATATCCTATTATATCCTATTATATCCTATTATATCCTATCATATCCTATTTGAATCCTATTATATCCGATTATATCCTTTTATAACCTATTATATCCTATTATATCCTATTATACCCTGTAATATCCTATTTTATCTTGCTGTATTCTGTTGTATCCTATTATATCCTATTGTAATCCTAGTATAATCCTATTATATCCTATTATAACCTCTTATATTCTATTATAACCTATTATATCCTATTATATCCTATTATATCCTGTTCACCGCTTTTTGTTGTCGTGTGAAATGTGGACTTTTCAACGTGCAATATAATAATGAAGAGTAGTGAAATTAGAGAGGCATAACGTTTTTCTGTTTCAGCGAGAGTGCCAATACCACGTGGTCCGTTCCAGACGCGAGTAGTTCTTCAGAGGGACACTACATGTGCAACGCCACAAATGGAGCTGGATGGGAGGCAGCCACCACCTACCTGGACGTTCGAGGTATGGACAAAGCGCTTCTTTCTTCAGTCTAGCATTGTCTTAAATGCAGGTCTCATAACAAAAGGGTAATTGTGATGTTTTTTGAGAATTTGTAATGCGCCTTTATTAGCATGAACTGTTCAGAGGCACTCCCAGTGCGCAAGGTCACGAGAGAAGAAATGAGTTTTTGAGGAAAGAAAAATGAAGAGGAAGGATCACTAGTTAGGATTTAAAATCAAGTAGATTGTGACAGCGTATCCCAAAGAGAAGGTCTCCAATTGAAGCAAATGATCGAGAATGAGCCATAACAGTTCTACTAGCCTACTGGAGGTGGGTAAGGGGTAACCAGCACGTCAGGTAATTGCTCAGTATTTTCTTAGCAGCCTATCCGAACCGGATATGGTGTCCGTTATTATGTGATTTAATGACACACATTCTGTAACATATCCAGATCCTCCGCCGTCGATTGGGAAGCCGTTGGACGTCTATGTGATGCCGGGTCATGACGCTGTCTTAACATGTGTCGCCTACAGCACAGTGGAATTTAACATGACTTGGTTTAGACACAACGCGGACGAAACGTTGTATGCGCCACTTGGATCCAGAAGTGAAGTCATCAGTAATGGATCGGCAATCATCAGGTAGCCTATCTAATCTAATCTAATCTAATCTAATCTAATCTAATCTAATCTAATCTAATCTAACCCATTTCAATTTAATCCCTTACAATCCATTTCGTTCTATGCTAATCTATCTAATCTTGCCTCCAAGTAACATACAATCACTTTCACATTGCTCAAGGTTTTCAGAACCGGATCACAAAATGTCGGACATTTAGCTTAGCTCAACGGATTCTGGATTGAATGAATGTTTGAATGACTGAATTTTGCATATATTGATTGCAAAATTGATTGAATATGCGATTGATTAAATGATTGATTAATTGATTGATTGATTGTGGGTTATTGATTGAATGTCTTGTTTTAATGCTTTCCTCAGGAAAGTGGAAAGGAGCGACGAAGGTTTGTACGTCTGTAGAGCATCTAACGAAGGAGGTCACAGTGACGAGATTGTCAGCCTTATTGTTCACAGTGAGTTGGTTTCGGTTTCAGTTTCGGTCTCAGTTTCAGTTTCGGTTTCAGTTTCGGTTTCAGTTTCAGTTTCGGTTTTTTCAGTCTTTTTCAAAAAGATTCGCTTTTTATTTTAGCTAGAGTTAACCTCTCGCCCCAGCTTCTACTGATGTTTCAAACAAGTTTGGTTTCACTTAGGCCTACTAGTCGAGTTTCACATTTTGTTTTAGCTGGGTTTTTCTCTTTCTATAAGTTGTAACATTTTTGAGTAGAGTGATTTCATTATAACTCAATTATTATCCGAGAATTTTTTAGTGTAATCTAATCTTATGTGATCCATTTTAGTTAATTCCAATACAATCCTTTCTAACATGCGACTGAGATGTCTGCTTTGCTTCTTTTCCAGAGGAGCCAAAAGTCACGACCTCTCCACCCGTACAGAACTTCATCGTCGGTGCACGAGTCGACATTTTCTGTAGCGCCATCGCATATCCGAAGCCAGTGTTCAGCTGGAGACGAAGTGGAAGACAGGTGGAGACCTCCGACCGGGTCACCTTTGACTCCGAGGGTCACCTCATCATCCACGACGCAGTGCAGGAGGATGTGGGGGACTGGGAGTGTGTCGCGAAGAATCCGTTGGGGATTGGAACCGCCGTGGCTAAGCTCGAATACATTGGTTAGGAACAGTTACTGGAGATATAAAAATCATTGGTTATTAACAGTGTGGGCTTTTTTTCACGGTGACTTGGACTGCCTGTTTACATAATATTTAGTTGTCTAATTAATTATTACTCTTTAAGGTTGAAGTACTTTTGAACAGGGCTCTTTTTAACATGCAGTACTGTTGTACACAACATGTGCAGTTTGAAATAGATTTGTGCAGTTGTAGAAGCACTTCTGTGCAGTTAAAAACTAGCAAAAAGTCATTTCCTCCAATTGGAAGTAATTTACCATGGAGGATGGGAAGGAAAAGAAGGAATGTGCAGTTCAAAAAATTCCTTTAAAACAGCCCTGGATAGGATCGTAAATACTAAGTTTTGAGGACATTTAAAACACCTGTTAAACATCTTAGCTTCTTTATTTAAAACGTTTGCTATTGAAATGTTTCTTTTAATCTTCGCTCGATGTAGTCTAAAGTCAGTTTTAGGTTAGGATCGTAAGCTAACAGCATTACTGTGTTCAAAATATTTTTCAAATTAAATTTTTAATTTGTTGCTGTTTTTAAATAACTACTATTACTACCACCTCTGATTACTTGCATCAACAGATCTACGTAGGTCCATTTGTCTGGAATAGTCTCCCGTTGGAGGTGCGCCTGTTGACTCCTCGGTGTTTTACAGGCTCCTTGAAACCTTTTTGTTTCACTGTGGTGTGACTGGGTGCACAATGCACATCTGAGTGGACTTCTTTAAGAGGCGCTATATAAATTCTTGAAATGAATGAATGAATGAATGAATGAATGAATGAATGAATCGTACAGTGTCGTAGTTTTGATGTTTTCAGAGTTGCCAACTATTCACGTTCCAAATCGAGTTGTTTTGGTGAATAACGGAGACACGGCTCAACTCGTTTGCAATGCTGATGGAATACCAAGACCAAATGTTACTTGGTACCGCGGAGGCATCGAGGTTCGTAGTTGCATTTCTTTGTCTCACTGTCTCTCCGTCTGTCTGTCTAACTGCCTGTTTGTCTGTCTATTTGTCTGTCTGTCTGTCTGGCTATCTATCTGTCTGTCTGGCTATCTGTCTGTCTGTCTGTCTGGCTATCTGTCTGTCTGTCTGTTTGGCTATCTGTCTGTCTGTCTGTCTGTCTGTCTGTCTGTCTGTCTGTCTGTCTGTCTGTCTGTCTGTCTGTCTGTCTCTGATACCGGATTCATATCTGAGCACAGGTGGTCCGGGATGCTGCGCCACACTATCATACCAATACCTACTGGAATGCGTAATCAGTCTCCGCCTGTCTGTCTCTGTCTCTGTCTGTCTGTCTGTGTCTGCATGTATGTCTGTCTGTCTATTTCTGTCTAGCTCTCTAATTTTGTCGTTTTTCTTCCCTCCCAATGACCTTGACATTGCAACCACAGTTGCAACTTCTTTCCTTTACCATGCAGTAGTGATATTATTCCTTATGAAGACAGTTGAAGTAATGTCTTAAATCAAACAACTGATATTTTTCATCTCCCATAATTGTTACGTTTATAATTTTTCATGTCCATTTTGATGAGTATTCTTCCTTTTTCCATCATCCAGCTCCAGGAGTTGTCCTTCATCCAGATCAATCCTCTCGGTCAACTAACGATTCTTGGAACACAGGAAGTCGACAGCGGAGAATACGAATGCGTTGCCACTAACGAAGCAGGATCGAGCAGCGAAATCGTCACACTCGAAGTGGGATGTAAGTAACGCTCGTGAATACAACTGTGCCCTGCGCTTAGATTTAAAGTGACGCTTTAGATAATTGTAGAATACGATTTTGCTTGATTTGATTGATTTGATTGATTTGATTGATTGAATTGATTGATTTGATTGATTTGATTGATTTGATTGATTTGATTTGATTTGATTGATTTGATTGATTTGATTGATTTGATTGATTTGATTGATTTGATTGATTTGATTGATTTGATTGATTTGATTGATTTGATTGATTTGATTGATTTGATTGATTTGATTGATTTGATTGATTGATTTGATTGATTTGATTGATTTGATTGATTTGATTTGATTTGATTGATTTGATTGATTTGATTGATTTGATTGATTTGATAGATTGATTTGATTGATTGATTGATTGATTTGATTGATTGATTTGATTGATTTGATTGATTTGATTGATTTGATTTGATTGATTGATTTGATTGATTTGATTGATTTGATTGATTTGATTGATTTGATTGATTTGATTGATTTGATTGATTTGATTGATTTGATTGATTTGATTGATTTGATTGATTTGATTGATTGATTTGATTGATTTGATTGCTTTGATTGATTTGATTTGATTGATTGATTTGATTGATTTGATTGATTTGATTGATTGATTTGATTGATTGATTTGATTGATTTGATTGATTTGATTGATTTGATTGATTTGATTTGATTTGATTGATTTGATTGATTTGATTGATTTGATTGATTTGATTGATTTGATTGATTTGATTGATTTGATTGATTTGATTGATTTGATTGATTTGATTGATTTGATTGATTTGATTGATTTGATTGATTTGATTGATTTGATTGATTTGATTGATTTGATTGATTTGATTGATTTGATTTGATTTGATTTGATTGATTTGATTTGATTTGATTGATTTGATTGATTTGATTGATTTGATTGATTGATTTGATTGATTTGATTGATTTGATTGATTTGATTGATTTGATTGATTTGATTGATTTGATTGATTTGATTGATTTGATTGATTTGATTGATTTGATTGATTTGATTGATTGATTTGATTGCTTTGATTGATTTGATTGATTTGATTTGATTGATTGATTTGATTGATTTGATTGATTTGATTGATTGATTTGATTGATTGATTTGATTGATTTGATTGATTTGATTGATTTGATTGATTTGATTGATTGATTGATTTGATTGATTTGATTGATTTGATTGATTTGATTGATTTGATTGATTTGATTGATATGATTGATATGATTGATTTGATTGATTTGATTGATTTGATTGATTGATTTGATTTGATTGATTTGATTGATTTGATTGATTGATTGATTTGATTGATTTGATTTGATTTGATTTGATTGATTGATTGATTGATTGATTGATTTATTCGGTTTCAGCGTATTTACTTTCCAGTTACATTAAGGCTTGATAACCAAAGGTTAGGTAGGCTAAGGTAGAGCATGGTAAGTTATGGAGGGTTGAGGTTTACAGGTAAGTCTTTGGTAATGCATCACCTCCATATCTATCTGTCAGGTTTCCTTTTATCGGTCACTAAGAACGTTCCATACCACCAACCCGTGTTTGAGTAGTCTCTGAGTAGAGACTTTGAAGGGCGCTGTATAGACTTTAGTTGATTGATTGATTGATTGACTGGTTGACTGATTGATCGATTGATTAAAGGTGATACAGTGTCAGGCAGGATTGATTCTTTTGAATGTGCCTCAGAAGGCCTGAAAGAAGACAATGGCTTCAGCCTAGGATACTAAGTCTTAATATCTGTACCTAACCAGCAATTTAACTACCTCACTTAAGCCTATTCTTCGGATATATAATATTATGCCTTGCAGCATAGGCCAATCACGTTGAATATATTTTCCAATCTCTCCTGAAGGTTTGACATTGGGTTGTGATTGTTCGTACAGCTGCTCCAGTGATAACCAAGCATCCTCAGAACAAAGGAGTCGACATCCTCAAGAACATCTCTCTTCCGTGTTCAGCCATCGGAAAACCTCTTCCGAAAATCAGTTGGACGAGAACTGATGGAAAGCTCATCGACTTCACCACCGGAAGATTCCGAGTGCTTGACACTGGTGCCCTGTTTATAAACGGTCAGTCCAAGACTGGTTCTCTTTGCACCTCTTTCATGTATGTGTAAAATGTATATATCACGGTATATACGTGCGTGTGTGTATGTATGTGTGTGTATGTGTGTGTGCGTGCGTGTGTGTGTGGGTGGATGGACGGTTGGATGGATGGATAGATGGAGCATACATGCATGCATGTAAATGTGTGTGTAACTGTGTATCTTTGTGCATGTTTGCATGTGATTCATTCATTCATTCATTCATTCAGAGCATTTATATAGCGCCCCTTCAAGGAACTACTCAGAGGTGCTAATAAATGGACATGATAAATGGACCTACAGTGTATCTTTTCTGGTAAAATAATGTTTCTGCGTGTGTACACCAATGCTTGTGTTTGCAATTGTGATTATGGTTGATTGATTATAATAATTACACTCAACACTGTTTGACATTTATTAACAGGTATCCAGAAAGAGGATGAGGGAATGTACACCTGTACGGTGTCCAATCAGTTTGGAAAGCAGGATGCCTCGGCTTTCATTGCTATCACGGGAATTAGTAAGTGTTTTAACAAGCTCTGGGCATAATTAATTAGGACACCTGAATTCATGAGGTCTAAGCTTACAACTTATTGGCGATCGTCTTCTGTGTAGTCAACGATCAGGTGCTAACTTTTAGTGCATGAATTTATTTTATTTTATTTTATTGATTTTTAACCTTTTTCATTGCAAATGCTGCCTGAAATCTTTACGAAAATATAAAATCTTCTTGATTTCAGTTAAGCCTTTGATAGCGTAATAACATACGAGCATGTTAAATCTTTTTGAGTACAGTCAAGCCTTTGATAGCGTACACCAGTCCCAACATCGAAACAATCGAAGGCCGTGACGTTAAACTAACGTGCATCGTTCTGCTTGGCAATCCCACTCCGAAGATCATGTGGTTCAAGATGGGGGAGCAGGTGAGGTCGAACGACCGCATAACGGACGATGGCAACGGTAATCTCATGCTGAAGAAGGTGAAGATTGATGACGAGGGAGAATACATGTGTGTGGCGAGCAATCCTGGTGGAAATGCCACACACGTTACAAAGCTTGACATTCAAGGTAAGTGAATGGTTGTTAAGATGCTAAGATATTTAGAATATGAATGAACGTTTCTTGTTTGTTAAGGTTTGATGTTTTATACTAGGATGCTAATAAAAATTATTGCACGTGTATTAAGTTATTTAGAATATGAACGAATCTAAATAACCTCTAACCATCTAGCACCAGACTATTTATATTGGAGCCATAATCAGCGAGATACTGCAGTTCCTTCTGGGTTCCCTTATGTCAGCGGTTCTCAACCTGGGGTCCGCGGACCCCTGGGGGTCCGCGGCGACGTGCTTGGGGGTCCGCGAGCAAGTCCTGAAAATTATATATTTCTTAGTTAAAAACGTAGAAACAGTCAAACAGAAAAACTTTGGGGCAATTTTTCGATATTTCCTTTTTTTAATGGCGACATGAAACTAATAATACGCTGATTAATGACAAATTCATCTGTTTTGGATGGGTCGGTTTGTTTCAGTCTCTAGATAATATATAGGATAATAGAGTCGCATAGTCGCGATAATGCGCCAAAGGCGCAAAATTTTATTGGGAGTCCGTGACTGTGGCCCTAAATTAAAAAGGGGTCCGTGAGTCTGAAAAGGTTGAGAACCGCTGCCTTATGTGACCAATATATTACCTTTCTTAGTGTGACGATGATGTCCCTTTATATACTTTGGCCCAATAATTTTATGGGTAAGGTTATGTTGACCGTACTTGGATATAGCGCCCCTTCAAGCTTGCATACTCGGGTTCTCTCCCAGTCCAATCCCTGTCGGTTAGTACAGATTCAAGAGCAGTTAAAGTGAGACAGAGACCAATACCAATTAATTTAGACCAAGAGCATATATTCTATAACAAGTAAGTACATCATTAGTAGCAATTTATACAACAAGGAATTAAATTATACCAGATTAAATTGCAAATGATCATACATAAATTTCAAGTTAAGAACGGTAATAATTTCGACTGGGATATAATTATGTCTTCCATGAGTTCTCTCCTCTTTCCAGTTCCGCCAAGCATTGAGGATTCTGAGACGGACATCACCGTCACCCAAGGTCACTCCGTCCGTCTCCCTTGCGAGGTGAGTGGCGATCCGAAACCTCAGATCTCATGGACGAAGAACGGAAACCGGATATCAGAGGTCGATCCACATTACTTCATCAGTGAATCCGGAAGTCTGGAGATATTCAATGCTGATCCACAGGACACAGCCACATACTCGTGCACAGCTATCAACGTAGCTGGAGTGAAGGAGAAGAGGATGACGCTGTTCGTACAGAGTAAGAAGAACATCTGTCTGTCTGTCTGTCTCGATGTCTGTCTGTGTATGTTTGTCTCTCTGCTACACTCGCTTTGCTCTTTGTCTGTTCGTGTGTTTGTCTTTGTCAGTATCTCAATCTATCTCTTGAAACTCTGTCTCTGTCTGTATCTCTTTGTCTCTTTCAGTCTTTCTGTCTCTTTTTGTCTGTCTTGTGTCTATGTGACTTTCTCTCTTTGTCTCTCTGTATTTTTCTCTCTAGCTCTCTATATCTTTTTTGTGTATCTCTTTTCCTCTGTCTCTGTCTGTCTCTCTGTCTCTCTCGTCATCTTTTCCTGATCTTTTCCTGTCACTACCTCGCTGCTTCTTTGTATTCTTCTGTCTCTTACTCTGTGCAACGTTGTTATAATAAAAAATTATAATGCCAGTTTACGTTCAGTTATGTCAAGTCAGACTATGTCTTCCTGCATTGCGATCATGTTACAACATCATTTCGTTTTTCAGTTCCACCACACATGACTCAAGATCACGACGAATACACGGTCATCGTCAACAATCCTATCCAACTTCCATGTGAGGTCAGTGGAATTCCTCCTCCGGATATAACGTGGAAGAAAGGTGGAGACGACATCGAGGACGATGGATCGGAAGACTTCGTGCAGCTGCCGAACGGAGCTCTGAGGATCAACCATGTTCGGGTGGAGGATGGAGGATTGTACGAATGCATTGCCACGAGTGTCGCTGGAAACGCCAGCAAGATTGTTACACTCAACGTTCAAGGTATGGGAGAGAAGGGGCGAAGTAGGGATGAGGTATGGGAGTAGTAGGGGTCAGGTATGGGAGAGTAGGGGCGAGGTATTGGGAAGTATTGGCAAGGTATTGTAGAGTAGGGTCGAGATATAAGAGATAACTTCACGGCTCTTTTTATAGGAACTTTTAGTACTTCACAACCCCTTCCCTTTATTCTCGGTTCCCATGGCATTTTTGATGCTTCCGAGTTGGAAGGATCTGTCTTTTGTCAGTCTGCCTCTCTCTGTCTTACTCTGTCTCTGTATCTGTCTCTCTCAGTCTCTCTATGTGTTTGCTTTTGCCTCTCTAGGTATAGATAATTATCGAATGACAGTCTGTGGACATAATTTAACTGTACAAAAATGCTCTAATATTTAAGACACCCGTTTTTGTGTGGAGCTACATAATCAAAACCCCGAGTCACCAAAATTGCAATGGCTCAGATCTTAATAATTTCATTTAATTAATTCATTCATTTCGTGAATTTATATAGCGCTTCTTCAAGAAACCTACTCAGAGGCGCTCCCAGCCCAGCCACAGCTAAAAATAATAGGTTTTGAGCGACTTATAAAAAGCAGGTGAATTTAGTCTAAGATATTTAAGTCGCAAGTTTAGTGGGAGGCCATTCCAGATAGCGGGACCCACAGTAGAAAAAGCTCGGCGCTGTCTTGTAGAAGTGCGAGCTCGAGGAACCAAAAGCTCCCCCGTAGTCGTAGAGCGTAGAGCTCGACGGGCTGCAAGGTCAGAGACAGGTCGACAAAGAATAGACAGGTATGATGGAGCACAATCAGTAAGGCAACGCCAGACAAGTGCAGTAACTCGGTAGGAGATGCGCTGTGAAACAGGGAGCCAGTGAAGAACATCGCGCATATAAGCAGAGACAGGCCCGGCCCTAGGTTTTGCGGGGCCCAAGGCAAAATCTCAAGCACAAATTTACTCAGTTCATTTCCTGTCAATACGGCACTGGTGGTGAGAATCACCTAAGATGGGCCATGTTTTCCTAATTTCCCTTGAGCTAATAGCACTATTTTTATAATAAGCCACACTGATAGCCTTTGCATATTTGACTTTCAGGTGATGCATGTAGGCCTAAAAGTCTAGCAATTTTCCAAAAAGCGATATTTAATTTTTTTACTAATCATGTTCCAACTTAGGCAACTACATGTATTTCCATAAGACAGGACAATAATTTCCATAGTGTCAGATTGTAAAAATTTAATGATGTGAAATAGCATCAGCAAACGTGAAAATTTTCAATTGTCAATCAAATCAAGAGAGTATTAACACATTTAACAGTTGCTAGGTTGAGTCTAATTAATATATAGCCTACGTGACCAGTTATTCGCAACTCTTGACAGTGGTTTCCTCTGCGTATAGCAGTAGCAATAGGTGTGTCCCATCTTATGAAGCGTCCCATCTCAGGTGATTTTCCCCTTCTACCTTATGTAGGCCTATCTAAGTAATGCAAAATCAGCGCCCGCACTTAGGGGCAAGAGAGGCCCCGCCACGTAAACTGAGAATTTGTTAACAACTGAGACTTACGTTTTGTTTTTTGACAAATTGTTTTGTTTTTTGACAAATTTCTTTGAGCCAGAGCACTAATGATGCTAATTATTCACGAAGTAAGCTAAAGTTACATTATTTTAGGCACCTATCTGAAAATATCCATGTTCTATATTTCCTGCTTTGCATTTTATTTTAGCTTACGCTAAAAAGTCACTTCATCATTTTGTTTTGCCCTCTCCTGCAAAAATTGTATGCGGACGTCCATTTGCGCATTTGAAGTAAAATGAGTTAATTAGTGTTTTCTGGAAAGAATTCTACACGCAAACCTAGTCTAAAGAAGTAGGCTAACAGTGAGGAAGTTTCGTTCTTTCAAAATCACCCTATCACATTCACGTGGCAAATTGACTGCAAGCATAGTTGTTATGCGACGTAAGTCATGCGACCATTGTCAATCTCAACAAAGAAAAAAATTTTTAGCCAGCAGCGCGGGGCCCTGAAAGCGCGGGGCCCAAGGCGGCTGCCTCGCTCGCCTTGCCCAAAGGCCGGGCCTGAGCAGAGACGGGGGGATATTTAGGAATGCGGCCAATGAGGCGAGCAGCCGAACGAAGAACTCGTTCAAGGCGCCCAATTAGTCCAAGTGGCAGACCCATGAGTACCGAACTGCAGTGATCGATTCTACTGGTGACAAAGGCATGGACAAGTGTCAGAGTAGCACTATGAGAGAGAGAGATCTTGAGACAACTCGGAGTTGCCGAAGCTGGTAGTAGGATGGAGCTCTAAGTATCAACCACAATTTATGTTAACATGACTAACCAATGACCACCCTGATTAGATTTTGTGTCAGTGCATAATAAAATTCATAGTTGCCGCTCCTGTGTTTATAGTGATCACCCTTGGTTCCATTTGATTTGATCTGATTACCTTTTCCTATTGTACATGCGTAATAATCCTTGTCATTATTGATTTGCTCCATCTTTTCCAGTTCCTCCTCGCCTGGAATCGCGAGCCCCATCAACGATCGTTGCTCTGGTTGGTGATGAGGTCCTTCTGCCTTGCGAGGTGACAGGGGACCCTCGTCCAGAGGTGGAATGGCGCAAGGACCTCATCAAGATCGACTTCTTCAGCATGGAGCACAAGTTCATGATGAAGGAGACTGGATCGCTCGTCATTCCGAGCGTCGCCGTCAAGGACGCTGCGAGGTACCTCTGCGTGGCCGAGAACCCGGCAGGGGTCATCACCCAGGAGATTAACCTCATCGTGCACGGTAAGGTCCAATCCAACTAGAAGTTTTCGGGAGGAGGTACAATCCCGTCACATAGCTCTTCGTCTATTATATTCTCGGTTACATGGGTTCCCGCAGCTACTTTTGTGGGGGGGGGGGGGGCACCCAGGCAAAGCACAACGGCAACTGGTAAAAAAATTTAGCAAGGGTTTGAAAATTTGCAAATTAAGAACATGGGTTTTTGTCGTAAACGTTTCTAAATGTAGATTTCTCATTTTCAATCTGTGTATCATTTCTATCATTAGTGTGAAGAAATTTGCTAGAAGCCAGAAATTTGTTAGTTTAACAATAGTGTCAATTTTTCAGTGGGCAAAAGACCCCTCTTGACTTTATGGAGGTGGGGGCGCCCGTGCTCAACTGATAAAAAATGCCTGAGTCGGGAGCTTGGGAAACATGGGTTTAGAAGTTGCAAGCTGCAAGAATTGACGAGAACTGGGCATTTATTTAACAAAGAACTACCATTGCAATCAATCGCCATCTGACTTATAATTTATAATTATTGTCCTCAAGACCCCAACCAACGCTGGCTTAATAACCGTTCTGTTACAACTTCTCCAATGTTCTCACATCGGAGACAATAATATCAATTATATCGAAATAAATAACTCTGACGAAATCATAAATTAAGTTCTCGTGGCTAAGTCGTATACAGTTGTCGACGAAGTTGTCGTTTTTACCTGTCCTTTATGTAGAGCCTCCGTCAATTCCTGAGGACACACCAACCGATGTCGACATAATCGAGGAGAATCGAGTCGTGCTACCATGTCCTGCCACTGGAACCCCACCACCACGGATCAGATGGTTCAAGGAAAACATCGCGATCACCGGAAATGAGATTGGCATCCGTGTCCTTTCGGATGGATCTCTCCAGTTGGACCATGCACAAGCGAACAATGCCGGAGATTACATGTGTTTGGCGGAAAACGTCGCTGGAAATGTCACGCACTACATCAATCTCGTTGTTTATCGTACGTAGAAATTCTCGAAGATTTACATTACATTACATGTGAAATGGTCAAAATAATCGACGTCATTGATCCAACATCCAAATCACATTAAATTGTAAACACTAAATTTTGCTTCAGCTTTAGCCACTGAATTAATCGTAGTTTTTCGCTGTATATTAGACACCTTTAAGTCTTCGTTTCCAACGATATATGATTCGAAAAATTTCTATGAATTTCAATGGTCTTTTCATTTTTTATATATGACTGTGTGTGTGTGTGGGTTGACGATTTTAAGTTATAATATTGCAATCAATCTGTGTATTAACGATAATATTATTCTGCTCGATGCAGACTTTCGTTGCGTTAATCTTTAATCTTTAGTTAACTATAGTTCAAGCAGGGCTTTTTAACGGGCAATTGCGCACAAAATATGCAGCTCTAAATGGATTTGTGCGGTTGTAAAAGCACTTCTGTACAGTTAAAACTAGCAAAAAGGTCATTGTTATCCGATTGTAAGTAATTTACCACAGAGGATGGGAAAGGAAAGAAGAGGTTGTGCAGTTCAAAAAAATTCATTAAAACAGCCCTGAGTTCAAGGCCGTAGCCAGGATTTTACTTAATGGAGGGTCGTCTTTACTCGAACTTGATCAAGCCAACAAGCAACCGAAACAATGGGATTCGGTTGATGATTTAATCTATTGTAAAAATGGCACATTGAAATAAAAGCTTCAAAATGAAACCCCTTAGTCCTTATTTCATGGTTATGTTAGTAAATGCATTATTTCATTATAGCATTATTTCATTTCGGGAGTGTTCAAACACCCAAAAAAACCATAGATACTGCCTTGAAATAGTTAATCGCTTCAAGTATTACCATTTTATTTAACATACATTGTGGCATGTTACTTTGCATTCCATGTACAATTTCACTGTTTTTCTCACGCCACCCCGATTTCTTCTCACGGTTATATAATGGCGGGTGATTTCCTTTGATCTCATCAGTGCCGCCAAGGATCAAAGGATCCGACTCGGATGAAACGGAGAACGCTCGGGTCAACCAGAGCGACACGATCCGCCTCCACTGCCCCACGCACGCCATTCCACCTCCTCAGATCACGTGGTACAAGAACGGAGAGGAGCTGGTGGATGAGGAGTTGGACGGGAGGATCAGGATCCTGAACGAAGGAATGGAGCTGGAGATATCGAGGAGTGAGGTTGAAGATGAGGCGAGATACACTTGCATTGCTAGGAATCTCGCTGGAGAAAATGAGAAACTCTTTGACCTTGATGTATATGGTAAGATCAACGATACGACTATCTGCAGATACTATTACTACTACTGCTTCTGCTGCTACTACTACTACTACCACTGCTATACTGCTACTGCTACTATTACTTTCATGTTATCCCCACTACTGCTGCCGCTGCAAATACCATCGCCTCTTCTGCTACCTCAATTACTATTGCTGCCACAACTATAACTGCTGCTGTAACAATAATAACAATATTATTTTTCCACCTTATTCCACCATTATCTCACCTAATGTTACCATTTTCTCACCTAAGTTTCTCACCTCATTTCTCCATTTTCTCAAATCATTTATCCATTTTCTCACCCGATTTTACCACTTTCTCACCCTCCCACAGCTTCCCGCATACCTCTCTTTACTCTAACTCTCTCTCTCTCTTACTTAGAATAGTCTGTTATTCTTTCACGTTAACCCTTTACTTGCAGTGCGACCAAAGATCGATGAGAACACAGCGACCGATCTGAACATATCTGTCATCGTCGATCGTCCATTGGTCATCGAATGTCCAGCGTTTGGAAATCCCCAACCGACAATCACGTGGTACAAGGACGGACGAGAGATCGTGACGGACTACAATCCTGGAATCCGGATCTTGTCCGGCGGGAGGAGGTTGGAGATCGCAAGTGCCGATACGTCGGATGCTGGACGATATGGATGCGTCGCTCGGAACCCGGCTGGAGTGGCGGACAGGGAATACATCCTCAATGTGTGGAGTAGGTCACATTGATTATTAACATGATTATTATTGATTTAACATTAAAGTGTGTCGCATTGGCAGACCTATCTGTTGCTAATGGTAATGTGCATCAATGGTAATTATTATTTTTACCAGTGGTGGTAGTAGTTTATTGCCTACTGATTTTTGTGGTGGGTACACTGAGAACAAGAAGTTCAGATGGAAGGAAATCGACGAACTTATCGCATCAGTATGATCAATTAAAAAGGTGTTAAAACTATTGCACAGTGGTAGTTGTAGCTGTGGTAGTAGTCAAAGTTGTAGTTGTAGTTGTGGTGGTGGTGGTGGTGGTGGTGGTGGTGGTGGTGGTGGTGGTGGTGGTGGTGGTGGTGGTGGTGGTGGTGGTGGCCTGGTGGTGGTGGTGGTGGCAGTTGCAGTAGTAATTATAGCATTGATTATTGTTCGTATAGTTGTAATACAAGAGGTGCAAGTAGTAGTATTGGCTATATTTGTAAGAGGAACACTTGAAATATTAATGTCTCGATATTGTAATCTAAGGAAAAATACTTACTACCTCGAATGATGTTATTTCCTTTCGTTTGCTGCTCATGATAATGATGACGACGACGACGGTGATAATGATGATAGCCATGATCATGATTATGAAGATCGCTATCGTGATTAAGATCAAGATGATTATGTTGACGATGATAACGTCATTTATTATGTCAATTAGGCCTACATGTTCTTACAAAAAAATATCGCCGTGGTGAAAAACACATACCGCTTGTTTTTTTGCATTCAGTTCCGGCCAAGATCGATACTTCGGATACGATATCGAACCCTGAAGTGATCGTCAACCGTACGATCACGCTTCACTGCCCTGCATCTGGGATTCCTCAGCCATCCGTGACATGGTTCCGCAACGATGAAGCGGTGGACGAGAGATCTGACAACGTGAAGATTCTCGACAATGGTTGGAGATTACAGATTAAGAATGCTGAAGTCAGTCATGCTGCACGGTACACTTGTCAGGCGAAGAACATAGCTGGAGACAGCGAGAAACACTTCGATCTTAGCGTCTTAGGTGAATAATGACAATTACTGGTGAATAACTAACTACTAGGTGAATTGTGATATTGGTAATAATAATAAATGATAATGACAATGATAATGATAATGATACTGATAATGATAATGATAATGATGATGACAATGATAATGACAATGACTGTGGCATGACTATGGCAGTGACAATAACAATAACAATAACAATAATAATAATTGTTGATGTTTTTTTATTATTATTTTTATTAATTATCACCATTATTATTAGTAGTAGTAGTAGAAGTATTTTTTATCTTGCTATTTTTAGCTATTGCTATTGCTAAAATATTATATTAGTAGTCCTCTCTTGAAGTTGTTGTCAGTAGGCTACTTGTTGTAATAGGCTGTAGCAGTAGTAGTACATTTAGCAGTAGTAGTTACGATCATGTCCTTATCAACTGTGAAATTGATGTCGTTGCAGTGATCCCTTTCATCGATCCAACTGACGTCACTCTCTACCCAAAGGTCATTGTCAACCGGACAGTGGTCATCAACTGTCCAGCGAGTGGAATCCCAACCCCGGATATCGTGTGGGCGAAGGAGGACGAGATCCTGGATCCCAATCTTCATCCTAATATCCAGGTGCTGGCAAGTGGAAGACAGCTACGGATCAGTGGAGCGGCCATCTCGGACTCAGGGTCTTACAGATGCATTGCAACGAATAAGGCCGGAGAGGACAGCCTAGAGTATCAACTCTCAGTCTACAGTAAGCTTTTGTTTATGTGTGACTGTTTTTGGTACTTGTTGGCTTACAAAAGTTTAATGAAATGATGGATAGATTGATTCAATGATTGATGTGAGTGAGTGAGTAATTAACTGAATTATTGACTGATTTGCAAGTTTTTTCTATTGACTGATTGATTGATGGATTGATTGATTGACTGATTGATTGATTGATTGATTAACTGATTGACTGATTTATTGATTGATTGATAAATCTGTTGAAGTCGTTGGCTCTAAATTTCTGAAGTGCTGTCCTGAAGCTAAGCGCACTGCAGTGTTATTTGAGTTTCAGGTCGCTTCTCAGCCTCCGTTTAGTCTTGATTTTCTTGCATAGTTTTTGTCATAGTTCTCAAAAGTATCATTTGTGCTTTTTCAGTTTTATAGTCTCTGTTTCCAGAACTTTTCGAAGTGCTGCTTGCAAGCTATGTACTCTGCTTGGCTCTAATGTAATTAATTCACTAAATTGGCCAATTGATTGATTTCTGATTGAATATTTGATTGATGTCGATCAATTGATTGAATTCTGATCTGATGTTCAATTAAATGTTTTTAGTTCCGACGAGTATCGATCGATCTCGTCTCGATTACTACCCGACTGTGATCGTCAATCAGTCGAAGACGTTGGACTGTCCTGTGATCGGCATACCACCTCCGAAGATCACGTGGTTGAAGGACGGCGAGGTCCTACCGCTGAACGAGCTGACCCACATCCGAGTGAGGCAGGAGGGAAAGAAGCTGGAGATAGTGTCGGCTCGAGTGGAGGACACGGGGTCCTACGAATGCCACGCAGAGAACGATGCGGGCAGAGACCAGATTGTTTATGACCTTCGGGTGTTTGGTGAGTGGATGTCTCTTACACTAACAACGTTATTGTAATTGTCATCATGAATATATATATAGCGCCACTTCACGCAAAACTCCTCAGAGGCGCTCCCGACTTGACAGCACGAAGTCCCAATCAAAGAGATTGATTTTCAATATGTCACTGTCAGCATTCCGACGGGCAATATATGGAACGTTGGTTCTAAACGGGTCCATCTGATTGCGTGGGACTATAATTTTGTTGAATATCTTGGGTCCCATATGGAAATGTGATTACCATAATTATGAAAATACGGTTCTCGTATGGAAATGTGATTACCATAATTATGAAAATACGGTTCTCATATGGAAATGTAGGCCTAATTAGGCGTCATATCAAATGATTGGCCTATTCGTTGCATCCGCTGTGTATCTTGTTTTCTATTTGTGATTAGTTGTTTATTTTATTAATTAATTATTTGTTTATATTTTAGTTGTTCAAGTATTTATTTTGTTTGTCTTAGTTTTTACTCACTTTGTTTTTTAAAACTTTATCTGCTAAATTGTCTGTTGTTACTTATTTCTTTGTTTCAAATACTATTTGCTTTCTTATTTCGTATACTTTTGTGTTTTCAGTTAGTTGATGATTTTAAAAAAGAACTGTTTATTATTTTCACTTCAGTTCCGCCCTCCATCAACATCCGTCTGAGCTCACCGCCGAATCCACAGGTGATCGTCGGTAAGTCCATCGTCATCAGTTGCCATGCCGACGGTATTTCATCACCAAAGATACAGTGGCTGGCGAACGGTCAGCCTCTGGATGAAGCGAACGCGAGATATCGTCTGCTGAGTGATGGACGTCAACTGGAGATCTCAGCCTCTGAGGTGTCGGACACCGGAAGATACTCGTGCATCGCAAAGAACGAGGCTGGAATAACGGACCGGGACTTTGATCTTGAAGTTCTAGGTGAGCGTCACAAGTTGGAGGTGGAACTTCAGAGTTTTGGATTAGGCTGTGAATTTTAGGTCAGAATTTTAAGTTTTATAAGTAAGACTCGAATTTGTAGGTGGGACTTCAAAGTTTGGGGTTATATTGTGGAGTTTCATGTCGGAATTTTAAGTTCTAAGCAAAAACCCTAAGTTCAAGGTAAGATTTCGAAGTTTTACGTGAAAATTTGACCTGGAAGTGATAGGTAAGACTTCATAGTTTGAAGTAAGACTTCTATGTCCGTGATTGGACTTTAGAGTTTCAGCAGAACTTTAGTCCTGGTAAGAACATGTGGCGTTACGTAAGATAGCATAACCATCAAGTATGTAAGACTTGGGTGGTGTTGTCTGCTCTCGAAGGTTTAGGCAAAGCTATTAAGACCTGAATTTTTAGAATTAGATTTCAAAGTTTTGGGCGCGTACCTCCAAGTTTTAGGCAACCATTCCAAGTCTTACATTACAATTAAAGTTCATCTGGCCATCATTGACAAAATCCACGTTTGTTGTTTCCAGTTCCACCATATATCGACGACACCAATCTTGACCTCAAGCCGAAGGTCATCAAGGGCAGGGTCATCGCTCTCAATTGCCCCGTTCAGGGTATTCCGTTTCCAAACATCACGTGGTTCAAGGGTCGTGACATCGTCGAAGAGAACAGTCGCATTCGTCTGCTATTGACGGGTCGTCAGTTGGAGATATCGATGGCAGAAGAAACGGATTCCGCCAAATACACCTGCATAGCAACGAACATCGCTGGAAAGGCGGAAAAGGAATTTGAACTGTCCGTTCTTGGTGAGGAGTTGTGGGCTTACACAATGCAGTAAAATGCGCTGAAAAATAATGCGCTATGTAATTAAAGACGCTTAGACACAAGACAATGTTCAAAAACACAATGCAATAGAATACAATGCACTATACGAAGAACAATACAACACTCATCTGAATACAATGCGCTACCAAGAACATTGCATCACTCAGTGAGAATACAATGCACTATGGAGAACAATAGCTTAATTATTGAGGTTACACAGCAGACCCGGAAGGTACCACACAAGCCCCTCTCTTTGTAATGACCTTCGACCATCAGTTCGCTCCATCTTTCTCTCTGCTAGTTTTTCCTCATCTTTCTCTCGCCTTAAATCTTTCTTTTCTCCCCGCACTGGCAGCACTTCTTAAAGGCCTTTTGCTAATAGAAGCGCTTTATAAATGGTCATTACACAATATAATGCAATACAATGCATTGAAATACAATACAATACATACAATGCAATTAGTTCACATATACCATTGTTATGCTGTGCGCATCTGAAAGGCTTTTGCTGAGAGAAGCACTTTTAAAACGTGCCATATACAATGCCATACACTAAACGTGATAATAATTATTATTTTTCAAATGTTCCAGTTCCGCCTGCTATCGACGAGGCCAACCTGGTTGACAATCCAAAGATCGTCGTCAACAGAACCGTCCTTCTGGAATGTCCTGTGGCCGGAATTCCACCTCCGAAGGTCAAGTGGCTGAGAGATGGAGAACCATTCGTCCCTGAACCAGGAATGCAGCTCGTGTCACGTGGTCGTCACCTTGAGATCTCAAGGGCGAAGGTTGCTGATACGGCAAGGTACACGTGTGTCGCTACCAACGAGGCTGGAGAACTGAGAAGGAACTTTGACCTTGAAGTACTTGGTGGGTATTGGTACTATAGGTCAAGCAGTATGGATTTAAAGTACTAGGTTAGTATTGGTACTATAGGTCAAACAGTATGGAGGTAGAAGTACTTGTTTGGTGTTTGTACTATAGGTCAAACAGTATGGCTTTGAAGTACTTGGATAGTATAGGTCAAACAGTATGGCTTTGAAATAACCTACCTGGGTTAGTATTGGCATTAGATCGGCAATGAGAAAGTCAATTAATTAATTTATTGGTACTGCAAGTATTAAGTATGTATGATTAGAACTGTTCGTGATGTATGAGGTATATTTCGATTGCTGTGCGAGATTTTGGGTCTGTCTCTCTGTCTCTCACTCTCTCTGTCTGTATGTCTGCCTGTCTCTGTCTCTCTGTGTCTGTCTATGTCTCTGTCCATCCATCCATCCATCCACAGACACATCCATTCATCCCTCCATCCATCCAACGTGGGTGCACTGCCGAGTTCCAATTGTATGCCTTAGTCGGCAGATGCTTTCTGTGATTGGTTATCATCCGCAACTTTCCTCATTCAGATCGTTTCTGATTGGCTATCACCTGTACCTTCCTTTTTTCTGATTGGTTCCCAATTTTGCAACTCAGTTCTCATTAGCTGTCATTTCATTTCTACCACAGTTCCCGCGAACATCGTCGGCGAGGGAACCGTGGAGAACATCGAAGTGATTGAGAACCACACGACCTATCTGGTGTGTCCGGCGGACGGCATTCCACCTCCGTCCATCCTCTGGTTGAAGGACAACGTTCCACTGCTCGACATTCCTTACGCAAACATCCGAGAGTTGAGCAACGGACGACAGCTGGAGATGAGGAATGTTCAGTTGGGTGACGAGGGAATGTACAAGTGTCAGGCGACGAATGTGGCAGGACAGAAGTCGAAAAGCTTCAAGCTGAAAGTACTTGGTGAGTTTTCTAGATGATTCTTTCGACACAGTAATGATTATTATTTCTTTATTATTGAAACAATTCGATTGAAAGGTCGCAACCGGTTACAAAGCACGTCCGCCCTATGTTGCACGATCTCGATTCCACTCGCTCTCCATGACAGTGTGATATCCAATGCGCCAATCCCCCCCCCCCCAGAAGCAGCAGAAACTAACAATGGCCTTTATCTACCACTAGATAAAGAATTATAAACGAGATGATATCATGTTCTCGTCTGACTATCTTAACCAGAGAAACTTTTATAAATAAGGGGATGATATCTAAAGTCTAGGCCTAAATAATGAGCGATCCGATTATACAATTTCAAGACTGCCTAGGCCTACATAAGACAAACCCAACAATTTTCGTGACTATAACTCCGCTACCGGTTACACTCTGCCGGTGCCAGTCCCAACCTGGGTTACGGAGGAGGGCATCTGTAACGTTCTTTATTATCATACAGTGACGTTAAACTGAAACTATTTATAGATATTACTATCTTGACTCCTCTGTCGTGTGGCGGCCCTTATTATAATAGTTTACAATCTTTAAAGAAAAATAAAATGGAAATCAAATATCGAAAAGCGCGTGGAGTTTATATAGCTACGGCTTAGCGCTTTAAAAGGTTTCCGTTTACTCTCCTGTAACAATACCTTCAAGCATTACAGTCATTTTATGATTTCTAATAATTATTATTATTTTACTATTGTGTTTGGTATTATTCTTATTATTTATATTATCATTAATTCCCTTTCGATTACACGGGGCCACTTTTTCTTGGTTGAAGGACATTAAATAGCCACATTGCCAAAATTCAGTTAACTAAAAGTATAAAAAATTGTTATTATTGATTAAAAATAGAATGTTTGATGCTAGTTATAGATTTCAAAATAAAATAATGTGTAATAGAAAATAGTTATGTGTTGTATCCTGTTAAAATCGGCATTTTATCATATATTTTTGTTAATTCTTTGAGATACGAGGGCCATTTTTTAGGCTTGGCGGGCCATTTTTTTAGGCTTGGCGGACCACTTTTGGCCCGCGGGCCACGGGTTGGGAACCGCTGCTCTAGACCTACAATCCTATGTGTATAAGACAAACCGCTACTGGTTGTACTCTCCCGGTGCCAGTCTCAAGCTTGGGTAAAGGAGGAGGACGTCTTTAATGTTCTTTTGTTATCATACAGTGAAGTTAAATTGAAACTACCTACGATAACTATTTTTGACTCCCCTGTCATGCGGCGGCCTAGTGATAGTAGTATTAGAGTAGCCTATTTTTATTCAAAAGGGGAAAGTTTAAGGTTATTTTTTGACGAGTGCGTGGTGTTTATATAGTTTTAGTGTGGCGGGTGAAAAAGGTTTCCTTTAACTTTCAAGCATTACTGCTATTTTATTATTTATTTTAGTATTTTCACTAATATTTTTACTATCATTTTTGCTATTATTATTATTATTTTGACCACTTCTATTGTTGTCATGATCATGATCACGATCGTCGTCGTCGTCGTCATCATCATCGTCTTCATCTTCATCATATTTCTATCTCTTATGTTTCTAGTTCCGCCAAGGATTCCAGGAAGTCGGACGGACACGGACTTATCCGTGATCGTTCGTCGTCCAATCCGGATGGAGTGCGAACCGACGGGGGTTCCTGAACCGGAAATCACGTGGTTCAAGGACGGTCAGCTGATCAACGTCGAGGAGAACCTCTTCGTGCGGGTCCTTCGAGGTGGTAGAGTGCTGCAGGTGGTGGCGGCAGAGGTCAGGGACAGTGGAGTGTACACGTGCAATGCGCAGAACATTGCGGGACAGGAACGCAGGAAGTACAAGCTACAGGTTCAGGGTGAGAATAGATTAGAGGAGTTGTAATGGCGCTATATAAATTTACACTTATTCACACCTTTGTTTTTAGCCGTGGCTGGGCAGGGAGCGCCTCTGAGTAGACTTCTTGAAAGGGCGCTATATAAGTTTTCGAAATGAGTGAATGAACTTCTTGATTGATTGAGAGAGTATATTTTATTTTGTGCAGATTTTCCCAACATTTATTTAGCGCCTTAGCAGTCATAACGCACAAAGGTACTGTAAGTGGTTGTTTGAAAAAATGCGTATTTCTCCTTGGCATTAGTAATACGTCTTTTCTACCGTTGTGATGAAAGAATTTAGAAACAAAGGAAAAGGTGTCTACCAAAACAATTATGGCAGGAATATCTAAGAAGTCACTGACCTACAATAATTATTATAGTTGCTGACCGACTGTTTAAGGTGTTTATGTCAGTTGGTAAGTTACTATATCAATTAACCAATCATTCAATCAGCCAATCAATCAGCCAAATCAATCAATCAGCCAATCAATCTATCAATCAATCAACCAATAAATCAGCCAATCATTCATTCAATCAATAAATGAGCCAATCAATCAATCGACCAATCAATCAATCAGCCAAACAATCAATCAACCAATCAATTAATCAATCAATCAACCGATCAATCAATCAATCGATCAATCAATCTAATTGTTTCTTTTTTTAGTGCCTCCGTTCATCAACAATTCTCACATAATCGAAGAGCTGTCCGTTGTCATTGGCAACACCATAGACATGCACTGTCCATCCACTGGGATTCCAGAACCAACCGTCAGATGGCTACGTGAGGGCATCAACTTCACGTTCATGTCTCATCCCAACCTGCGGGTACAAGAGGGAGGATCAAGTCTTCAGGTGCTCAATGCTCAACTGCTTGACATTGGAAGTTACACTTGCATTGCGAGCAACGTCGCTGGTAACGCCACAAGGGAATTCGTGCTCAACGTTTTAGGTAATTTTTTTATTTTTAATTTGTTACTTGCTATTTGCAACTGTAAACTATTGTAATGTGCAATTGTAATTTGTCACTATAATTCTTACTGTGTAATTGTAGCGTCCCAGACAATGTATCTCTTTCTTCCTCAAGAAAGGACTGCTTTGCCAAACTATATTCTTTTCTCTGGATCTTTCGCACCGGGACGCTTCCGATTGGTATACACTGTGAGAGTCGTTTGATAAAATGATAGATAC
Source organism: Lumbricus rubellus (assembly GCA_945859605.1). Lineage (NCBI taxonomy): Eukaryota > Metazoa > Annelida > Clitellata > Crassiclitellata > Lumbricidae > Lumbricus > Lumbricus rubellus. Next base: position 2,785,554 of record OX243817.1, read on the forward strand.
AATACTACAATTATTATCATACGATGCAATACAAATATAATACAATACGATACCATGCACTACAGTACAATACATACAGTACAATACATACAGTGCAATACAATGCACTGTCATACAATACAATACAGTACAGTACAGCGCAATACAGTACATACGATGCAATACGATCCCATACAATAGAATACACCACAACACAGTACAATATTGCACAAAATACAATGTCTTTTCCTCCCTGTCAGTTCCACCAACCATAGAGGAAGGTCCGACGGAAGTAGCGGCCACAGTCGACACTCGAACGATCCTCATGTGCGACTCGCTTGGTCTTCCGAAGCCGGAAGTGACCTGGGAAAAGAACGAGAAGCCGATCCCACCGAGCGGACCTCGCTACACGATGCATCGCACTGGTTCCCTGCAGTTCTCTAACGTTCAGATCGGAGACAGTGGATCTTACAGATGCGTTGCGAAGAACGCAGCTGGAATGGTCTATAGAGATATACAACTCACCGTTCAAGGTTTGATACTAATGGCACGAAATATCATTGTCCTAAAGAGTCATTCATTCATTCATTCGTTTTTTCGTTTGTTCGTTCGTTCATTCGTTCATTCATCCACTCACTCATCCATTCATTCATTCGTTCATTCATTCATTCATCCATTCATTCGTTCATTCATTCATTCATTCACTCATTCATTCATTACAGCGATGTTACGGTACTTTGGTGTAGTGTGCAAATGCACAGCAGAGTCACAGGCAAGCGATTGGACTCAGAAATGGATGCACTGGGGATTTACTGATACTAATGGCACGAAATTGTTCTATAGAGTCATTCATTCTCGTTCGTTCGTTCATTCATTCATTCATTCATTCATTCGTTCATTCATTCATTCATCCATTCATTACAGGGATGTTACTTTAGTATAGTGTGCAAAATTAATGCACAGCAGAGTCACAGACAAGCGATTGGACTCAGAAATGGATGCACTGGGGATTTACTGATACTAATGGCACGAAATTGTTCTATAGAGTCATTCATTCTCGTTCGTTCGTTCATTCATTCATCCATTCATTCATTCGTTCATTCATCCATTCATTATAAGGATTTTACTTTGGTGTAGTGTGCAAATACACAGAAGAGTCACAGGCAACTGAGGCAAGCGATTGTATTCAGAAACGGAAGCATTAGGGATTTACTGCATGCAGCAGTGTAAATATGGTGTAAGAACTGAAGTGACAAGGTGAGTAGGGCCTAATTAATTAATTAATTCATTCATTCATTTTTTGGATTTATATAGCGCCTCTTCAAGAAACCTACTCAGGAACGCTCCCAACCCAGCCACTGTAAAAGAGAGAAGACTTGAGAGATTTAGGAAGCAAGACTTCGTTCGTCACATGGAAGTCTATAAAATAATTATATCTGCTGAATGTTTTCTTTTTTTCATCTCTAGTTCCACCGAAGATCGAACACAAAGGTCAGATGCAGCTGAAGGTCGTCATGGGGTCAGGTATTGACCTTCCGTGCAAGGCCACTGGAGTTCCGAAGCCACGGATCATGTGGCAGAAGGGAACACGGATACTCACCGACGTTCCTGGTAGGAATATATAGATGCATCGATAATAGATCTATCATTTCGGACTGTGTATATTTAAACTTTTTGATGGAATGATATCTAAGATAAATCAACCAATGCTAGGATGGATACAATATAATAATATACATGTAATATAATAATTATAATGTAAACGAGGATTTCACATTTTTCTTGGACTAAAATTAAGTGAAGCAACGGACTTTTCAAATGACCGAGAACAATTATTATGGAAATCGTTTATTTGTACCTATCACGGCACAAAGCGGTTGGCTTCAGGTACTGATGCTGATGACGCTGACGCTGCTGCTGCTGATGATGATGATGATGATGATGATGATGACGATGCTGACGACGATGATTATGATGATGATGATGATGATGATGATGATGATGATGATGATGATGATGATGATGATGATGATGATGATGATGATGATGATGATGATGATGATGATGATGATGATGATGATGATGATGATGATGATGATGATGATGATGATGATGATGATGATGATGATGATGATGATGATGATGATGATGATGATGATGATGATGATGATGATGATGATGATGATGATGATGATGATGATGATGATGATGATGATGATGATGATGATGATGATGATGATGATGATGATGATGATAATTTTATTAAGATAATTATTATCTTCGAAGAATGCTGGATAATGTGGATATGTCCTTTTCCGTCGTAGGATACAAAGCTCTTGACGATGGATCACTGAGAATTGAAAGTTCCGATGTCAAAGATTCTGGAATATACATCTGCGTCGTACAGAACAATGCAGGCACCGCCCTTGGTCAAGTCAGGCTGGAAGTTCAAGGTTAGGACATTCACTTATATTTGTATTTTTGCTCGTTACCACAGTAACTTGATGTCAATTACAATATTTAAGTAAGCAGCAGATAAATAAATGAAAACTTAATTAAATAGCAAATATATTTAAATGGCTGTTTGAAGATAGAGATTGCAGTGATTTTTTGAATATTTCTAGTATCTTTTATTTCCTCTTTAAGAAGCTTCTTCTGTTTTTAACCTACTCGCTTTACTTATTTTAAGAGTTTTTAATTCTTATCTTTAACCAATTTTCCAAGCGTTTTCGTTTTATCGTTTGTGCGGCAATGAGAAGCGTCTGCTATCTACATTCACAAATATGCTTGCATTTGCACTTGACTTTGTATTTGAAATTAAACTCAAATTTACTATTATTTAGCATTTACACATACAAGTACTTTACGCATAAAATTGGCATTCAAATTTGCATTTAATTTACATTTCAATCTGCACTTCAATTTACTTGCAAGTCACGTCTAAAAAATTGTAATCGTATTTGAACATGTTCAGTTCCTCCTTCGATTGAACCACCGCAGTCTGAGTTCAAGATCGTTCAGGATCGAGAATTGGTTCTTCCATGTCGAGCGAACGGATTACCGAGTCCACGGATCCGTTGGGAGAAGGATGGACATCCGATAACAGCCGATGATAACCGGTTCAGGATACTACGATCCGGATGGCTCGCCATTCCAATCGCAAGGCAAGCATCACATAAAATAATGTGTGCATGACTATGTACATGTATGTGTGTGTATTTAATTTACATTTGTATAATTATTCACTTCAATTCACATGCAATTTCCGTCAAAATTTTACGTGTGTATATATGTCTGTTTTGTTTGTATGTATGCATGCATTTATGTATAATGTGTATCTATACCATGTGCGTATTTAGATTTCAGACTAAATCCCCAAATTAATAGTTTCCGAAATGTTCCACAATCGTATTCTGTGTCTTTGGGACCATGTCTCTTGGCTTGTCTTTTTCAGGACTTTATTGGATGAACAAACGTCGTGAGCAGAATATATAGCGCTCAAAATAATCATTTAAAGGTGTGCAAAGGAAACGCAATAATTGTTGATAGTTTGGCGTGTTTCACTGTTTGATTAGATTGATCTAAGATTGAATGAAATTTGATGGAAATAGGTGACATTTCTTGGCGTCATAGAAATGCAAAACTCCATTGTTAAGTCCTGCAATTGTTCTCTTAGCAAACGATTAAACCCATCCACATGCGGCGCAAAGGAAGCACCGAGGCGCGGTGGTATAGTGGTGGCGTCGTTGCCTTGAAGCCGGAAGGTTCGAGGTTCGAATCCACCTCAAGTCGCCGCGTATGGACCTTGGGCAAGTCCTTCACTCGCAGTTGTTCAGCGCTTCGGCGTGAAACTCCGATGCAGTGTCCGCGCTGTAGCCGGGAGCGCCTCTGAGTATCGGTTGAGAGCTGGAAGAGGCGCTATAACAAGTGCGCATACAAACAAACAACAGTGGACTTCCTCTCACTTACAATTCACATCCTAACTGCCTTTTAGGCCTATTGCCAATTACCTACCAATTATCTTCATTTACCGACTACTTTGGATTACCGGTTACCTTCACTTACCGAGAATCTTCACCAATTGCCTCCTTTACTTGTCGATTAGGCTACCTTAGGTCAACTTGCCGATTACTTTTATTTGCCGATTACCTTTGTTTACTTTTTTACCTTCACTCTGTACTTACCTTATTACCTTTACCTGCTCATTTTTCCTTAATTTATCTGATTACCTTTACTCACCATAGTGACTTTACTTACCTTATTACCTATCCATGTCGATTTTACCTCTAATAAACCTCATTACCTTTGTTTACCTATTACCTACACAGTAATACTCTCTGATGATCTTCACTTACCTGAATACCATTTGTACCAGTTACCTTTACTTACCGTTTGTCTTTACCGATTACCTGCAGAGTGGAAGATGCCGGTAACTACACTTGCATCGCAGAGAATGATGCTGGAAGAGCTTCCGTTGATCTTGATGTCGTTGTCTTTGGTTTGTCTTATTTGTTCCTTTTGTATTCCATGCAATTGAGATTAGTAACTAGTTCTTTAACTAATGTTTTATTGAGTTTTAAAATATTATTTGACTACTTTTACTTTCCTAACGCTTTTATTTCCTGTTCTTATCTAATTCCTCAGCTCTCATAATGGTTTAAATTCATACTTTAGGCTACTTATTTTCCTAGCGGTTTTTAATGTTTATTGGCCCACTACTACTATATTACCAGTATTGTTAATACCGGTACTAGTGGGCTAGTAGTAGCCTACTGGTGCTTCTGCATCGTTCTTTTACTACTACTAGTAGTCGTAGTAGTAGTTACTACAACTATTACTGCTGTAAGTACTACCATCGGTTAGTGCCTATCTCATTTTGAGCTTACTGGTTGAACAAAGGTCGTGAGTAGAATATGTAGCGCTTGAAACAATCATTTAAGGGTTTTTAAAGGAAACGAAATAATTGTTGATGGTTACCAAGTACACATTGGTTCTTGTTATCCAAGACAACATTATAATTATTATTATAGTTTGTGTTTGTCTTTAGTTCCTCCGTCGATATCCGAGAGTGAGCGAGTGTTGGTAGTGACAGAGGGAGATGAGGCGAGACTTCCATGTGTTGCTGTTGGATTTCCTCCACCAGTCATCAGTTGGATTCAGGATGGAAGGTCGATGCTGACGACGGGTGGAAGGTACCTCATCCACGAGTCAGGAACACTCATCATCAACGCTATTCAGGTGTGAAACAATGGACTCTTTTGTCTATAATGCAGGATAAAGGCATGGGCGGAGCTTATCAGGGGCTGGGAGTTAAACCCCCAAGAAGGTCCTCCCTCCAAAATTTTTACTGGAGAAATGGTATATTTTTACGAGATTTTGACCGAAGGACAAAAGTCATCAGACTAATTTGGTCGATGAAAAGATTGTCGGCGCCGCTCGTTCTGGGCCAAATCTCCGCCCCAAAGCTCACGCTATTTTTAGCCCCCCTTTCAACAAAAAAACTGAAACCAAATTCCGCCCAGGGCAAAGGTCTGTAGAGAAAGGAGAAGTGTAGCATGATCAAAAGTATGGGCGTTTAGCCTGGAAAGAGCTTTTGTGGTATTTTCCATTTTAGAAGAGTTTCCAATGGGCATGGTGAAATATGCATAGAATTAGCCAACATTTTTCGGAAATTATTATTTGAGTGCAATTAGTAAAATCCACTAAATATAATGATCCTTGATGAATATTCGCGTGCATACGTTTACGACAATGTAAATTTTATTGCTATTCTTTTTTCTTTTTCCAATACGATTCCCAGTGTTAGGCCTACCAATTACTTTGCGAATTCTGGCTGTTCGTTAAGACACCCTAACTTTCGTGTAAGCTTATGTAACAAATACAATTATTATAGACCTGTGATATTATTAGAAGGTGTTTATTCTTCTTGTAGTCAGCTGATTCGGGAAATTACGTGTGCACAGCAAAGAACAATGCTGGTCGAGACTCTCGAGAGGTCGTCCTTAGAGTGCAGGGTAACCAGAAGCTTTCTCTCATTAGCACAATAATTATAGTAGGGTAAGGTAACGTATTACCGTCACCAGCGCCACCGGTTCCATCCAAATTCTGAGCGGACAGCAATTATTCTCATCCATTTCGACTTCTATTGAAGCAAGATTCATTTTCCTCAATCCAACTACCACTTGACCAACAGTTGCTTTGATCAAATCCAACTTCCATTTAACTAACTTCATGTTAGGCAACAGCATTGTCTTCAATCAAAGTTATATATTAGCAAGAATTATTTTCATGAATCCAACTTCTACATAAGCAAGATATTTTGTCGATCCGCTCCGAATTGTCCGCTCCAAATTTTCCACTCCGAATTGTTCGGCTCCGAATTGTCCGGATACAAATACCACCACTGCTACTTCTATACTACGCTCTGCTACTCGTAGCTTCTTCCACTACTCGTCTTTTTTGCTACCACTTTGACCTGCAATTACTGAAACTAATGCCACTGCCGTGGAGGCTTACCTTTTGGCCACTATAACCCCTGCTGATAATGCTACGAAATGGCTGTCTGTCTCTATCTCTATCTGTCTGTTTGTTTGGCTGTGTGCATCTGTGTGCATGAATGTCTCGTGATCGCAAACTCCAGATATCTACAGCGCAACTCTATGGTATATTTTGCAGGGCACCAGCTTATTGACCAGCGCCGAGTCGTATCAAATGGGTTGTCCAGAGAGTCCTAGATTAAGATGTACTGTTTCTTTTAATTGTGACTGTTTCAGTACCTCCGACCTTCACCCTGAGTCCACGTGACCAGGAGGTCATGGCCAATGGTCGAATCGAGCTGGAGTGTGTGGCGGAAGGAGTTCCTACTCCAATCATCTCATGGAAGATTAACAACACAGATTTCCAGAGTAAGTTATACTTGCATTCAATAACTCATAATTATTATTAGATCCGTTTTAATCTATTATAACCTTAATATCTAATACAGATTAAGTATTAGGTTAACTAAGTTTTTATTATAAAAATCGTCTTCATTTAGCCTGCTTTAAAGTTCTTCTGCAATATTTAATGTGAGTAAAAATTAATATTGTCTTGTTTTCTGAAAACAGCCCTCGATTGTAATGCGACCTCTTAGCGGCCCTTAGAAAGGCCCTCTGACAAAACATGTTGTATATAAATTAACGAATATAATATAATTGTTTCTTAAACATAATGTTATGTTATGGCATTTTCGCCGATCCCAGGTGACTTTAGCTATATGGACTGATATCGCTTGTGTGATTGGTCCAAATCCGGAGCGAGCTCATTAGCGACGCAAAAGGACAATATATCTAGGAGTCAACACAGCAATGATTACCACTGAAAAGGGCAGTAGAGGAAAGAGTCAACGTCGCCTTGACGAAAAATACGCTGAATAAAGGAAATTTCAAATTGATAAAGAGCGACTTTTGAAAGCATGTTTTTGAAAATAAGGCCGCTGAATGTCATGCAATGAATAATAATTATGATTATTATTATTGGCAAACTATAGTATCGGCGACTGAATGACGACTCTAACCCTAAACCTAACACTAACCGAAACCCTAAACCTAACCCTAACCGACCCTCACGACGCCTAACCTGACCCTAACCGACCCTCACGAACTTTAGCCTGACCTAACCCACCCTCACCACGCTTAACCTGACCTAACCGACCCTCACCACGCCAAACCTGATCCTAAACGACGCCACACCTGACTGTAAGCGACATTCGGTCACGATACTACAGTTTTGCCGAATAATTTAGACCAATTGGACGATAGATAACCTAGGTACATTACCTTCCTATTTTAGACGTTCGTGTGCTGCTTCCATGACATATTTACGATAAACTGACATTTTATTGCCTAAATTACTTCAAAAGTAGGCGGAAACGTGTGTGCCGAACGGAATCAACAATCCCTTGAAAGATGGAGGAGAGGCGTGGTCAGTCTATTTTTACATTGACCCATATACAGCAAATTAGGAGGCGAAGTTTTACATGGCTCCGCCTTTTTTGCCAAAGTCACCTGGGATCAGAGAAAATGCAATGTTATGGACCTAAGTTGTCGAAATTTCAGAATTTTGTAGAGGCTTTTTTTATGACGCACGGTTTATTTTAGTCTGTTTAGATTTCAAACAGAATCGAATCTGCTTCTTGTGATTTTATTTATTCAACTATAACATTATAATTTATAATATAATACTGCATGTGCCAGAAAATCGTTTACGTAATCTTCACCGATTCCGTTTTTCTGTCGTCTTTATCTAGCGATTAGGCAGACTATGAGGAAAAATCGAGTCTACAAAGGTGAGTCACACGCTGGTTCCACAAAGGAATTGTGCAGCTGGATCCCTACTTTATCATTGCTTCATTTTATGCTTTCTCCTCTGCTGCATTCTCTCGTCAGCAAATGGAATTGTATTGCTGCGCTAGAAGAATGCGACTAACACATGGTGGTAAAATATCCGCATACGCGATGATGTTATTGAACCTTATTTTGGTCTAGGCTACTAGTCATGGTGAACATCTTGAAACTGTGTTCACGTACAAATAACACAGTTTCAATAATATTTAACCGACGCAATATGCTAACTCAACCTAACTTTATTTATTAGTTTTGGTCTAAACTTGGTTACTGTTAACTTTTGTTAAGCATAATTATATCCATGTAATTACAGAGATAGACGACCTATCCAAGTTATTGTACATGTAAATGTAGTTTCTGCATAGCCAAAGAAAAAAAACATATCCAGCCTAACATAATAACACAAATATGAGCAATAACACTAACACAAACGGCCACTAACAAACTAAAGCAAAACTAACACAGCCATATAATAAATAACTTTTTAAAATCAATGCAGTGTTGGCCGTATTTAAAGCTTGCAGCTTTTGAGCTTGGATATAAAAGAATGCTGTATTCTTAAGCTGCACTAATTCATTATCCTTTATCCATCCGCTTCAATCAGCTTCATGCCTACTAGGCTACATGTAGCAATGTAACATGCTCACTTTGCTCAGGAACATTGCATGAAACCATTTTGGGCTCGATAGAAAAAAAGTCCGCATATGAACAATTGAACATTGCAGTAACGCATGTAACCATTTGATCTCACAGATAACGCTTTTCCCATACCAAAGCTTTCAAGTTTGATTATTTTCTTTCCAGCGATTTTATATTTTTGACATTATACAGGACATTATTATAGGACGGATAGACACCATAATTTCATAGCCTAATCATTATATTTAAAAAACATCGTAAGAGAAATCAGGAGTAGGTAGGTTAGAAGATGCGACGTAAATGGAAGTAGTGACGAGAAAGGCCAAAAAAGGTGATCGGAAAAATGCGAAAAAGGAAACTTTACCACGGACGACGGGAAGGAAAAGAAGCTCAAAATTATGTCTTTCCATCACTTTGTGTTTTTTGGGATAAATGTCTGCACCTGGTTAAGAGATGCACAAAGTCTAATATGAGGCTTGATATGTTAATGATTTTATTTCTCGTGTCTCTCTATCTCTCATTGGCTTGTTGTTACTTAGCAACGAGAAGCATCAACGGTCGCAGCAAGCTCGTCATTGACGATGCGCTGAAGCGTGACGATGGAACGTACATGTGTGTCGCTGAGAATGCGGCCGGGTCACGAAGGGCACTGGCCGCTGTCAGGGTCAAAGGTTAGATTGCCTATACTTTTTTCTATGCGGTATTTTATTCTCATATAATAATATATATATACATGTATATATATATATATATATATATATATATATATATATATATATATATATATTACTCTGTTTCGTACGGCTTTACATATTCTATTCTGCACTATTATTATTTATTATATTGTTTTATTCTACTCGAACGTAGAAGGTTGTTTGTGAGGCGCACTTGTACGCCGCCATATAAATTGTCGCTATTATTATTATTGTTGATAAAATAATAATGGTTAGCGGTATGGCCGCGTTACGGCGCCACATAAATTGTCGTTATTATTATTATTTTAGCAATAGTGTATGCACACTGCACAGCATGCGCCCACACGCATATACGCACCCACACACGCGCGCACACGCACAAACGACAATGCACACAAACACTCATATACATTGTATATTATACACAAACACTGAATGATGCACAAACCCAAACGCACACACACAGATACACACATTGCGTTAATATTTCTAAAAGCCCTCTGCAAAAAAGACAACTACTCAGTGTTGCTTCATTCGTTGTTCCTCTGTTCCCATCCAGTTCCACCAAAGGTCCTCATCCAGTCCGGCAACCAGGCGGTCAGCATATCGGAGAGGGTCATCTTGCACTGTCCAGTGGACGGAGCTGACCCTCCACCGGTCATCATCTGGACAAAGAATGACCGACCGGTTGAAATCAACAGCCACGTCCAGCAGTTGCCAAATGGGTCACTCGCCATCTACGACTCGAGTGTAAGAGAATACAGTTTACTATACACATTGTTGTCCTTATTCTGTAACTGGGTGTAAGCAGGGCTGTTTTCAAGGAATTGTTAGAACTGCACAACTCCTTCTTTCCTTTCCCATCCTCCATGGTAAATTACTTCCAATTGGTGCTCAATGATAATTTTTTGCTAGTTTTTACTGCACAGAAGCTCTTCTACAACTGCACAAATCCATTCAGAACTGCACATTTTGTGTACAACTGCACGTTTAAAAAAACCTGTGTGTAAGATTAATTGCCGCTTTCGTCGTAAAATAATTGTAATTTGAGCCGAACGATTAAGTTTAAATTGTTTACAATACGGTTTTGTAAACCAATGCATCTGTAGTTTTAAGTGCAACCCTTCTCACTTCAATTGGTTTACAATAGAGATTAGTATGATTTTATGAATGTCTATGAGCAAATTCCTGGCTACGCCGCTGTGCCCTGCTCTTGCAGCTCTTTGCTTTACACAGTGGTGCTTCAGAGATTTTGGAGTTTACTCTTACTGATTGAATTTCTGTCTTGTCTTGAATTAGCGCAATATGAACATTCGTTTGCTAATGGCTATATTTACCGATGATGATGTTTCTGAATATAGAATGACGATGCTGGTGAATACAAGTGTGTCGCTACCAACGATGCTGGATCATCCGAAGGAATTGCTTACCTTACGGTTCGAGGTACACAGAGACTCACACTTTGCGAAGGCGACTTATATTGTACATTGTACACAAGCAGTGTAATGTAAGATACGGTACACTGACGAAGATGACGATGGCGATGATGATGATGACGACGACGACGACGATGACATTAGAACTGCACATGCTGACGACGATGACGACGATGATGGTGATGATGACGACGACGATGACGATGATGATGATGATGACGATGGCGACGAGGATGTTGCTGACGATGATGATGAAGATGACATTGATAATAATTTTAATAGCAATTATTACAATGGTAATTATAATCACAATAACTATTATTATCATAGCAATTATAATAATGGCAATAACAATAACAATGCTCATTCAGCGATGAATAATCAAATAAAACAATAATCTGAATGACTGTCTTGCATCATTGTTGTCCTTCAGTTCCTCCGTCGTTTAAGATCGAGCCACGCAACCTGACGGTTGACCGTGGTCAGATCGTCGTTTTGGATTGTGTGGCGGAGGGGGAGCCAGTGCCTCAGATGACGTGGAGGAAGGAGAGAAGGACTCTGCAGACGGAAGACAGGATCACCATCCTTCCTAACAACTCTCTCAGGTTTGATTCCACTTCATCGATGACTTGATTTGTTTGTATGTGCACTTGTTATAGCGCCCATTCAAGCTCTCTTCTGCTCAGAGGCGCTCCCGAATGCAGAGCGGACACTGCATCGGAGTTTCACGCCGAAGCGCTGAGCAATTGTGAGTGAAGGACTTGTCCAAGGTCCTTACGCGGCAAGGTGGATTCGAACCTCGAACCTTCCGGCTCCAAGGCAACGACGCCACCACTACAAAACCGCGCCCACAATAATATTTTGCCACCTCTTAAATCATCTTCACAGTTTTATGCCTCGCGGGTGTTTCCTCCGCATTTCAGTTTAGCCAACGCCTAAATTAAAATCATATCATTCGCTAGTTTCTTCGACTTACATTTCAAAGCTAATTATTTCCCGCTTAATTGTCGTGTGGTGCAACAAACCAGATACGAAAAAATTAGCATGAACGGTGAATTTAGAGTAACGGTAAAAGCAATTAAACCGGTATTTAATAAATTTATTAATTCTGTCTCGTTTCTCACGATGTTGCGTCAAAACAGAGATATTAATTATATATAGCGTCGCCCTACCCATTTATCTAGACATGGGACTGGCACTGTCAGAGTAGGAGTATGATCAGTAGCTGAGTGTGTTAGAGTTTATTTTGTCGTGTGTCTTGGATGGATGGATGAACGGATGGATGGAGCAATAAATTATAGATTGATGGTTACATGTAACTGAAGTTATTCAGCATAATCATTTGCCTTGTAATCTAATGAGATCTAATCTTTGATTTGCTTTTGCGTTTGAAAATGATTAGCTGTTTGATGATTGAGATTTGCTTGTGTTTAGAATCATTGCATCACAATTGTCTGACTCTGGTCTCTACGTCTGTATGGCTCGCAACAGTCTCGGATCTGTTCTCGTGACGGCCAACCTCACCGTACAAGGTCTGCTTATGTTCGGTCTTGTGTGATCTATTAATAGATAAGGAAGGGAATCGGAGAGTTTATTATGTCGAAAGATAACGTTAAAAAGGTGTTGAAGAATGATTAATTCTGTTCAGTTCCTATCGGCATCTTTTGATTAGTTGACGACAGATGAAAAAGAATTAGTCCATAAAATTATCAGTAGTTAACAAATATGTATAATATGTATGTTCGCATTTAGTTTCTTATTATTTTAAGTATGCAGTACTGCTGCAAGAGATTATTTTTGTGCGTGCGCGTGCGTTTATGCGTGCGTTTGTGCGTGCTTGAGTGCGTGTGAGTTTCTTTTCTATATACATTGGTATGATGACGTTAAACTTTGGAATAATAATAATATTAACATTGAGGTCGTTAAGACTTTTTCACGGAACACCCACATCGTATTAATGGCGGATGGAAATCAAAATATTTATAAAATGAGCACATACAATAAAAAGGTGTGCAAGAAATATTAATTCTGTTCAGTGTCCGACGACATTTTTAAGTTGACGCCAAATAAAAAAAAAGAATAAATCCATAAAGTATACGTATATAATTATGTTCGTTTATTTCCAAAAGACACGAGTCAAAGCGATGTATTTGTAGGCCTGCATAAGATGCACAAACTATTAATCAGCTATGATTTTATAGTTTAGTTTCACAATTTATGTTTCGTTGCTTACTTAGCCTTTACTTATTGCTCTATTGTATCATCCGGCCTTTATCGGGGTGGGTGAAATTATTATCCCTTTGCAAAAGTTATGTAATTTTAATGGATCTCGCTGCAGTGGAAAGAGGCCACGGATGACAATGTCATGAGGCTCATTGTTCTGAACCGTTCTCAACGTTTCTATCACTTTTCTGTTTCATTATGTTATTAAATACAAGTAAATTTTTCTAGTTTTGCACAAAAAAACGTGAGTTTTCTTAATTGGGTAAGTCACTTAAGTGCATGGGGTTCAAGGCAGCCACCGAGTTTTTGTACAGGATTTTTAGCAATCTTAGGCCTATCCTGAATCTTTTGGCTGTTTGACCCTCTCACGTCAAGCGCATTATTGCAGCCTACCTATTATGATATTCCAGGGTCAACTGGTGGAAGAAACTGACGCATTAAATTTATTACGTCGAAGAAACAATTTAAAAGGTGTAGTTTAATAATAATAATAATCTGTCCAGTGTGCAACGATTCATTTCGATTCATTTCGAGTATTTATATAGCGCCTCTTCAGGATTCTTCTCAGAGCTAAATAGCCGAAGTGATTTAAGTGATTTGGTGATGACAGGAAATTGACTAATATTATTGTGTCTGAAAGCAAAGTTAAAAAGGTGTTTAAATAATATTACATCTGCGAAATGTCTAACGAGATCTTAAGTTCTGGACGAAAAACAAAAGTGATACCAATCCATAATTAGGCTATAAGCCTGTGTGTGTATTCATCTATTTAAAAAGCAATAGTCAAAACGCTGTATACAGACCACACAGGCTGACAGAAGGAGGATTCCAATTTGACCAGGGCCTATGACAACAGAGGCCGTTACCCTGGACAGAAATTTGCTCGGCGTATTACAGCACTTATGAGCAAGGTAATAGACCAATTTGCAATTCGCTGGGCCTACTTATATGGTTGAATCTGATAGTACATATTTCATGGTCTACTTTAAACCGTTTTCCGCCGTCTATAGGCCTGTCAACAGCGTTTCTGTTTCATTGTATTATAAAGTATCAGTAAAATTTAATTAGCCACGTTTACACAATACGCATGCGAACTTTTTAAGCGAACTTCTCTTTATGGGTTCAATACAAACCCATCGAGTCACTGCAGTGCTCAGCACGTATAATTGTCTCTGTGATTTGATAATAATAGCAGACCCAATAAATTTCGTTTATTCAACAATCCAGTGGACAGACCTCAACTGGATAATTTTTATACAGTTGACAGTTATGCAGTACGAACTAGTTATGCAATTCAAACAATTCACAATCTACGAAACAATCTTAATTAGCATCAATCTTAACTATCATCAATCTTAACTATAGGCCTATACTAACAACACAACTGCAAGCCTCTCTCGGCAAGATCCTCACGCCGTCTATTTGTACCTCGGTCACGAACGTCATTAAAACAGCATCGGGCTTTTGCTACAATAGTGGGAACCTCAATATGGAATGACCTTCCCTCTGCAATTCGTAGCAGGATTCTGACGGAGAATTCACCTTAATCCTTTTGCCGCTTGAAATTTGTTTCTCTTTTCAAGGACATGTCACGCAGCACGCAGAGTGCGCTTCTGCATAGCTGCTGGGAGAAGCGCATTGTAAATTTTCATATTAGATTAGATTAGATTTCTGCACAGGACTTACCAATTTTTTCTTAATCTTGTGACGGCAAAGGCCGTTAATTCACATCGACTTCTTTGTTTTGTCCGATTTAGCGTAGGACCGTAGGTCTTATAAACGATTACTGGGCAAGGAAAACTTGAATATTTATTGTTGAGCGAGAAGCAATTTAAAAGGTGTCTGAATATATTAGATTAAATTAGATTTGCGCACAAGACTTAAAAATTTTATCCTTAATCTTATGGCCGCAAAGGCCGTTCACATCGACAACATTATTTTGTTCGATTTTTAGTAAACGATTACTGGGCCAGGAAAATTTGATTATTTATTGCTAAGCGAGAATCTAAAAGGTGTCTGAATATGGCCTCTCAATAATATTATTAATGTATTCAGTGTTTAACGACATGTAGAAATAAGGACAGCGACGACTGGGATTTATATTCGATTTGGTTAAATTATTAATTATTAATCTTAATTAGTATTAGTTCTTTTAATCACGCCGCGCTATTGTGAAAAAAGCATTTAAAAATAGAATTCCATACTTTGTCCTACCTACTTTTGTATTATTGACTTTATATTGACTGGTAATCCCTCCTACTCATTTTTTTCCTCAAAACTTATTTCAATCTTTTCTCGTGGCCTTGCAACGCACACTGGGAGCGCCACTGAACGGTTCACCCTAGTAGAGGCGCTTTATAAATGTTTTAATACAATACAATATATTGTTGCTCCTGACAGCTAGGGCCTGCACGTCTTGTCTAGGGTCGGTGTATCGTGACAGAGTCTCCCTAAATTAAAGTCTCACCCCCGAGGAACTATTCCGAAGCATGCGCTATACAAAGTCCGTTGGTTTTATTACGATTACACGATTACGGTTGTGTTGTGTTGTTGTAGTTCATGGTCAGTACTCTGCTTGGTCAGTTTGGTCAGAATGCAGCGTAACATGCGGCGATGGATCACGTGTGAGGACACGTGTCTGTGATGGACCGGAGCCAGCCAATGGCGGAAGACCTTGCAGTGGACCAACCAAGGAGAACAAACCATGTCTAGTTCAACACTGCCCAAGTAAGTATTCGGTTTGATGATGATGAGGATGGTGGTGGTGATGATGATGATGATGATGATGATGGTGGTGGTGGTGGTGGTGGTGGGGGTGGTGGTGGTGGTGGTGGTGGTGGTGGGGGTGGTGGTGGTGGTGGTGGTGGTGGTGGTGGTGGTGGTGGTGGTGGGGGTGGTGGTGCTGGTGGTGGTGGTGGTGGTGGTGGTGGTGGTGGTGGTGGTGGTGGTGGTGGTGGTGGTGGTGGTGGTGGTGGTGGTGGTGGTGGTGGTGGTGGTGGTGGTGGTGGTGGTGGCGGCAGTGTGGCGGCGGCGGCGACGACGACGACGACGACGACGGCGGCGGCGATGATGACGACGACGACGACGACGATGGTGGTGATGATGATGATGATGACGACGACGATGATGATGATGATGATGATGATGATGATGATTATGATGATTATGATGATTATGACGACGATGATGATGCAAACAGTACAATGCGGTTTAACAAAGTACAGTACAACACAGTGCAATACAATGCAATACAATACAATGCAATACAATACACTTACCATTGTATGTCGTTGTTGTTGTTTATTAGTCGATGGTGGATGGACGGATTGGACTGAATGGGATCCATGCAGTCAGTCATGTGGATCAGGATTCAAATCGCGATCACGTGACTGCATAAATCCAACGCCGCAGTATGGAGGTCGCAGATGTCAAGGAGAAGCTGTCGAGAAACTCAGATGTAACGTTCGACCTTGTCCAGGTAACAGCTGCGATGCTCCTGGGCCACATTGGGCCCTTATGGGTGGCCCGCTGTGGACCTACTAATGAACATGCTCTGGGTCCACGTTGAGCCATAGCCGTTCACTGGCTGCCGTAGGTGGCCCGCCTTGGGCCTACTGAACAGACTCTGGCGCCACATCGGGCCCCTTTTCGTCCACTATTTGCTGCTGGTGACCTGGTGTGGGTCTCCTGAACGGGGTCTGGGACCACATTGGGCCCTTTGTCTTACCTTAAGTTTACTCTCGCTGTCTGCCTGTCTGTGTACGGCTGTCTGTTTGGCTAACCGAATCTGTTACTCTTCGTGTAAATATTATTTTCGGTTTATTCATAGGGTTTGGCCACTTTATCCTCGATCTTGTGCCCTTTATTTCTCAATATTAATTATTATTTGTTGTGACGAGAAGTACGCTCAAAGCTAAATGAAAAGGGTAATTGACGAATTTATGTTGTCGGAGAACTCTATTAGAAAGGTGTTCAAAATAATTATTGCTGACCAGTGTTTAACGATGTCTTAAGTTGCCCGCAGCCGCGTAGCTACAGCGACTACATAGAAAAGAGAATTACCGATTTAGCATAATAATTATAGTATTGGTAATTAATGATAGTGACTGTTTCGACCACACTCTGTGTGTCAGTCTTTGTTTCTGCCATTGTCTTTTTGGCTCTGTCTGTATGTCTGTCCGTCCGTCTCTCTCTCTCTCAACACACAAAGTCGTAGTCAATAGGCGCTATATAAATGCTACATTACAACGATCTGATCTTTGATTGGTTGCTTCGACAGTGGACGGTGGGTGGAGCGAGTGGTCGTCATGGCGACCGTGCAGCGAGACGTGCGGGGAGGGCACTCAGGACAGATACAGACGATGCGACCGACCTCGACCAGAGAACGGAGGCAGGGAATGCATCGGTATAGACACGGACAGACGGTCATGCAAGGAGACGGACTGCGAAGGTATGTTGTGCATTGTACGCTGTATCTGATGATGAGGCAGTCGGTTATAAGGAATCGTTTAAAAGTAATCGTTTAGAAGTAATCGTTTAGAAGTAATCGTTTAGAAGTAATCGTTTAGAAGTAATTATTTAGTAGTAATCGTTTAGAAGTAATCGTCTAGAAGTAATCGTTTAGAAGTAATCGTTTAAAAGTAATCGTTTGTAAGTAATTGTTTAAAAGTAATCGTTTAAAAGTAGTCGTTCGGTTGTTTAAAAGTAATCGTTTAATTGCTTGAAAGAGTAATCTTTCAATTTATTGAAAGTAATCGTTTAATTGCTTAATTGTTTGAAGGTAATCGTTTAATTGCTTGAAAGAATAATCATTTAACTAATTAAAATTAATCGTTTAATCGTCTAAGAGTATTCGTTTAGTCATTTGAGTAGTCGTTTAACCACGTTCAAGTATTCGCTTAGGCGTTTGAAGGTAATTGTTCAATCCTTTGAAGATGGTCAGTCGCTTGATTGTTTGAAAGAAATTGTTTGTTTTTATTTATCGTTGTTTTTTTAATTAGTCGTTGTTTTCTTGAAAGTAATTGTTGTTCTATTACAAGCAACCGTAATCGTGATTCGGTCTAAAATAATCGTTGTATGCCTGAAGATTATCGTCCGTTTAAATTAAAACGCTTTTTGTTTCATGGTAATTTCTAGCCTGAAAAGGTCGGTTATTTCAAGGTTTGGATAATTTACAACTTTATAGTGCCGCAGGACTAGGTTAAAAAGGTGTCCAATGTTATTAAATTTGCCCAGTGTTTTACGGACGTCTTAAGTTTAAAAGTAGTCGTTGTTTCCTTAAAAGTAATCGTTATTCTATTAAACAATTGCTTTCAAACGACTGAACGAATACTCATAATTGATAAATAATTTTCTACTTCAGTCTTACTGATCGCATTTCAAATGCTATTCGTGGTAATGCGACGTATTGTAGAGGTAGGCTATACGTGTGTGCGTGTGTTGTGTTGCAGTGAACGGTAGCTGGGGATCTTGGACGGACTGGACGTCGTGCACTCTTTCGTGCGGCGGAGGAACACGCAATCGAAAGAGGAGATGCGACTCTCCTCCGCCATCGAGAGACGGAAGATTTTGTCCAGGATCGGATCATCAGATCGACTACTGCAACAAGGAAGACTGTCCAGGTTGATGACGGCGTCTTGTTCATTATATTGTGGACTTCTAGCTATTAGATTGACCTACTGGATGCATAAAATAGTATAGGCATTTCCTACCCGGTTTCATAAATGCCAGCCATAGGCTAATGCTTACATATGCCTCCCGCTTGTGGTCCATCCGGCTGGGTTCTAAGTCTCTTTTAAAAGTCTTTTTTCGTTGGTCGTGGTTGGGCTGGGAGCGTCTCAGAGTAGTTTCTTGAGGGGCGCTATATAAATGCTTTGAATGAATGAATATATGAATGAATGAATGAGTTAGAATGTGGATGGATGGATGGATGTTTGGATGGATGGATTAATTAATTAATTAATTAATTAATTAATTAATTAATTAATTAATTAATATGTAAATGAATGAATGGGTGAACGAACGAATCAATATGCCAATGAATGAATATGACTGTGATTGAATGAATGAATGAGTCGATGGATTGATTAAAAACGGAATTTTAAGAGTTCTATTATAATTTTCATATATTGCATGAAATCACGTCCCATTGTTATACATTCTAGCCTAATCATGACGTTATTGTTGTCCAGTTCATGGCAACTGGGCCGAGTGGTCATCGTGGGGCGATTGTACCGTGACGTGTGGTGGAGGTCAACGAAGGCGCTTCAGGACGTGCAGTAATCCCCTTCCGAAGCACAACGGTCGTCCTTGCATCGGGTCTGGTCAGGAGACAGATGCTTGCAATTCTCAACGATGCGCTGGTTAGTATCTTGACATTTTCTATTTGCTATTAGGAATATTTACTTTATTGTCTCTCTTCCAATGTACACAATGATACATTCAGGGGCGGATCCAGGATTTCTGGTTAGGGGGGGCGTAAATGCTACATACATACATACATGCATACATACATACATACATACATACATACATACATACATACATACATACATACATACATACATACATACATACATACATACATACATACATACATACATAGGCATATAAGCCCACACACATGTATACATGCATTTGTTCGGCGCAGTGGTGAAGGGGTAAAGGCCTAATTATTATACACCGGGAGGCATAAAAACAAAGCCCCTAGAAAAATTGGTGTAGTATGCATGTATGTATATATGTATGTATGTATGTATGTATGTATGTATGTATGTATGTATGTATGTAAAAATAATATAGTCGATGCCAATTTATCATAAGATAATTAACACAGTAATGATAGAAATTGAATACACTAGTATTTGTATAAAAATATTGTAAGCTAATTTAATCAGTGCACGACGATTGTCGTACAGCGACGCAGGTAGGACAGCTGCAAATTGGCTCGCGGCGTCTGGACAGGTGATTGTCTGGACAGTGCGTGATGTCTAGACGAGCGTACGTTGAGTGTACAAGGAGGGAGTGGAAGTGAAGAAGGAGTGTTGTGTGTTGAGAGCCGTTGAGATAGGCTGTAATAGTTGTTGTTGAGTTGCGATAGAGTAGACTGATGAAGGTAATAGTCGTGTAGTTGTTATGATAACGCAAGTGTAGTCATTGTTGTGTTGTTGCTGATCGTTTTACTTTACATCGGATTTTGGAGTATAATAAGAAGACTTAAACACGTCGTCGTTGTTGGTTACAAAACAGTGAAAGTCTGTAGATTCTTTACCTAGCCATTTAGCTAATGAAACAGTTATCTAGGGATAGGCCTATGCTACCACGAACTTATACGAAGAAGCTTCCGAAGAGACTGATAGGAGGAGGTGATCACAAGGAGGATATCACATTTGGTGTCGTTGCGGTGAGATAACGATCCAAGTTGCAGGAGAACGATCCTAGTTACGAACGGCGGGTCTACGTGCCAAGTTACGAACGGAGGGATTCTATCCAATCAACAGACGTTGTGGAGGACCGGACGCTGTGAATTTATCGAGGAGCCGAGCACACGGGAGAAGCAACGATACATCGAGCATCCGTACGTCAGTGAGAAACGACAACACAACGACTACAAGGTAGAAAAACTTGCTTGTCTATTGAAGTGTGCATAAAGAATTGGAGTCAGTCAATTGCAAACATTTGAAGAGTAGCCTACTATTTTATCAAGCATCTGTAAAGTAAAGAAGTAAGATGGAGAAACTTACAGAGCAAAAGCAAGCAGCTATTAAAAAGATGTCTTCGGAGAGACTAGTAAAATTATTAATTGAAGCAGGCGTAGACGCAGAAGAAGTTGAACAGATGTCGAGGGAACATTTGATGAGAACTTTGGCTGAGATTTGGGCAAAGGAAGAAGTTGAAGAAGAAGGTGCTGTTGGAGGCGCTAAAGAAAAGCCGGTTGAGAAACCTCAGGCACCGATGTCCATGGAGGCGTTGCTACAATTCATGATGATGAGTAGACAAGAAGAAAAGGAGAAAGAGGAGCAACGAGCTGAAAGAGCAGAAAAAGCAGAAAGGATTAGACTAGAGAAAGAAGAGCAGCGTAGACAAGAGGAAAAAGAGAAAGAAGAGCAGCGTAGACAAGAGGAAAAAGAGAAAGAAGAGCAGCGTAGACGAGAAGAGAGAGAATTACGACAACAAGAGATAGATATGCAGAGGCAGCAGTTCCAGATACAATTAGAACAAATGAGAATAGATCGTGACGAATCAGAACGAAGAAGGATGGAGTTAATGATAGAATATGAAAAAGCAAGGAGAAGCGATGAAGAAATACGGAGACAGCAGATCGAAGACAAAAAAGCTCGTGAGGAAGAAAAGGAAAAGATGCGTTTACAAGAACTGCAAAGAGCCGAAGAGATTCGACAGGAAGAATTCCAAGCAGAAAAAGACAATTTGGAAAAAGCAGAAAGAGAAAGAGAAGAACAGATGCAATTGGAACAAAAGAAACTTGCTATTAAGGAAGCTCAACTCCATGAGATGGCTATTGAAAAGGAGGAACGCAGAAAGCAGTTAGACTTGTTGCAGCAAAAGATAGAACAGGAGGAACTGCGCAGGGTAGAAGATCAAACTCGACTGACGAAGAAAGACGAAGACGATAGAAAATGTCGTGAAGAGTCAGAACGAAATAGGCTCAGAGAAAGTGAGACAATGGTGTCAAAGATTAAGAAGATAGGTGATGCAATGAAACATGTGTTACCGAAGATGCCGAATGATATGATGGAAGTGCCATTATATTTTGAAACAGTTGAAAATGCATTCAATAGCTTCGCTGTGGAAAAGCAGTACTGGGTGAAATTGTTGTTGCCATTGATGACCCCGAGAGCGCGAACGGTATTGAATCGATTGTCATTTGAGAATTTAGATAAATACGATGCAGTGAAAGAGCATTTGTTGAAGGAATTCAAGTTAACAGCTCGTGAGTACAGGTCAAGGTTTGCAGAGGCCAAGAAGACAGCCGAAGAAACCTATACGATGTTCACGGCTAGGCTGAAGAACCTGTTGAATTATTATGTCCGAAGTAGACGAGTGGACAAAGACTACGAGAAGCTGTTTGATTTGTTAGTGGCGGACAAGCTGAAAGAATGTTTACCACCAGGTCCACTACAGTTTGTCTTAGCAAAAGAGGGCACAGAATGCTTGGAAGCCAGTGACGTGGCAGACCTCGCAGACATACATGTAAACAATCGGATTGGTGTGATGTTTCAAGAAAAGCCGAAATATGAGTCATGGGACAATAATCCAAAGCAAACCAAGTGGGACAGCAATAACAAAGAAACTGGAAGCCAAGCCAAAAGTAATGATGTAAGGAAAGATAATTTCTCGGGAAAGCAGTGGTCGCAAGATAAACAGCAGTCAACGTGGGACAGACAAGCCTACAATCGAACTCCGCCGCTGGGACGCCCAACAGAAAGTAATGCATCATACACGCCGTACAACAAGTGGGAGAACAATGAGCAAAGAAGTTTTATAAAGAAACGTTGCCACAACTGTCAGTCCGACAAACACCTAATAAAACACTGCCAAGCACCAGGAGCGGCAAATCTGAGAAAGAGCTTTAGTAGGAGTGTAGAGAATTTGAGAGTAAACCAGATCCAAGTGATAAATGCACCTCCTGGTTGGGAAGAACAATACAACAGAGAAACGGAAGTGAAGTCGGTGATGAAATGTACACCACGGTTTATAATACAAAGTAAAGATGATTTTTCACTTATAAAGAAGATTGCCTTGCAGCGTGTGACGGTAGAAATACGTGGAAATGATGGTCAGCCTATACGAGTCAAAGCATTGAGTGACTCTGGAACCGAGATACCAGTAATCAACGAGGAACTACTGAAAGGAACGACAGTAGAAGAAATCGACAGAGTTCATCTGCAATGTGTAGCTGGAGAGCCGATTCCAGCTAAGTTGGTGAAAATCGAAGTGCGGATGAGCAGTCGTAACGAAGGAGCAGCTACAGAGGATAGGACAATAAATATCGCGCCATATTTAACTTTAGTGTGTGCCAGCATTCCAGCGGATCTGTGCAAAGAAAACAGGGAAAAGTTCTTGCTACATCCGGAGATAATTGCAGAAATGAAAGAGAGTCCACCAGTGAGTGTATTGCAAGGGGAACTACAAGCGAATGTGACTACAAGAGCACAAAGTCGGAGAGCAGAAGTCGAAGGCGGAGAAGATGAAATGATAAACGAAAGTTCGCAAGAAGATGACACGGACAGCGAAGATGAACTCAGCATTCAAGATGACGAAGGAATAACACCCGAGAACAATGAAAATGAAGAAGTGATGGCTGCATGTGAACGAAATGATAGTGAAGATTCGGGGAGCGATGTGGAAATTGGTACGAGCATGAGAGAAATGTTTACGGAGAATACGAATGATGAAAAACAGGTGGAAAATGCAAAGAAATTGGAGAAACAAAAACAGTATGCCGGCCAATATAACAAGAAAGCAAAATATAAAGAATTCAAACCAGGAGAAAACGTCAACGTACTATATCCAACGTCAACCAACAAATTGATCTCACGATGGCATGGTCCATGTACAGTGCTACAAAGAAGATCCAAGTATTCGTATCTGGTGGACATGAATGAAAACGGCCGACGAATCGTCCATGCCAACAAAATGAGGAAGTTCATCGCAAGAACATTATCGTGTGGTCTCATCGTGGCAGAGGACGACGAATTCGGATCAGTGGTAGAACTACCATTGAAAGAAGACCAGGCAGAGACGACACAGAAATCGCTGCAATTGGACTATGAACAGATCGGACATCTTACCAGCGAGCAACAGAAATCACTTCAAGTGGGTGAGGAACAAATTAGCGATTTAGCAATCAAGATGTCTAAACAAGTGCTGTATGCAATGAGCCGTATGTAGATGACATTGAAGTACATTTTGATAATTGTCCTAATCATTTGAATGGACATTCTTTTAAGACAATTAGAATTGTTTCTGAAACAGATCAGATTGCATAATGTGATTTTATATATGTTTGAGGTTGGCAAACCATTTAATTTGTATTGTGATAGCAGTGACTTTGCTGTGGGAACTGTGCTGTCACAAGTGGACGATGAGGGGATAGAACGTCCCGTTTCATTTATCAGTCAGAAGCTGACAGATACCCAGAGGAGATGGGCGACGATTGAGAAGGAAGCCTATGCAATCATATGGGCTTTAAACAAATTGAAAGAAATTATTATTGGTTCCAAGATTAATGTGTTCACTGACCATAATCCTTTAGTTTATTTGACTGAGTCAATATCGAAGTCTGCTAAGTTAGTCCGATGGTCTTTATCATTGCAAAATTTTGACATTCTGTTGAACTATAAGAAGGGAAAGCTGAATGTAGTAGCGGACTGCTTATCGAGATTGTAGTATAAGATATTTTGTGATTGCATTTAGTATAGAAATTGTTTGTATTTAGTTTAAGCATTATACGTTCGCTAATTTTTAAGATTAATTAGCTCTCTTCAAAAGAAAGGAAGGAGGTAATGTAAGCTAATTTAATCAGTGCACGACGATTGTCGTACAGCGACGCAGGTAGGACAGCTGCAAATTGGCGCGCGGCGTCTGGACAGGTGATTGTCTGGACAGTGCGTGATGTCTAGACGAGCGTACGTTGAGTGTACAAGGAGGGAGTGGAAGTGAAGAAGGAGTGTTGTGTGTTGAGAGCCGTTGAGATAGGCTGTAATAGTTGTTGTTGAGTTGCGATAGAGTAGACTGATGAAGGTAATAGTCGTGTAGTTGTTATGATAACGCAAGTGTAGTCATTGTTGTGTTGTTGCCAGGCCCGCCGAGAGGGGGGACAGAGGGGGCAAATGCCCAGGGGCCCGGGAGCTTTAAGGGGGCCCGGGCAAAAATGATAATAATTTTTTAAAATTATTATTTTATTATTGTTTTATAATTATTATTTTATTTTTATTATTACTATTATTTATTTTTGTATTAATATTATAATTATTAAATTGTCATTTATAACGCGCCTAAAAACAACCTTGCACAAAAGCGCGTCACTGGAGAGTCTACTCGTTATAAATCTTAGACAAATAAGATGATTTGCGGAGTATAAAGTTCGGAAGTTTATTCCACTCAGACGGGCCAATTAGCGCAATATTTTTCATAAATTGATTACGGGCCCAACCTATAATCACCTATAGGCCTACAAGGCTACAAAGCTTACGATTTTTGCCGTTTTAAACGTAGCCTAACATTACTGTCTCATAACTATGTTTTCACTGCCCGTTTTCAATAATAAACTGCATAAAGTAAGCACATTTAAACTACAAATTTCTTTCGTAACGATGAAATAGGCTATAGACACAACTATGGAGCACAAAAACGAAAAGAAAAGCTAATAGGCCTATGAAGGTTTGCCAAGAATTAAGACGGTAGTCGCACGTGCAGTAGGCCTATTTAAGTTCGGATTCTAAAAACAAGGCAAGTCAGAGCTCGTATATAGCCTATCACTTCTACCTCGGTTGATTCTAGTGAATTAAATGTGCCTGATGAACATAAATGAATGTACGAAAATAATTTTTGTGGTGTCAAAATCCTATAATCCAAAAAAATGACATTATAGGCTACATCAAACTTATGAAAATACTGAAATTATATAAACTGATAAGACTTGGTTGTGATGTTGGCGCTCTGCCATCATGACGTATGACTGTTGCGGAAGCTGAAGGATCTTTCAGCAAGCTCAAGTAACTTAAAAGTAGGCCTCTCAGTTATGAAGTAGGCTAAGACAGACTGAATGACCTTGCAACTCCTACAATCGAATTTGATCCTGCAAAATCATTGAACTATAGCCTACTAGGAAATTATAAACGATTTGCTCCATGGCGGTTAAATCCAAAAAAGTTGCATTTTTTCATGATTAGGTCCTACCATAAAGTTGAAATTTTAATTTTTAATAATATTATTAAGAACTGATTAAAATCATAATAGCCTATATAGGCTTGTACATTTTGCTATCGGTATCGTACATGCATATAATACATGCCCACACTCTTCTTATTTCTATTTTCTATTAGCCTAAAGATAGTTTAGGGCCCGTGACTGCCCCTGCCCAGGGGCCCGGAATTTCTGTCGGCGGGCCTGGTTGTTGCTGATCGTTTTACTTTACATCGGATTTTGGAGTATAATAAGAAGACTTAAACACGTCGTCGTTGTTGGTTACAAAACAGTGAAAGTCTGTAGATTCTTTACCTAGCCATTTAGCTAATGAAACAGTTATCTAGGGATAGGCCTATGCTACCACGAACTTATACGAAGAAGCTTCCGAAGAGACTGATAGGAGGAGGTGATCACAAGGAGGATATCACAAATATATTCAATAAGCAAGGAATGCTCCTCATCCATGGACCGCACGCCACTGAGCGTTAAGAGAATGATTATATGAGTAAGCTTAATCTTTGATACATTAATTTCTGCTGAAGAGCTCCCATGACCCGACCTGCTGAAATTGCAGTTCTATAGGCCTATATCGGATCCTTGATTTGCATTTGTCCATAATATCGGCAGCTGAACGCTTCCCCGGCTATAATCAGCACGACGAATTTCAAAATTATAATGATAATCATAAAATTATGCCATATTTTGAGATTTAGGCCTAAGATAGGCTTATGTCTTACCAACGGCAGTCGGCTTTTTCGCGAATGATAAAACTGCTTGTTTAAGCCGTTTTGACGGCGGACCACTCGACATATTTTTTAATTGACCAATTTCTATTTACGGTAAATTTTGTCTGTACATGAACTTTGGGAATGACGTAACGGCAAAAGTCATTGGTCACGTGGGCAGCGTCTGCTAGCAGCTCAGGTAAGTAGGTATGAGAGCTCCGGTAAGAGCAGCTCCATTCTGCCGGTCCAGCTACTTCAAACATCCTATTCCCAAATTGCAATTATATTAGTTTTAGGTCAGTTTAGTTTGAGAACATTTGCTGAGGTTTAGGGGGGGCGTACGCCGGCTCCGCCCCCTTCTGAATCCGCGCCTGACATTATTGGGCGCAGTGGTGTAGTGGTGGCGTCGTTGCCTTTGAGCCGGAAGGTTCGTGGTTCGAATACACCTCGCCGCGTAAGGACCTTGGGCAAGTCCTTCACTCGCAATTGTTCGGGCGCTTCGACGTGAAACTCCGATGCAGTGTCCGCTCTGCAATCGGGAGCGCGTCTGAATGTAGAGCTTGAAGGGGCGCTATAGCAAGTGCACACATGGGCGTCCGCAGGAATTTTTCTAGGGGGGCGCAAACTTTTAAATGATTGTCACATGGTCTAAATTTATTGGGTGACAGTTTGAATTTCCATATTACCACGAGAGAATCCTATGGCCTACCTATAGGCCTACGTTATGCGCCCAAAGAAAGTTACAATTGTTCCAACTTGTAGAACGAATCGATAGTCACATTGAAAATCGCGTTGTAACAACCACAACCAAATAATCTAAATTTATGTGCAACTATGCGAAAAATCCAGGGGGGCGCACTTGCGCCCCCTTGCGCCCCACTGCGGACGCCCATGAGTGCACATACAAACAAACATCGAAAATAATCATTAATCCTTGGATTGTCTGAACCTCGTGCAGTTATCATAGATGTCGTTTGATTTTGTTGTTCCTTTCCACCATGGTAAAAAAATTCATCCTAGGAAACTTAAATGCTAATTTTAAGTGATGTTTAGAATTATTTGTAATGGAAAGACATCACAAAGGTTATTGCTATCGTTATCGACAAGGACGCCTTTCAGCTGAATATTTGCCCATCAGGCACCTTATATAGGTGAGGAATTACATTATTAAAAGGGTGTTTATTATTATGGTTATTTTTATCATCATCATCATCATCGTCGTCGTCGTCATCGTCATCATTAGCATTATAATTATTATGATAATAATGATGATGATGATTATTATTATTATATCGTAATCATTATTATTATTACTTTTACTACCATTATTACTATTTATTAAAAATTTTATCATTATATTTATCACTACTATAATTGTCATTAATATTATTGCGCAGTTGATAAGCATCACGCTCTTTGAATTAATTAATCAACTAATAATCAATTATATATTAATCACTAATCAACTAATAAATAAAAATGATTTTCAGTTGACGGCGAGTGGAGTGAGTGGGGTGAATGGACGGAATGTAGCAGGACTTGTGACGGAGGAATGCAGGAGCGAGAGCGCACATGTCGCCAGCCATTGTTCGGTGGCACTGGTTGTCCAGGTGACAGCACTCACATGAGGAAATGCAACATACATCCATGCAGAGGTAATTAAGACGCTCACTATGTATTTGTTGCACTTATAAATAATTGTCTTATCATGAACTACATGGTTATAACAACATTTGGCCTCCGGTAAATCGTATATCACTCGTGAATTATATACTTATAAGGGTGTCTAATATTATTATTGTCTTATCTAGCCATAGTTGGGCACACGCATTTTTATCATTGTATACACTTATATATATATAATTTATATATATATATATATATATTGTATATTTATATGTATACACATGCATACATACATGCATAATATGCAGTCAGAAATATACTTGATTTTTTAACATACCGGGTATACGTGTCATTTACTGCTATACCGGCCTATTATGACGCTATTTAAGTCATTTTAAATGTGTTGTAATTAAATGGGTTGTCATTAGATATGCTGCCATTAGATGCGTTGTCATTAAATGTGTTGTCAATAAAATATATCACCATTAAATGTATTGTCATGAAACGTGTTTTCGTAAAATATGCTGTCATGGAGTTTATTTTGTCATTAAATGTGTAGTCACTTAATGTGCTGTCATGAATGACATTCATAGTCATTAATTGCAATGTCATAACATGCATTGCCATTAACTGTGTTGTCCTTTCTCAGCCAACATGCCTCACAGCGCTGTTGCCAACATCATTGGCAACATCAACAACCAGGAATTCGGTATCGCAAAGATCTACGCCAACATCTCTCGAACGGGAACTGGAACGAGGATTAACGGAATCTTCGTCGATATTCCAGGACAGATCGGTAAGAAAGAGATCGTTCCAAAAAACATGTTTGCCTTCTTAGGAATTCACATCGAAGAGTCACTGCAGTAGCACGACCAACTTGTTTTTGAGGTCTTGATAATTTTGTTATGGACGAACTTTTATTTGTTAATATTTACAATTATGTAAATAAAATAAAGTAACTGTCTAGTTAAATTGAGGTGTGTACCAAATTTTTTGCTATGTTTAATCGTAATCATGAATTTTATAAAGCGCCAATTGAAGAGAAGCTCCTCAGAGTCGCTCCCAACCTGACAGCACCAATTAAACCACAAGAAAAGAGAATGGTTTTCAAACTCTTGTGGAAAAGGGACAAAGAAAGATCAAGAAGTTCATTACGGAGACTGCTAGTTATCTTGTAATTAATATTCATTCATTCATTCGTTCATTCAATCATTCGTTCGTTCATTCATTCGTTCATTCATTCATTCGTTCGTTCATTCATTCGTTCATTCATTCGTTCATTCATTCATTCGTTCTTTCATTCATTCATTCAATCATTCAATCATTCATTCGTTCAATCATTCATTCATTCATTCATTCATTCGTTCATTCATTCATTCAATCATTCATTCATTCAATCATTCATTCGTTCGTTCATTCAGTCATTCATTCTTTCATTTGTTCATTCGTTCATTCATTCATTCATTCATTCAATCATTCATTCAATCATTCATTCAATCGTTCATTCATTCATTCATTCATTCAATCATTCATTCAATCATTCATTCGTTCGTTCATTCATTCGTTCATTCATTCATTCATTTTCAAGAATTTATACAGCATTCCGTGAAGAAGCCCATGTAAGAGACTACTCCTTGATTCTGCTCTTTTATGAAACTCAGGTCGTCATCTTCAGCCTCTCGTGTCCATTCTAACGCCCATCTATTGGACAACAGCAATGGAGGTTGGTGAGGCGGTTAACGGTTACACGCTGACGCAGGGAAACTTCGAGAGGGAAGTCCAAGTGTCATTTGCAACAGGTAAATTAAACTGTTATGATTGTTAGTTATGTTATTGTTAATATTATTAGTGTTATTTTTATTATTGTTATCATTATCATTAATATTATGATCGTCATCGTCGTCGTCATCATCATCATCATCACCACAACCTTCACAACTATCATCATCAGCAGTTTCATTATTGTTATTATTATTATTTATTATTAATGTTATTATTTAAATTATCATTAATAATAATATTATTGTTACCGTAGTAAATTTTTTGTATTGCTTGTTCATCTATTAATTACCATTATTGTCTCTAGAACATTATCATAATCACAACCATCGCCAAATTCATCATCATCATCATCATCATCATCATCTGCAGCATCATCATCGGCAGCATCATCATCACCAAATTCATCATCATCATCATCATCATCATCATCATCATCATCATCATCATCATCATCATCATTATCACCACCACCACCGTCATCATCGTCATCATCATCATCATCTGCAGCATCATCATTTCCCAATGTCGGTTGATCTTGGCAATGAAGCTCTATAATTATGGAAGTGGCCAATATAATTAGCATCAATATATTAAATTTGCTTTGGTGACAGGCGAAGTCCTGAAGATGTCGCACTCTGCCAAAGGAGTCGACAGCAACGGAATCCTCCAGATTGACGTCATACTCAGCGGGGATGTCCCCATCCTACCAGACAAAGCCAACGTCATCGTTCTGCCATACACAGAGGACTACATACAGACCGGACCAGGTAGACAAAAACTAGACACCACAAACAGATTGCGAAGCTCGGCATGTGATATAATAATTATTATAGGCTACTATTATAAGTCTGAAACTTTATTCTTCTGTATTTCGTGCGTTTACAAAATCATGAATATACGGCGTCCGACGAAAGGCGCTCAAGCGGAAATCTCTAGCGTTAACTTTTTTACACTACGTTCATACAAGTCATTCTATAATAGGCCTAATTATATTTAATGGAACGTGAACCTCCTCGTAATCTTCAACAATAATATCATGCATTTCTTGGATGGATGGATCCGATTTGACCAGGGTCTATGACAACATAGGCTGTTACCCTGGACAGAAATTTGCTTGGCATATTACAGCACTTTATAAGCAATTCTTAGCTGTATCTTGATGCTTTGAATTTATTTCATGACTGAACTAACCTTGTAAATGTGGTATAGCCGAGTCTTAACCGATCTGTAGCCTATTTAGACCTTTCTCGACCGACTCATTGACCTGCATTAATGTTAGGTTATGAAATCTTTGTGTATTTGCTAAAATATATAAAACTCATGCGTAAATATTGATGCCACATATAAATAAGTGAAACATTAAGTAATAAACAAACAATAAACAATGTCCCGCCATGTTCCACCAGGTTCCATCTACGCGCATTCGTCTCGATTGTTCCGCGTGGATGGCCACTCCCTTCCGTACGCATGGAATCACCAGATCTCATACGACCATCGTGACTACGGAAAGATGCCTTTCCTCGTCGAAAGATTGACGGCTGATGACGTCAGCATCGACTTTGACGTCAGCAGAGAAGTGCTGCAATACCAACTGACGGCGT
The DNA here is from genome assembly GCA_945859605.1 of Lumbricus rubellus. Classification (NCBI taxonomy): domain Eukaryota; kingdom Metazoa; phylum Annelida; class Clitellata; order Crassiclitellata; family Lumbricidae; genus Lumbricus; species Lumbricus rubellus. The sequence continues at coordinate 2,817,574 of OX243817.1, forward strand.
CAATAGCCAAGGGTTCGTTACGTGCGAAATCTAATCTAATCTAATATAAGCTGCATCTAATCTAGCCTACTGACTTCTCTATAACCGTAGCCGTTATCGTAATGGTGATGAGGGTGATGATGATGATGATGATGATGATGATGATGATGATGATGATGATGATGATGATGATGATGGTGGTGGTGGTGGTGGTGGTGGTGGTGGTGGCGGTGGCGGTGGCGGTGGCGGTGGCGGTGGCGGTGGCGTTGGCGTTGGCGTTGGCGGTAGCTACGACGACGACGATGATCATGATCATGATAATGATGATCATGATAATGGTGATCATGATGGTGATCATGATGGTGATCATGATAGCGATGGCGACGACAACGACGATGATGTTAATGATAGTCAAGGGATCTATTTCTGATTGTCAGGTGAGCCGAGCAATCAGTGTCCAGCTGGTTTCTTCCTTGACCCCGAAGGACCTTACTGCAAAGGTCAGGACATCATCTCTTTCAATCAAACTGATTTTTATTTGAACACCTGTTCACAACTTCACGTTTCTTGTTATTGTTAATTATGTTTACTTTTTGTTTGAATATGCTGGTTACATGATTATAGTTGAATAGGTACTTAGTAAACTGAGAATTTTCATTTATTTATTTCATTTTATTTATTTATTATTCTGTTTATTTTTTTCTGAACGAAACAAACATAATACAATTAATATGGCAGTGAACATAACACTTAGCATAATTTGGTTATAAAGGGGATACCCTTGTGAGGTCTTTATCGTAATTGCAAATGTAGGCTAATTAGAATTATATGATTGGACTTAATATTTAGGCCTAGCAGAGGGCTTCATTTTATGTCAAATTTTAAATTTCTTGTGTGGGGCAACAATGTTATTGCTAAACAATGATGTTGTTTAGTTTGTATAATTGATCCTTTTGTCACGACGTGCGGTCACAGGCGGTGTTCGATGAACTGCTGTTATGCTGTTAAAGAATTAGACATTAGTGAGATTCTGAAGCTCCGTTTAGACACCTTTTTGATGATTATCGTTAGATGGTATAAGTTTCATTTTTCAGACGTTAAGTAATTTAACCCTCTCAACTTTTCGTCAACTTACAACCTTGGCTGTCATAGCACGACGTTAACCCGGAAAAAATTTAAGAAATCCTATTTCTTAAACACCTTCAATTCATGAGTTACTTGTATTATTTATAGATTATAATATGAGCGTCTTTAATAAGTCGTGATGTTCTATAAAGCAGCGTTGCCACTCCTTGGTTTTTTTCACAAGATCTAGGTTTGTTATCCGAACTTGGGAAATGGTTTTTTTTCTCCAGAACTTGTGAAATGGGGTTTTTTCGGGCAAAACTTGGTTTTTTTGCTTAGGAACCGGACATTTTTGGGACATTTTCTAAAGATTTGGGCCAAACGACTTTAAAAAATGTCATAAGATTTTTTGAACGGGAAAATGAAAAAAACTTTTCAGAAAAATTCGGATAATTTTGGTCGGATGACTAAAAAAAGGTCATAAGAAATTTTCGGAAGAAAAATGTGAAAATTTCGGAGGATTTGGGCAACTTGGGTTTTCTTGGGTTTTTCGACAGACCAACTTGGGTTTTTTTATTTTTCAGAGTGGCAACGCTGCTTTATACAAATGTAGGCTAAGAGCGTTTAAGCGGAGCAGAACAATAATTTTTAATCGCACCAGAGGCAGCGACATCTTGTGTCTGCCAGTCGACATTGAATTACAATTTAATCTAACGGCAATCATTTCGTGCATAGCGTAGCCTATGTTTAACGATGTATTTTTTAAATCACCGAATATGTAATTAGCTTCATACATGTACATGTAGGTTGGTAATTTTGAGGTTTTCTGTCAGCAAGAGACGCTTTGCACGCATAATATGACGACATTAAACTCTACATTTATCAAATCGCATTCATTAATTTATACACCTTTATTTCATGTGTTGCGTGTAACATTTATAAAATATAATATTTCGGATATTCTTAATACATCCCTGACGATTATATCGGATATTCTTAATACATCCCTGACGATTATATCTTTAATGTTGAGTCTTTCTATTACCAATATTAACTTTCCAATAAGGTTTCACACAATAATAATGACACATCGTTATTATTTTTTTTATTCTTTCAGATGACGATGAATGCGTTCGATCTTCACCGTGCTCTCACGTCTGTTCGAACAGCATGGGAAGCTTCAGCTGCGGATGTCCAACGGGTTACATGCTCGATAACACAGGACGCATCTGCGCAGGTCAGTTCACTAACGTCTCTTCCTGTGTTTTTGGTGGTGATGGTTGAGAGGATGTCCGGTGGTCAGGGTTGAAGACTATGAAGTATGGCTGTTAGATGAAATGACCCTTGGCTTCCCCTCTCGCTGTCTGTCTGTCTCTTTTTGTCTGTTTTTCATATTTTGCAGTTCATGCATCCAATGCTCTGTCTGTCTGTCTGTCTGTCTGTCTGCCTGCCTGCCTGCCTGCCTGCCTGCCTGCCTGCCTGCCTGCCTGCCTGCCTGCCTGCCTGCCTGCCTGCCTGCCTGCCTGCCTGCCTGCCCGCCTTCCTGCCTGTCTACTCATTCACTCACTCACCCGCCCATTCACCCATCCATTCATCCATCCAACCAAAAGCAGCTATAATCACCTTTCCTCGAGCAATCCTTGTCAAGATGAATCAGATGACCTTACTGGAAAGGTAACTTAGGTAAGGTCATCTCTTTCCATAGGCTGATCTTTCTATGTGAACAACCGTTCACGTGTTCACATTTGTAAACACCTTTATTTCATGAGAAAACAAGCTTATATGGTAGTTTGCATTCAAAACGGTTTAATTATGATGGCGGGTATATTTGCAACAACGAATACAATGACGATAACGATTGATAATCTTGACCCATTGACATTACAATGGTTTCAAATTGATTCAACGATTCGCCTTGTTTGTTGATCGTAAACTGGATTAAAATATTGATTTTCCTTTCGTAGATATCAACGAATGCGATAGCGAGCTAGCCGTCTGTCAGTCGAACCAGGAATGCATCAACTCTCTCGGATCATACCGATGCACGGGTCAATGCGAGGCAGGATTCCGACGGTCAAGTACGACACAGAACTGCGAAGGTATGGATGGATGGGTGGGCGGGTGGGTGGATGTTTGGGTGGGGAATATGTGGGTGGGTGAGTTGGTGGATGGACGTGTGGGTGGGTCATTGGGTGGGTTGACGTGTTGATGGATGTTGGGTTGGTTGGTGTGTGATTGGGTGAGTGGTGTGTGGGTGGGTGGGTGATTGGGTGTGGGTGGTGGATGGATGGACGGACGGACTGACGGACGGACGGATGAATCTATCTATATCTATAATATTTTTGCAACCTCTGAATTTACTGGTACGGTTTTATGCCTCACAGGCTTTTCCTTCCCGTTTCAGTTTGGCCAAAGGCTAAATTAACTTCATATCATTCGCTTGTTTCTTCGACTTACATTTCAAAGCTAATTATTTCCCGCTTAATTGTCGTGTGGTGCAACAAACCAGATATAAACAATTAGCATGAACGGTGAATTTAGAGTAACGGCAGAAGCAATTAAACTGGTGTTTAAGTAATATTAATAATTTTTCTGTCTCGTTTCTAACGATGTTGCGTCAAAACAGAGATGATAATTATTAGCGTCGTCCTCCCCATTTATCTAGACTTGGGACTGGCACTGTCAGAATCAGAGTACGGTCATTGGCTGAGTTTGTTAAGTTTATTTCGTCATGTGTCTTGCAGATGTGAACGAATGTCGTGAATTGCCTGGAGCATGTGACCACGAATGCATGAACATGGTTGGATCGTTCAGATGCTCGTGCAGAGCGGGTTTCATTCTCGTCGGAACATCAAGTTGTGAAGGTTAATGTCCGTCTTCATTCGACCATGCTAGTTTAACAATGCCCCGTTATATAACGCCTTTTTTCTGTAGCAAGGCATAATAAATTATTATCGCCTTTGTCAAGCATTCAAGGCTGCGCGATGGTTAGCGTATTGATCCGTACTTTTATGTATAAATATATGTATTTTATACGGAGGCGGATTCAGGGGGGGCCAATCCGGTCATGGCCCCTCAATCAGATATGTACACAGGACGTTCCCCTCTTTCTTTCCCACATCAAGGCTCAACAAGCTTTCGATCATTGCAGCGGGAAAAGGTGAAAGTAGGGTCTGACTAAAAAAAACAATTGTTTAGCATTATTGGCACATGTTTATCAAGAGATTTTGACTAAGCAATAGGTGATTAAGAAAAGGTAGTCAGCTATTTTGGCAGGGAAATTAGGTATAATTTTTTTCAAGACATTTCGACCAATTAATGACTAAAAAATTAGATTAGATTAGAATAGATTAGATTATATTAGATGAGATTATATTATATTATATTATATTATATTATATTATATTATATTATATTATATTATATTATATTATATTATATGTATATCTGTTGCAGATGTGGACGAATGTGAGGTCGAAGGTCACGGCTGTAGTCACGATTGTCACAATACATTGGGCAGCTACAGATGCAGCTGTCCAGCAGGATTTAAACTCACCGACGGATACATCTGCACTGGTCAGTACACACACACACACACACACACACACACACACACACACACACACACACACACACACACACACACACACACACACACACACACACACACACGCACACACGCACACACACACACACACACACCGTAATTATTCATTCGTCCATTCATTCATTCATTCGTCCATTAATTCATTCATTCGATCATTTGCTCACTCACTAAGTCATTCTCTTGCTTGTTTCTTTAATTATTCCATTCGTTCTTTAATTCCTTCAATTATTTATTTAATTCATTCATGCATTCATCTGTTTATTTAATTTAATTATTCATTCATCCGTTCATTCATCCATTCTTTCAGTTGTTCTTTCATTTATTCATTCATTCATTCATCCGTTCATTTATCCATTCTTTCAATTGTTCTTTATTTATTCATTCATTCATTCCTTTATTCACGTATCCATCAACCCATTTATTTATTTATTTTTTCACTCATTTCTTCATTCATTCATAGATGACTTAGTCGTCGAATGATGACCAAGTCTTCTTCGACTAAAAGACTGGCGTCATAACATACTGCTGAAAAAATTGCATTTCTAATACACCTTTATTTCATGATTTCATTGTATTATTTATACATTATAATATATATCAATACTTAAATTAACGATGTTAAAGAAAATTATGCTGACGGTGGCAACCACTGACAATCTCACATCCTTATCATCATCATTGTTTAATAATTTTTATCATGATGACGATGATGAAGGTGATGAAGATTATGATGATGATAATGATAAAGGCAAGCACGATGATGACGACGATGATGATGATGATGACGACGATTCATTCATTCATTCATTCATTCAGAGCATTTATATAGCGCCCCTTCAAGAAGCCACTTAGAGGCGCTCCCAGCCGATGACGATGATGATGATGCGTTGTGTGTCTGTTTCTTGCTCCCTGCATCAGACGTCGACGAATGTGACGAAGTGAGTCACGATTGTCATTCGGGACAGGAGTGCCAGAACACACCAGGGGGGTTCACGTGCGTCAACACATGTCCACTCGGATTCACGAAGACAGACAACGGATCATGCGTCGGTTAGTACAGCACTCAAGAGAAACCATGGCAACCAGAGTTACCATGGAAACCTAGTTACCATGGAAAACCAAGGAACCATGGTGACCCAAGTTACCATGAAATCGCCCTATTTTGATTATGCAGTATACATCGCGATCTAAATGCAATAGATCACATTGGAATACATTACGTCACCATGAACAATATTACTTCCCCATATAATGCATTGCATCACCTTTGAATACTTTATTATTACATCACCCTGTAATACATGTAAATTGCATTACTATAAAATAATATAGTACATCACCCAGTAATAATGTACGTCCTCCTATAATACAGTACATCACCCTGTAGTAAATTACATCACCCTGTGATACAGTACATCACCCTGTAATAAATTACATCACCATGTAATACAATACATAGCCCTGTAATAAATTACGTACATCATCTTATAATACATTACATCACCCTGTAATACAATACATAGCCCTGTAATAGACTGCATCGCCCAGTAATACATTACATCACCCTACAGTACAACTGATGAACTGTTGTGTCTACTCTTTCAGACATTGATGAATGTGCAACACGTAACAACGACTGCAAATTCAACCAGATCTGTTTGAACACGGCCGGTGGTTACTCTTGCTCGTGTCCCAGAGGTTATAGGTCGTCTGGACCAAATCGTCCCTGTGTCGGTAAGATACTGTACCCTGGTCTCTCGTGTTGCCTCCTTTAATTAATGAAGCGCAATTTTTGATTTCTTTTAATGTAGGGTAAATCATCTAAGAAAGTCTTGGTAAAGTATTTGGTATTGTAACGTATTTGTTTTGGTAAATTATTGCGATGGTAATGTATGAATTATTGCGATGGTAATGTATGAATTATTGCGATGGTAATGTATGAATTATTGCAATGGTAATGTAATTCATACATTACCATCTTCTTCTGAAGGGAAAGAAAGAAGAAGAAGATGGTAATGTTTGAATTATTGCCATGGTAACGTATGAATAATTATGACATTTTACTCATGTAAAAGAAATAAAGAAAAAAACAACAAAAGTCGCATTTGCTAAGAACAGTTAGATGGTCGTACATAGTACCGGTAATAAATATGCATTCAGTACTTTTCCAACTCATGCAACTTGCACCACACCTTATCGCTCTCCCGATTCATTTCCTTGGCCATCTTTCTCACTCTCTTCTTAGCCCTATCCGTGCTTCCCCTCTCTCATTCGCATGCATTTCCGCTCAGCAGTGTGCAGACGAAGTATCCATATTTTATGGACGAGTCTATACTGGAGGACAAGAATCAAAGTGTAATATTATTTCTTGTAAGACATTTTTAACTTTGGCAGATTTTTGGCCTGTGAGCTGACAGTCCAGTAAACTACTCAATGCAATGCAATACAATGCACTACAATACAATACAGCGCACTACAATACAATACAATGCTTCAAAATTGCACTCCATCGGAAGCTGAGTAGTACATAATTATGCGATCATAATATATTAATTTTAGGCGTATGAAAGTACGAATTGGCCAACGGCAGAGCAAGCTGTGTCACACGATTTTGTTATTCTATCGGCGATCTTGTGGGTCGCAAGGGCCGTTCACGTGACCTTTATCTTAATACTTAAGGGCTTATTAAAGGGCTTATTTAAGACAAAGACGTCGACGGTCATAGTCACCATAGGACGTCGTTAAACCCCGGATAATCAATCATTATTTAAGACATAATTATTTTCGAAAAAATTAAGAGGTATTATATATTGGTTGTGAGAAATAATTAAAAAGGTTTCTAAATGGCTTAATCTTAATTCTACCCAGTGTCTTAAGCTGCTGACGATAAGGAAAGAAAATTCCGGAATAGTGCTAGTCGACTACACGTGGTACATAATAGCTGTTGAAGAAAATTTATGAATTTATAGTGACAATAGACACAAATAAACAGGTGCTTAGATAATAATATTGACTTTGTTTGGTGTTTAACGACCTCTTAAGTTCACCACGATATTTAAAAGGAAATTAATGGTAATTAATTAGTGATAATAATTACAGTCAACTCCACTTAAGTGCATAACGGATAAACGCATAATTCGTTGAGATGCATAGAAGCTGAGTTTTACGTGTTAATAATTATATTATAGAGTTAGTGGCGCTGGCGTTAACTTTCTTGTACGCATACAGACAGAGATGTTATGTAGGCTTATGCAGAAATATTTCATTTAATTAATCGAATCGACGCATATAGCGCCATGCATTGTCGTTGTTATGACCTTGGAATTATGGCTGAGGTAAAGATTTTTATTGTTATTATTCCAAAGTTTAACGTCGTCCTATGACATCAATGGCCGCTGGCAACAATACAGAAAATATACAATGCAGTTAAATCAAATTTCTAGCATCCTAAAACCACCGTCAAAATGTGTCTGAATGAAACTTCACAATTTCATTAATGTTCAATCATTAACAACTTAAAGGAGTTTATAGTAGGTAGTGGTATAGTGGTTTGAGGAAATTGGCGAATTTATTGTGTTTGAAGAAGCAATTAAAAAGGTGTCTAAATAATTTTAATGTGTCTCATGTTTAACGACCTCGTCAGTTTACGACGCCAATGAGAAGAGAATTTCCGATTTGCAATTAATTAATAAGTAGACTACAATGCAAATCAATAAACTACAATAAGCGTTTTACATTGCAGTAGCCTATATAAAATAATACAATACGATGAATTATTCTGCAAAATGTAACAAACAAAAATTTATGCACAATTTGCAATACTTCTGTATATTGCTATTTTCCTTCTTTGAAATTCAAAACTGCACACAGTTCGTAAGAATCTAAATTACAGAACTTTGAACTCTATTTTCAAGTAAATGAATTAATGAAAATGAATTTTTAAAGTTTATTGTTTATAATCATCTTGTTGCCGCATTGAACGTTCACGCCGTCTTTATTTTACCCAATAGAATTATGTCACCTCTCAATTATCAAACTACGAAGAAATTACGAATTTATTTTGTCCGAATATTCAATTTAAAAGGTGTCTAAAGTGATGCTAATTTTGTCCAGCGTTTAACGACGTTTTAACTTACCGAAGACGTAAAAAAGAAAATTACCGACAGGTGCTTAATAAAATATTTGTGTTGGTGAATACAGTCAACTCCGCTTAAGTGCATTACGGATAAGCGCAGAATTCGCTTACGACCCTGGCTATGACTGCATGAACATTTCTCACTTCAGATGTGAATGAGTGTGAAGAAAGTCCCAGCCCGTGTTCATACCAGTGTCGCAATCTCCAGGGAGGATACCAGTGTCTCTGTCCCTTCGGACAGAAGCTCCTTGCTGATCGCAAGTCCTGCGCCGGTTAGGACTCGCCGTTCTCTCTTGCATGAACATCCTCCGACGACGATTGCATGGCTCTTAATGAAGTCAGCATAACTATGACTTCAATGACTATGACTTCAGTCTCTGTGACTTTCTTGACTTGTGTGACATCCCGTGTGAAGTTTGCCAATTGTTTTCTGGTTCTTCATCCGTTTTAAATAAGTCATCATGACACTGTCATGATTGTTGCTGTTCATGACGCCGTTTGAATTGACCTTGACGCTTTGTGACTGTGTCGTAATGGCTCTGACAGTGACTCTTAATAAGACTGCATGATTAAAGTCAACATTACTATTTCATACACTGGATGGCATAATCATGACACTGACTTAAGTCATTATGACTCCATGACACTGAGTCAAGCCATCGCAACTTTTCTTGACGCTGACTTGAGTCACGATGCATGTCGCTTAATTTCAGAAAACGGCTGAAGAATCAGCAAGACGTTGGCTTATCTTTGACCTATGCTTATGTCGCATGATAGAGACTGGGTTAAAATCCTAGTGACCTCATTTACTTGACCTCGGCGTATGAGCCTGCAGCCTGAAGTCAATTAACAGTAGCATTGTAATTGTTTTGAAGTGGACTTTTCTTCGTTTGCACGAGTCAGTTATTTAGCTCTGTTGAATTTTAATTGAGCTTAAATTCGCATGTTCCTCTAGGCTACTAGGCTGTTTTGTAAAATGGTTTAGGCTAGTGGTGTTGGATTGATAACTGTACTGAGGTAAGATAACGTAAATTGAGGTATAGTAAGGTAAATCTGCGAGAGCTTACTTGTTTCCGGTAGCATTTGACATTATTTTTCCAATCCAGGATACCATTTTAGGTTACCATTTTGGGATACCATCCTGCTCTCTAGACTCCACTTTTACCATAGGACTACTGTTTCACAGTAGCATTCGTCTAAGCTACAATGTAATACCATTGTGATAATTATGATAATATATATATGCTATATATACTCTTCTTGAAAAGTTCAGGAGTGCACATTTTAAAAGATAGGCCGTATACAATTCATGGTAACAATTTCAGTATTGCATATAAAACGTAAGGTGCATTCTGTAGGTAGGGCCCACCACACATGACTCCAATCGAGGAAAGCATCAGTCAGATGTCATTTTAGGATGTCTTTGTAGTATTAATTCCTATGCCATTTCAACGAAACCATCAGTTTCAACTTATAACACCGTTCTAACTTCTAATGCACCTATTAGGATACAGCAGTTTGTGAAGTACAGGGGTACCACTTTCACGTAGCTTTAATTTGAGTAAACATCTTATGGGGACATTTCTGTGAATTGTGAAGGCAGATCTAATGTTCTATGCATAGATCATGTATCCCAACGTTTCTGAAACACTGCCTTGTTTGTTACGGTTCGTCTGCTTACAACAGGTCTTCAGTACATCGACAAAAAACAGCCAACCGTGAAGTGTTCTTCGGGCAACAATGGTCGTCCATGTCCAGCGCCTATTGATCCGGGAAAAGCTCCATGTCCAAGGGGATACACGATGAACAACGGACAGTGTGTCGGTAAGTATACACGGCTTCGAATGCTTATCACAACTTAACATGAGACACTTTGCAACATGGTTTACGCTGTTATTTGAACAACGTAGCATTTGCAAATTGTAACATGGTTTACGCTGTTATTATAACAACGTAATATCACTTGCAGCATGGTTTACGCTGTTAACTTAATAATTATTTGCAATTTACGCTGTTATTATAACAACGTGACTATTGCAAGTTGCAACATGGTTTACACTGTTATAACAACGTAACATTTTGCAGTTTTGCACTCTTGTAGCATGGTACCACGGTAATCTCGCTGTTATTATAGCAACTTAATATTTGCAGCTATATAAAAGGTTTACGCTGTTATTTATAACAACGTAAAATTTCAATTTTAAATCACGGTTTACAGTGTTATTATAACAATGAAACATTTGCACTTTTTGCACTCTTGTAGCATGATTTATGCTGTTATCGTAGCAAAGTAAATATTTGCAATTTTCGCAGCATGGTTTACGCTGTTATTATAAGAACGTAACAATTGCAACTCTAGTATGGTTTACGCTGCTATTATAACAACGTAACATTTGCAACTCTAGTATGGTTTACGGTGTTATAACAACGTAAAATTTGCAACTATATTATGGTTTACGGTGTTATTATAACAACGTAAAATTTGCAACTAGCCTATATTATGGTTTACGCTGCAACGTAACATTTGCAACTATATTATGGTTTACGGTGTTATAACAACGTAAAATTTGCAACTATAGCATATTTATGGTGTTATTATAACAACGCAACATAATTTGCACTACAGCATGGCTTACGCTCTTATTATGACAACGTATAGGGATGACGCTACCTTTGCGACTCACGCCTTTGAACACCTTATGGCCTCATGGCCTAACAGCACAGAGTTTCGGCTTCGGACCGATTTTATTCCTTTGTGGTCATCTTGAACAAAACCCATCAACGCCGGTAGCTCCCACGCATAAAGACGCTTTAAAAGTCTTATAGCGCCTTTAGAAGTCTCAGAAACGTTGTCGGGCTGTCTAACTGTTCTAAGTATATGCGACTTGACGAGATTAGTGAAAGAAAATTATGTATGTTGAGCAGTCAAGCGAAAATAAACATTGATAGCCTACGTACCGTGCATACGTAGTCTACATGTAGGCTTTGTAATTCTATACAATTATACATATTAATACCGAATTGATGTAGGCCTATATTTCATGCACGCATACAATGCACATAATTATTATGTAGGCCTATAACCTATAAACGCCCATCTTTGTCTATGTACAGGATGGACAAAAAACTTAAGGTTTATATGTATATAATTATATATATGCATATATATAAATTTTATATAGACACGTATATCCACATGTATAATTGTATATGTACAAAACCTGCATATTTAAAATCTGCTGTTTTTAATTGTTTCATAGTTGCTTTGTTCTAATGATGCACTATATAAATATTATAATACATATATATTTACGTATAATTTGGCCTATTTACATACAGGGTGGGCCATAAAAAGTGATCCCTACGGATTTCTTTATTTGTCCATTGCACGTAGATATGAATTACGTTTAAGCCCGTAAAACTTGATTTGAAAAATTATAGTTTTTGGCCAAGATAATTATTGGCAAAAGCTGTAGGAACTACTTTTTATTGCCCACCTTGTACTATCTGAATATTGATGAATCGCCTTTTCCTAACTAGTTTATTGTGCCGCAGATATTGACGAGTGTCAGAAGCAGTCTCGATGTCAGCATGGCTGTCAGAACACACCTGGAAGCTTCCGATGCACGTGTCCGCCTGGATACAAGCTATCCTCAAACCGAAGAACATGCCAGGGTAGGTATACTATATAGCCTACTCTCAACCATACCCAGAGTTTAATCTAGGCATGTCTGGGAAGGAGTTATAACGCCTACCCCATAAATGACATTGACCAGAGGAAAAATTTTGAGCCGTTGATTGTTAACATGGGTAATATTCTGCGCCAGAAAACTGTATAGGCTACGTAACATTTCCCCCCTCCCACCAGAAATTTGGATAGGTCTTGTTTACATAGGACTACAGGATTGTCCTGTGTTTTGGGGGAAATTTGACCTGGACTAAAAAAAGACAATCAGATTTTAAAGTATGGAATTTACTATCTTTCTCTGAAGTTTTGGTGTATAATGCTTACAAAAATTGCAGTCTTTTACATTATAATCATAAATGATTATATAAATTAAATTATTAGGCATAAATTGTTTTTAAATAAAGTTTAATAAATTATATATAATAATAAGTGCACATACAAAAAAACAAAAATATATATATATATTATTGTAATATCATGGATGATCTGTTTAGAAACCTTTTAATCGCGTTTTAAAACGCTACTTAGTTCTTTTTCTTCATTCGCCTTTGTCTTTAATCTTGTATAGCTCATTTACTAAGTTCTTATAGCCCGTAAATTAAGCTTAACAGCATAATACAAGAAATTAAATGATATAATTACGGTATGTATTTTGGGCCTAAAGTGGCCTACATGACGATTTTGTTTCGATACTACTTTACATTTTCCATTTCAAAACCTGTGGAAAATATTCACTTTTTAAATTTCCTGTTTAGCATATTCCAGCTCTTGGTGAAATTTAACCTGGACCACTGTGTTTCGCCCCTTTTGCAAAAAATAGCCTATATCTACGGGCGGTCATGCAAGTTTTTTGAGGGGCTAGTAAAAATATAAACGAGTGAATCAAATAAATAATTAAATAGGCCATAATAGGCTAAGTATGTGGTAAATGGTGTTTCTGTAGATATCGACGAATGTGTTGAGCAGAGGATCGTATGTGGACCGAATCAAAGATGTTTCAACAAACGTGGAGATTTCGAATGCATTGACATCACCTGTCCACCAAGCTACGAGCGTGACCAAATTACTGGGTAGGTAGAAATAAGAAACTCAAGACGGCGCCGGACTAAGACCCCCACCACCCACTGGATGTCGATCTCTGGACATCCCACCCCTCTGACAAGACGCAGCGCTCGTGAATAAGCTGACGTCCTCTGTTTAACTTCTCGATTGCACTTTAGCCTGCATGGCTGTTTTTTAAGGAATTTTTAGAACTGCACAACTCTATCTTTTCCTTCCCATCCTCCATGGTAAATTACTTCCAATCGGATGACAATGACCATTTTTAACTAGTTGTAACTGTACGAAAGTGCTTCTACAACTGCATAAATCCATTTAGAACTGCACATTTTGTGTACAACTGCACGTTAAAAAAGCCCTGTAAGAGGGATTCAATTACTTGGCCTACAGTACCTGCAGCAATGGTTGTTAATTTGCATTGTATTCAATGGCTGTTAATTTGCATTCAATTCAATGGTTGTTAATTTGCATTCTATTCAATGGTTGTTAATTTGCATTCTATTCAATGGTTGTTAATTTGCATTCTATTCAATGGTTGTTAATTTGCATTCTATTCAATGGTTGTTAATTTGCATTCTATTCAATGGTTGTTAATTTGCATTCTATTCAATGGTTGTTAATTTGCATTCTATTCAATGGTTGTTAATTTGCATTCTATTCAATGGTTGTTAATTTGCATTCTATTCAATGGTTGTTAATTTGCATTCTATTCAATGGTTGTTAATTTGCATTCTATTCAATGGTTGTTAATTTGCATTCTATTCAATGGTTGTTAATTTGCATTCTATTCAATGGTTGTTAATTTGCATTCTATTCAATGGTTGTTAATTTGCATTCTATTCAATGGTTGTTAATTTGCATTCTATTCAATGGTTGTTAATTTGCATTCTATTCAATGGTTGTTAATTTGCATTCTCAGCTACTGCGTCCTCAAGTGTGACCCATCAGGACTTGAATGTCCATCCGGGGCGCACTACAAGGACGTCCTTGAGTTCCACATGGTCGCCCTTCCCAGCGGCATCCCCGCCCACCGCGACCTCATCCGCCTTCTCGCCTATGACCAGGAGAACGTTCACCTTCCACAAACGACCTTCACAATCATCGAAAACGACAACAAGATCCCGTTCGCCATTCGTCTGGAAGATGGCAAGGGAGTCGTGTACACGCTGGAACCACTCCGGGAGAAGCAGCTTTACCAGATGAAGGTCGAGGCAAGGTCGTTGGACCATCGACGTAGAGGCGTCCAGTACCACACAACATTCATGATCTACATCTCCGTTTCCCAGTATCCGTACTAAACCACCTGGAAGCGATTCAAGGATCGGACGGAGAATAGTTCGAATAAAACTATGTCCGCCCGCGTCTAAAGTGCCTTCCTCTTATTTTTTGTCGGTGGTGTTTTTCTATCGTGAAATATTCTGCTCCAAATCAAGACGTTCAGGTCCCAGTTTTAGTCAACTTCTGAAAGCGAAGGCTTGTATCTGTGTACGCGAGCCGTAACTTGTAAATATCTTGAGGTACACGTACGAACGTGTGTGATGAATGCTTTTTGAATACGTATTATAATGTGTCGCGTGGCAGATGTGATGCGTTGAATTTTCCCGTTTTTTGTCTTTAAATTCGTGAGGACTTTTATGCAAATTTCGTTTTAACTTTATCCTGTAAGCTTTGGAGAAATCATTGTTTAATTAGAAATAAAATAGTCTTCAACATTTGTGTAAAATAGGCCTACACAGTGTTAAATACTTGTTTGAAATATACAGTGTACTAATGTACTTGTATAACTTCCATACAAGTATTTTAAGACTGTAGCCTGTAGGTGACAAGGTGTAGGTGTTGGTACATGTTGCTAAAGTCTGTTCTTGGTTGCACATCTACTTTTGGGTCAAAGATACTCTGTACAGATTGTCAAACATTAATTACTAAAAACTAATGTGGAAGTACCTGGGCTAACCTATTTTTTTAATTTTTAAGTAAATTCAGTTCAGTTACAAAGTCTATTAAGTTAAGTCATGTAGGAATTGTGGAGGTTTTATTAGTACATTTCTCAAATTAACCTATCTGTGAATTATTGAAATACTCTGCCCTGTTTAAACTTTAAAGTGGTGAAAAATTAAGACTTTTGACGAGTAGCTAATTGGACAAGTTGTGGAAGCTGGTCTCTACATGTTTTTGTTACTGTTTGATAGCACATTCTAGGCCAAAAATTATTGTAGTTTTTCGTGTTTGATGTAACGAATGTAGGCACATTTTATAGCTCATTTTATATGTTAATTAGCCAAGATCTTGTTCAAGAAATTGCATTTAATTGAGTTTAGTTTCGAAATCGAAGTAAATTATCCGTTCAAACTTTGCCAGTACTAGTGTTTTTAATAAAGTGTTAAATCGGACTAAATATATATAAGAAATGTTTTTTAAATTATTATCATGTGTCCAGTACTATTTGCAACTTAAAGCACCATTTTAAGAAACTCTTAAAATTTTCAAAGTTATGGAAAACGTAAGTAAACTACGCATCTCGTGTTTTGTAATAAGATTACTTAAGTTCATAAGAGACTTTTCTGATAATTATGTAACTGCTTTCAGTAAGCAAACTATTGCTTAATCAATGACGACAAGTTGGGCAACTGATGCATCGGCTATATAACAATACAATTGTTCGAATATAACAATAACAATTGTTTGAATATAACAATAACAATTGTTCAAAGCTTTTTTACAGTCTTTTGGGCGTGTTTCGCCTGCCAATCAATGTCTAGTGTTAACGTATTGTCTCAGAACTTCTTGTGGCTATTTATCTTTAATAAAACTGTGGTCTTTAGAACCAAACTGCCCTGTGTGTTGTGATTACAGCTTTAATTACAGATTATATTAGATTAGATTTTGCAAAAACTTGTTAGTCTAGTCTGAGAAAAAACCTTGGGCTGTACCTAACATTTACTTCGTAATGGCTTCGGGGCTGAATAGCAGCCCAAATAGCTATTCGGTATTTGGCCAAATAGTAGCGGTCGGTCCGAACACGAATAGTGACCATGTGACACCTGTTTCTGCACATGCGGCTGCTACAACGAGTGTACACAAACTGACAGAAGGATGCACAAATTACAGATAGTAAATTATAGTTAACTGTTTGCGTTTAGTTAATGTATTAAATTTACTGATTGGAAACTTTGCTCACATTTGAAATTTTGAATGTTGTTGGTAGATCTATTTTGCATACTATTCGTATTATTAAAATAAATAAAATAAAATATAAAATAAAATTTAAAACAAAAATTAATTTTAAAAATAAATTTTAAAATTTTAAATTTAAAAAAAAAATTAAATAAATACAAATATTCGGGCAAATAGTTTCTCCAATTATTCGTATTCGGCTGAATAGTTACAATCACCTTTTCGGTACAACCCTATGAGAAATAAATACCTAAAAACCGTCAGCCCTAACCCTTTCATCGATCAAAATTACGGTATGTATCCTGTTGACAAAAATAGTTGACTGTTACAAATCTACAATCATCGTTTAACATAATATTTGCAAGTTTACAGCAGTCTTGGCATTGAAGGTGGCACGGCGAGAGGATTGAGGTCGGATGGTTTGACGCTGTAGCCCATCGCTTTCATGTTCTTCATCGCAATTCGAAAGTTGATTGTCACGTAACCTTGCGACCTCACACGTGTCACTGCAATCAATAAAGTGAACATTTTATTATGAGCACGCTTCATTTGATGGAGGTTGGTTCATTCATTCATTCATTCATTCATTCATTCACGCATTCACTCATTCATTCGTTCATTCAGTCATTTATTCATTCATGCCTTCATTCATTCATTTATTCACTCATTCATTCATTCATTTATTTATACATTCATTCGTTCATTCATTCTCTCACTCACTCATTCATTCATGCATTCATTCACTCAATAATTCATTCATTCACTCACGCATTCATGCACGTATTCAGTCATTCATTCACTCATTCATTCATTCACTCATTCATTCATTCACTCATTCATTCATTCACTCATTCATTCATTCACTCATTCATTCATTCATTCACTCATTCAACCACCCATTCAAACAATTTAATATCCTCACTCTGATCCTCAATGCTGACTGACTGACTGACTGACTGACTGACTGACTGACTGGATTGATTGACTGACTGACTGACTGACTGGCTATTTCTGCCCTTGACCTTGACTGACCTTCTCTTCCCTGACCATCAGCGAGGACTCGTGCGTTCGTGAATTCCGGTCGTCGACTCATGAACCAACTGAGAAACTTTTGAAACTGAGACGAAGACTCAGGAACAAACATCGCAATTCGCCTCGTGTAGCTGCAAGTCAACATTACAAGTATGCAACAGACATGTGTAGCTGCAAGTCAACATTACAAGTACAGTGGTACACAATGTACAGATCTAATACATAAAAGTGCATGTTACCATCTATACAAACAGCACATTGCAATCCGAGTACTTTAAGATTTGAAGAAGAAACACATTGCCAGTGTAAAAATTACAGATTTACACAAGTAAACCATTGGAAGTGTACAGAATTAAGACTTATATGTAACACATTACCAGTGTACAGATTTACAGAAGAAACAAATTAACAGTGTAGAGAACTACATAACAAAATAATTGTACAGAATTACAGAAGTAAACAAATAATCAGTGTATAGATTTTCAGACGTAACACAGCAAAATTGTGATGATGACAATGTCAGCATAACATAAGCAATTAAATTCGCTCAATCATAGACCAAATTCATTTCTTCAACCTGCCGAATGAATGACTCCCATTCATGACCCTAACGTGGCCTCATGAAATTGCATAGCTGGTACCGTATTGTTCAGACAGAAGCAGTATTTACCTTCCGGGCGCTAATGGAAGATGGATAACGCCGTAGCCTCGAACGACGTCATTTCCAAAGACGTCGTAGCCAAATGCTGTGACAACCAACTGTGGCCCTACAATGCAAACAAAACCATCCATTGCAACACAACCTAAAGACTTTAAATGCACCATTATGAACTTCCTGATACATAGTGAATCCAGCTTTCCACTCCAAGCCTTGTAATAGATGATATAAAGCAACTGAGACAATAGCTTAGCCTAGCTTAGATTAGATTAATATACATCATTGTACAATAGCTTAGATTAGCTTAGCTTAGATTATTTGCATCAGGGTACTATAGCTTAGATTAGCTTAGATTAGATTAAAGTACATCATGGTACAATAGTTTAGATTAGCTTAGATTAAAGTACATCAGCTTAGATTAGATTAAAGTGCATCATGGTACAATAGTTTAGCTTAGTTTAGATTAAATTAAAGTAGGCCTACTTGAGGGTACATTAGCTTCGATTGGATTGGATTAAATTAGATTAGATTATTGTACAATGTACATCAAGGTACAATAATTGCCTAGATTAGATTAGATTGTATGTTGTACAAAACGTACAGCCAGATGGGTTCGTGCTTTTGAACGTGACATCGAGAGGAAAGTTGAGAACAAACGTTTGACGACCGTCGCGACCTTTCTTCGCCGTCTGCGTCAAACCTTCCTCAAGACCCTGCAACAAGACCACCAGATAAAAAAACGGCTCTTACAACATTTATATAGCCGCCATTTATTTTTTACAGCCAACTCTGGGTAGGGCGTTCAGGGTAATATTGGTTAACACTGTGGCATGAAGAGCACACGGATGCGGAATCGCTTGCCACAGTCCCACTACCCTCCCAGATGGCGTTGGCAAAATCAGCTGTAGGACGTGATGGGCATCCTGTTGGCTGCTGACAGTTAAATTCGACTCCTGTAATACTGTAACTTGTGATCATCCATCATACACACAATGAATTGTAATCATTAGAAATTCATTTTGTCAGTTTTAAATTAAAGAAAGATTATCAAATGTTAAATATTATCACTATTATTAGATTATGATCATTAAATGATAACTGAAATCCCAGACATGCTCTTCTTCCTCGTCCTCCTCCTCATCCTCTTCCTCCTCAACCAATTTACTTCAAGTATCGTGGAACTGGAACTAGCCTCCAATTACTAAGAAGTTAGGATGCTACATAAATGAATATTTACATTATAAACGAATCAGCATTGTACTTAACTTTTTTTAACCTGCAACATAATTTTTATCTATAGATATATTTTGAATTACAAGGTATATATAAACGTACAGCAACAATCTCCCAATCTTGTCCGGCGACAAATAAATATCGACAGTAGATATCGTTGAACTCAGGAAACTACAATAAAAAAACCGCCAATTTAATTAAAAGAATCTGGAAAACCTGTTAATTTCGCTATTTATATGGCAAATTATCTGTTGTAATTCTAACTGCCTAACGACAAGTGCTATGCAAATGTTTGTCTTCTTGAATTTGGATTTTTAAAATGCAGTTTTCTTATCAAGCAGTTTCTAAGCAGTTAATTCTCAACTGGAATTTTTTAAATTTCAATCGAAAGCAAAAATACAAGCAATTACATGTGAAGAAAGCAAGACAGGAGATGGAAATAGTTGTCATGCGCGAGTGCGACTTGTGTTAAATTTATCTGACAAACAAGAATTTTAACTGTTTAAACCGTTCTCTCAATGAGCTTGTTTACAGCTAATTAACTGATTGTTTACTTATTTATTTATGGTAAAATCCCAGACTGGCTGCCCGTACTCCAAACAATATGGCTGCCAACGAATGCAATAAAATTAGAGCGCGACCATCGACGACATTGTTCATCAATTCAGCTTCAATTTCAGCAGAATGAGTACGGGCAGCCAGTCTGGGATTTTACCTTATTTATTTATCGCATTTGCTATATAGGGCCTCTTCAAGCTCTCTGCTCAGAGGCGCTCCGACTACAGCGCGGATACTGAATCGGAGTTTCACGCCGAAGCGCACGAGCAATTGCGCGTGATGGATTTCCTCAAGGTTCCTAAGCGGTGGCTTGAGGTGGATCCGAACTTGGAACCCTGCGGCTTAAAGGAACCGAACCTACCGCTACACAACCGCGACACACAATTAGTACCGATTGAGTTTAGCAAAACTTTTAATCAACGAATTCAATTGATAAAGCTGTCTATGGGTTATATAATATTAAAATTCATAGCAATGACTGCTGCTAATAAACCTCTGCAGTAGAAATTTCACCCAAAGCAGACACAATAAAACAGCTCGACGCCATCTTTAAACAATCAGTGGTTGCTCAGATGTTGCCACCGGATATTCAGTTCAGATTTAATTTCGTAGCGCCTTAACTTTTTAGAGATCTAAGATAATTATTAGCAAATCGTCTTCTTGCAGTGCATGCCAAAACAATGGGCCTAGCCTTATTGAGAATCTTTCGGGCATTCTAAATAGGGCTTCGTTCAAGTCATTTGTTGCTAACATAATTCAATTAAGAATTCTTATTCGTTGTTTAACGTCGATCTACGGAGCGATGCGTCATGTTTGTAACATACAGGCCTACCACAAGATAAATATTCTGTGCTTCACATAGGCCTAGGCCTAAGTCTGAGCTTATAACCATAGACGACTGCATGGTGCCAGTGAAAAATCGTTATCTGAAACTCGTGATCTTACGCTTGAATAATTCGGGGTAGCCTAAGTAGGCTAAACAGTGCCGTCGAGGTGTGGATATAGGCTAGGCCTAGGCCTACTTCTGAGCTATGTTAGAATGATGATATTCAAATTGCAGATGCATTACTTTATAAAAGAAAGCAACCATGTTATTTTGGGAATCGGTGATAAAATAGAAGATTCGCGCTCCGCTGTGCACACATTGAGTAGGCCTAGGGCCTAGCCTAATAAAAAAAACAGGTCGGTTCTGACGAAGAATATCGTAATCGTAAACTCTGGACGTTAGCAGTGTGCACATTGCAATGTCGCGAAAACCAGCTATATTAGGCCTATATGCCCATCCCATAGGCCTAGAGTCGATAATCAAAACAAAGTCGACCGGCAGAGGTCATGATTTGAAGAGTCGGGGGGGGGGGGGTGGAGTAGCTAGTATGTTAGGCTAATTAGTGGTGACGATTTTTATTCTCTCCAGTTCATTGAGAAAATTAATTGGCTAGGCCTACTACGTTTGGGCCAATAGGCAGGGGCGCAACCAGAAAATTTTCCTGGGGGGTGCTCAGAATTATTATTGTAAGCGCCGATGGTGCGAAGTAGCGAGTGCCAAAGGAACTTGCTTGATTGTGTAATCTTAAAGACCGAATAACCCCTACCCCCTCCCCACGCACCAAAAAAACTCATCGGATTTGGAAAAATTGCGTGGGTCACCTTTTTAGCCTGGGGGTGCTCAAGCACCCCCCCCCCAGCACCCCCTATAGTTGCGCCACTGCCAATAGGCCTACTAATCGCGAGGTTCTCACTTCCCCAACCTCCGACGCCGTTTCATCTCCTAGCATTATCAACCCTAGCGGCTGTGAATAAGCTGGTGCCCTCGACATAGTTTGGGGGCGCAGTTAAAGTTCCGAGCTTATGATTAGGCCTACGATTCGATCGGATTTTGTTTACAGATTGTACCACAATAAGCGAGTGCGGTAAATCATAGACAAATGCATCATCTATGGTAGAGATTTCGCTTGGTTGAATCTACAAAAATGAATCGTCTATGGACCCTGGATGATGAACGACAGAAGAGATTTTTTCACTCTGCTGCTGAATCATCCACTTTAGAGCGGTTTTCTCAATTGGCCCAATACACTCTGGCAAGAATAGATCCGTGAGTAAAAGTCTGACTTTCAATTTGATGAATAATATAATTGTTTACAAAATCTGCAAGTCTATCAGTGCAATGACGTAGAACAAGGATGTCTCAGTCTTATTTTATCCACTGGCTGTCAATCACCCGAGGTTAACGCTCCGAAGCTGGTTGAGTTACGTCATTGAAATTCAGCCTCAAAAATATAATCCGTGGTTCCGCTTGCGATCGCCATTTTGCCTCTAAGAGCAAACTTTGTGAATTTGGCCAATTCTGCTCCGATCGAGTGAAAAAAAGATTAAAATCTCCGTTCTCTTCGGGATAATGTGCATTTATTTCTCGACGACGAATCCTCATCTTATTAGATAACAATGGGAGACAAACGAAAGTTGCAGGGTAGGCACGAACACCGATCCTTTCAAAGATCTCGTCAGCTGCTGCAGTGCTGCCCCCTATCGTAGTTATTCATTTCGTTGCAGTCTTTTATAAGGGCTTTCTTGACAGAAAATGTGCTAGATCATGACTTAACAGATGTAACTTAGCACTCCGATACCATTTTTGGGCGTTCACCTTTGTGTAGACGATTTTCAAATTCAAATATCGACCGCCAGCTATGTTGTGACTGTACTGTATAATACTTGAGCATAAAGCACAAATTGTATCTTTGGTCGTACGGTTCTATTATAAAGAACCTTAGGTTTTTAAATGGTCGTGTATTCGTTTGTCCTGGTTACATGCTGTAAAAATAAATTCGTTTAGCAGAATCGTTATAATATGGACATTTCTAAGCGCATTTAAAAGTTACTCTTAGTGGTTACATTGCAACTGAACGATGCTTTATTTCGATCATTTATAATTTGATTTCACAATTGTATGTATTCTGTGGGAGCCGATTCCAGACCGCTGGTCCATTCTGCATAGTTGCAGTTTGTGTCAATGAATCAAGAGCACCACTTCCGTGCAGAACCGTAGGGCGGTGGCCTTGAATACATGTGTAGCAACAGAGCTCAAGATTACTGTTAGTCTGGGGCAATACCAAGCTGACGTTGCCGAACCAGAGAAGTTTACGTTACGTGAAGTCACCGCAGTCTAACTTGCATTTCACGACTTTGTACTCTCGGCTTTTTACCAGTCTGCTCAATTGACTTATGCTTTATGATGCTGACATTGCAAAACAGATTTGCCTATGAATGCATGATGCACTTAATCGTGACTTTCATGAATTTCTTATTCCCTCGTGGCTATAGCACATTGAGCACCTCTGAATTTTGGGTGCTGTAAAGGACGCTTTGTAAATTCTCGTAGACGATGCGATTCAATTGTATCTAAGCCTTCCACGTGTGTTTTGTGCGTGTTCTTGCAGCCGAAATCGATCGTTGCCTAAAGAAGGTGGGGGAGGGAGTGGAGGCCTTTGACGACATCTGGAAAAAGGTGAGAGGAACACTTCCCAGCAATCATTACCATGACATTAGTGCAGATGTTTGTTCTTCTTTCCCTTCAGGCTAGAATTAATCCCTCTGGCGGGGGGGGGGGGGGGGGGGGGGGTCAGCCACTTGGATCCATCTCCCCCACTTTTTTCTGTTTCCAGTGTCTTCCTTCTTCAGTTTGAGCAGCTTCAGGTCCTGTTGTATCACATCCTTCCATCTTGTGTATCACATCCTCCCATTTTTAGTGCAAATGTTGGATATTCTGTAAGTGCCATCACCAGATCTTTCTTGTAGCGATTTGGAGACTGTTTTTTTATATGGTGTCACAATACAGTATGGCAGAGCCTTGTTCCACTGTGTTAAAAAAAGTTCTCGAGTTTTGTCCGCATGAGCAGAGTTAGAAGATGTTTGAAGGAAGAACTGTTAAATTGCAAGTGCCCGTTGTAGAAATAGTTACACAATGAATATGCTGTATTATAGTATGCTAACTGTGTTGCCATACATATGTGTTTGCCATAGGTTCATGCCTCCAATAACACGAATCAGAAAGAAAAATTCGAAGCTGATCTCAAGAAGGAAATAAAAAAGCTGCAGGTAGGAGACAAATTCATCTCACCTGTCTGCATATGTGTATATGAGCATTTGCATTGTTGTTATATGTTGTGAAATTTATGTAGCTCTAAAATAAGAGAGACCCATCAGTGTAATTTTACAGGATCTTTTCACCGAGCACTTTTGGCATGCCTCCCTCCCTCCCTCCCTCCCTCCCTCCCTCCCTCCCTCCCTCCCTCCCTCCCTCCCAAAAACAGTGTGCAATTGTGCATGGATATATATCTGAATGATGTAACCAGTCAGTATGTATTGAGCTGAATTGAGAGCTCTTAACTCCAACTTTGGCTTGCTCTTGTCGCCGTTCTCTGTGTTTGGCCGCAACAGGCAACTCTGTGGTTTGACATGCACATACAGCAATCAGACAGGATGGGGCTTTCTCGATTGTGAGTCCCTCTGTTTTGAGTACATGTATGTATAGATCTGATCTTTTGTACCAACCAATTGCCCATTTTGAGAATTTCTGCAGAGTGATGTGAGCATTGTATGTACCCAACGTATCTCACTTTCTCAACACCTAAGCTCTTCAATTCATTTTCTTTCTCTAGTTGATTTGACAGTAACTACTGCCGTACCCTGAATGCACTGTCTCGTCACTTTCTCCGCTCTATTGAGCAGGGTATGCTCATTAGGCTGGAGCTTAAGAATTAAAAAAAATAAAAAATTTAATATTTGAAAGTCGTACCCCCGACATCTGTTCCTTATTATATAGAAACACTGCGAAAAAAGTTTGAGCATTCAATTCGTATGTTTAGAGGTAGCTCAAGTCCCTAAGATATTACAAAAACGACGAAAATTTTGCTAACTACGTCGGGTATTTATTTTAAACTGAACACAATATTTACTTTTGAACAAAAAACACTGCTCATAAATTCTTTGACAGAGTACATCAGATTCTATAGCATAAGTCTCACAAAGTCCAGCAAACTCATGGTTCTCTTGTTTTCATGTCAACCCGGACAGAGTCTGTTTTCTGCTGTCGGTACATTTTACGATGGTCCTCGACAACTTGCAACAGGAACTGCAGCTGTGTTTCATCACGGGTTAATAATCCACTGTACTCCTGAATAAGCGCCACTCCACGTTCAGCATGGTCATTGACAACTTTCAGAGACTCCACTGTTTCTGTGGCCTGCTTGTAGTCGTCTCTGTCTTCCCACAAGTCTGGATCAACTGCGAGAAATCCGTCTGGAAGTTCCAGCATTTGGATCGGTGTCATTGACTGGGCTGTGACAAAATCTTCCAAGTTCTTGTCCTTGAAGGAATCCAGAGCAATTGTGATTCGCTTGGAATGGTCCTTATCTCGGCTTGCTCTATTTTGCATGGCAATCACCATCAGTCTCTTTGTTGATGAACTGACTCGACGATCGAAGAAAGCCTTACTCACCAGTTCCTGTGACATGTACCACAAGTGATTCGAAAACTTTTTCGATGTTGCCTTTGAGATGGCTGAATGGATTGATGAGTAATCGAGCAGTAAGTTCTGCAGCAGCAGCAGCAGCAGCAGGTCATTGTAAGGAGCACGTGATGCTTGAGGTGCGGAGATCCAAGCTTTCAGGTAGACATGCACTGCGAACACACATACCCGGTACATCCCGTAATCCTCTCTCCTCTGCAGAAGTCAGTTTGAATTGAGCCTTGAACATCCAGATTTTGAGACTGTATATGGCTTTGGAGTTTGGACATCCATCGGGCATGGTGCATTGCTCCGGGTGACATGAATCGCTCTCCTGTGGCTGGAGCAGCACCAAGAAAGACAATTGCAAGTTCCAGAAATTCTTTATAATCGTTTCTTGGATGACTCTGTTGAAGTTGCTTGTTGGCATAATCGATTGTGTCTTGCTTTATGTCTTCCACTGCAGCTGCCACGTCATGGGCTGAAATTCCTGTTTCATACTTGGCCGTGTCTATGTGTCTCCAATATTCCTGGAAGCGTTTGAAGAGTGCAACCTGCGGCGAAGAAGCGGTGGGCCCCAAGCACACTTTGAACACTGCACCAAATATCAATTCCATAATGTGATGCCTGCAAGCCAGTGACAAGAGTTCCTTCTCAAGCTTCTTCTCGAGGAGGACACAGGCACCAGCGATCCGACCAGTGTTTGAGCTGGTCGTATCAAAACACATAGCTCGGATGCTGTCGGCTATGCCCCAGTCTTCAATGGCTTCAAAGACAGCAGCAGCCTGAGCCTCGCCTGTTCCAGATGGAAGCTTGGCAACTGTGAGTAGCTGATAAAGTCCTTTCCCGGAAACCAATACTGGCAGGCGATCGACCTTCTCTTTTCCAGTAAGAACAGGGATCAGCTTGCCGTCCCAGTGAACAACAAGTGGAGTGTTTGTCTGAAACTCTGTTTTTATATTAACTGATCTCTGAGCTCGGTGTTCTACTCTATGTCTGCGAATTGAGTCTCTGTTTAAAGCAAGTTCATCGATGTTCTGTCCCAAGCTTCTTGCAGTTTCCGCAATAACAAAAACAGCCTTACGGTCAGACACATTGGTTCGATCGAGAGCTGCTGCGAGTTCAGGAGTAACGACAATTTTTCGCCCCCTCTTTCTTTTCGGTGTCTTAAATGGGATGCCTCCAATAGCCCCTCACTTGCATTGGCCTCTGTTTCCATCTTTTCATCATACTCTTCCGAGCTGTCTTCAGAACCCGATGATTAGTCAGTACAAAGAGTAAACAAGTCTGAACATGTCTGTAATATGAATTCATGGAAATTGTGTCTTGTCAGCAAAACAATGTGATCTCAGTGAGTTTATGATTGGCGAATGTTTCAATTTACTTAGCAAATAAGATTTGATTATTTATTCATCATGAGAATTAATTAAGAAATAAAACGCTAGTTTCTGTAGTATCCGAAATATAAAGGCTGTCACAGCTCTGGTATCAGAAACTTCACCATCATTGAGCTACCCCTAAATATTGTTCAGTTGTGCTGATATTTTACCTGAATTTTTATTTCATATACAGGAAAAACTGAGGGGGGTACGAAATTCATATTTCACAAATAAAAAAATAAGCTCCAGCCTAATGCTCATCGTCCCTTTGGCCCGCAAGGCACAACGAAGTAGAATCGCATCTTCTCGGTGGTTTGCCCCTTGCTTTGGAACGGGCTCCCTTTGTTGCTGTGCTTGTTCCCCAGGGTTCAATCTGGTTCTTTCTATGCACATCTCAAAACTGTCCTGCTCTTTTTAGCCGTACTGGGATTGGGAGTGCTTCTGAGTAGTCGCCTTGAAGGTGCACTCCTCGTAATGAATGAATGTCAAATGAACAGTGACGAGATCACCTCTGAGTCGTTTCATTGAAGAGATGCTATATGAATACTTGAACGAATGAATGAACAGAAATGCATGTGGTGCAATGCAACGGTTGTTAGATTTCAATAGACGATTGCATTGTTGTGCGTTGCGTTTGTTGCAGAGGTTACGAGACCAGATTAAGACGTGGCTCGTTTGCGCCGACATCAAAGATAAACAGGTCCTCATCGAAAACCGAAAACTCATTGAGCAGGTCAGTTTAACGACTGATTTAGTGGACATACTCTGTAGTAAATATTCATTTATTCATTCTATGGACTTGTATGGCGTCCCTTCAGTAAAACCTACTGAGGAGCACTCCCAGCCAAGCCATGGCAAAAGAAAGGACTTGGAGAGATTCTTGAAACAAAGTTTGATTGGTCGGATTATTAAACAGTTTTGAAGGGCGGTTATTCCAGAAGAACGACCTTGCACTCAAGAGCGCTTGGCGCTGCCTTTCAGCTAAGCGAGCTCGTGGAACTAGGGAGTTGTCTCTTCTTACGCATATGTATAATGATTTTGCCTTCCATTTACATGCTCTAATAATCTATAAGTCCCTGGGAAATGAAGTACCTCAGGGTAAAAAAAGAAATAATAGCAATAAATAATAATTATAATACAATGTAGAAATCTTGGACCACATCTCTTCAATGGCAGTGATTTGAACTCTTGACCTCTCGATCAACAATCCAGTGTACTTACCACTGTGCTATTGAATGAATACATTATAGAAATTACTCTGCTGTGGGCTCTATATAAATTTGTGTTTGTTGTTTACGTCAGCAAATGGAGAGGTTCAAGGTGATCGAGCGGGAAACAAAGACAAAGGCGTACTCAAAAGAAGGTCTCGTCGCGACGGGAAAAGTCGACCCGAAGGAAAAGAAGAAGGAAGACATCACGGCGTGGTTATCGGTTAGTCAAGATGATTCACAATTGAGGAGGTGTAGTCGCTTGGCGTAGTGGTGGGCTAGGTGCCTTGCAGCCGGAGAGTTGCAGATTCGAATCCACCTCTAGTTGCCGCGTGTAGACGTTGCGCAAGTCCTTCACTTGCAATTGCTCGGGCGCTTTGTCAATTCGATTCGGTGTCTGCGCTGTAGTCGGGAGCGCTTCTGAGTTGATATCTTGAGGGGGCGCTTTGTCAAGTGCACATACATGCATAGGGATGAACTGCGTCCCAGGGTTGACAGGTCAGTGCAAAAAGAATGAGTTGACCTTTTAATCCACGCGTGACTAGAAACTTTTGTCCTTGTGATATTTGGGCTACTTTTAACTTCTCCCTCGGTTGCCATGGCAATAAATTTTATGCTCGTGAATTGACTGATGTAGGGTGGTAAGTTACTTTTGCTGCTTCCATTCATGTGTGGTGTTGCTTACTTAATAATAATGGTTTGTGCGTTTGTTGCTTGCTTGCAGATCTCGATAAACGAACTAAACGTTCAGGTCGATCGATTCGAGAGCGAAATGGAAGCGATGACGACGAAGAAGAAGAAATTAGACAAAGACGTAAGCTGCATATATGTCCACCCATATGGATGCACAATTGCATTCTTTGCATGCCTAAATACATATGCATTGTGCATACATACATGCTGTAAACAAAAGACGCTCTTCTAGGTTGTACACATTGGTTGTTTTATGTTCGCAGATTGTGACACTTGGTATATTGCCCATTTTATAGAGTAAGTATAGGCTAAAGTAGATTAGAGTTGAGTACAGAAAAGTGAAGTAGACAGCGTACAATGCTGTACATCTGTGTCAAAGGCATCCATAGATTCCTTGCATTGTTGCGTTCCTTTTGTCTCATTCAGGAGCAGTCCAGGTACGACACGATCAAAGAGGTTCTCATCAAGCACCGGCATCACATAAACAAACTCGAAGCGATCTTGCGGAAGGTGGACAACGGAGCCGTACAATTCTCAAAGGTAGCCGCCAGTTTATTTGGAACGGTCACTTCACTTGATAGTCAGCCTTCCTCACATTGTCATTCCTTTTTCTGTTTGTACACACATTACAGACCTTTATGATTGTAATGTAGTCATCATGACATGTTTTGGACTCGAGTTACAAATCCCTCACCACCAGTACACCTCCCTACCTTCAGTCACTGCTTACTCCTTACATTCCTTCTCAGTTTAAGACTTGTTGCGTCCTAAATATTATGCCTAGGGGAATGTCCGGTTACCCATTCTGGAGGGAGAAGATCGGGAGGAGGACTTGTTGATTAATTACAACGGTGTTTGGTGTTGATTTCAGATCGAGAGCATACAGCAAGATGTCGATTACTATATCGAGTCGAATCAGGAAGCCGATTTCGAGGAGAATGAGTTCATCTACGACGAGTTAGACTTGGAGGATGCGCCAACGAACTTACGAATGGACGCGTTGACGTCGTCGCCATCCGAAGGGGACACGGAGGCAACGGGGTTGGGCACGGCGCCCTCGTCAAACCACAGCGGGTCACCATCTCCAAGTTCAGGTGCAAGCACTCATTCCAAGGTATGTGTTTGTTTGTTTGTATGTGCACTTGTTGTAGCGCCCCTTCAAGCTCGCTCTATCGCTACTCAGAGGCGCTCCCGAATGCAGAGTGGACACTGCATCGGAGTTTCATGCCGAAGCGCTGAGCAATTGCGAGTGAAGGACTTGCCCAAGGTCCCTACGCGGTGGCTTGTGGTGGATTCGAACCTTCCTGCTCCAAGGTAACGACGCCACCACTACACCACTGCGCTTCATATGCGTACTATGCGGACTGTATGTTGTGTTTAATTGCATGAATTGAAGTCTGAGTTATTTTTACTAAAATTGGTATTATATGGAGTAGGAACTATTTTTGTTATTCGTACACTATGATTCTTTGACTTGATAGTTTTGAAATGGTTCTTAGACTAAATGGTTCTTGAATTACTTAGTGGTTCTTAGACCAAATGGTTCTTAGACTAAGTAGATGCCTGTCTTTGTTGCTGAAGCAGAAATCCGAAGAAGAGACGAAGAAGAGGCATAAAACCCCGGATGACACGGTAAAATTACATCGCAATCATTTCGTAATGATTTTAAATTATTGAATTTAAAATTCAATGAATTATTTTTCGATTCTCGATCATCTTGGAAGACGTCAGTCCTTGATTGGATTGAATTTGAATGATTTAGATTCAATCTTGTTTTGCTTGAGATTAGATTAGCTTAGGTTCTGCTTTCTTGTTTTGTGCTGAATGGTTCTGGGACTATGTGGTTCTGAGACTAAATGGTTCTTGGACTAAATGGTTCTTGGGCCGACCTGTTATTGGACTAAATGGTTCTTGGCCCAAACAGTTCTTGAACTAATTGCATGAGATTAGATTTGTATATTTGATTATGATTAGATCAGATTGTAGAACTGGAAACGTTGTTTTTTGTTGTAGATTCAGCCAACAGGAAAGACGAGTTTAACGCTGAAAATGAACTTGACGGAAACGACGACGGTCGGCAACTCTGCGAGCATGAGTCGGTTACCACAGACGCCAACGAAATCGAATACTCTCGGGTACTGATACTGTGCAAGTTACGCTGTAGTGTACTTGTAATATGCTACATGATAGTGCTTGCAACATGTTACGTGATGGTACTTGTGAAATTTTACATGGTGGTGCTTGCAACATGTTACATGATGGTAGTTGCAACATGTTACATGTTGGTACCGGCTACATGTTACAATTGTTTTACTATATAGTGCTCTTAAAATTGTGCATGGTGGGATCTTGTAAAGTGCACAACTTAAAACTGCTAGAATTGGGAGCGTTTCTTAGTTATCCCTTTATAATCAAACACAATATGAATCAATCAAATACAGAAATGTGTATTGTATTTTGTATTGTTCAGTTGTTTTGTTTTCTTCTCTATTGTACCATTGTCTTGTATTTTGTATTGTTCAGTTGTTTTGTTTCCTCTATTGTACCATTGTCTTGTATTTTGCTTTGCAGTAGCGTGCCGTCAACGCCAACATCAGCTTCTATCGGCGGTGTCCGGCCGACGACAACGGCAGTGTCGGTTCCAGGGCTTGGCTATGCACAGGTGGCAGGATCGCACCACAGTAGCGTGTCAGGTATTGTCTCGTCAGATCATGTGTGATCGTCATTGTTATTATTATTGTAATTTTTTTGCCCGAAGTCGCCAAGATCAGGATTTAAAAAATTATCTGCAAACGTAAAAATTCATTCTCGGATGGCTAGATCTCGTGAAGATTCAGGTGGAGCAAAGGTTCCTTGGAAGGCAACGGTGTTGAAACGTTGCATTATACAGCAATGCGCTGGAAAAGATACATCTGGTTTCTCTCATGAATGTCATCCATTATACGAGATGGATTGCACTTGCCCAAACTCTGCTGAAAAATGTTTTTATTATAGCCGAATATTGTAATTACTTTTTTTTATCTCAAGGTAGTTCTAATCCCGGAGTCTGTTAGTTAGTGGCATCTGGGACGGCTTAGCTTCATCATAATTCTGACAAGCCAATTATTATTAATAGTATTAATTGCTATTGTTGCTATTATTATTATTGTTATAATTATTTCACATTTAATAACATTGTGAAGAGTATATGAAAGCAATAACTGGGAAGCTGCCCCCTAGGAGTCAAATCTACCATGACGAGTCCATCAACCGTACACTTTCAGTGGAAAGATTAGACTGCGAGGGAGAGGCCCAACCACCCGCCCTCATTATATGCCAAGGCTAAGAAAATGAAGTCGGTTAACACTCCATACCCATGGCTTTCCCATTTCTACCTTAAGCATCAGCTCCTCTTCCTTGTCTGTACACCTTAACGAGATGCAATCACCTGCGCAGGTAAATCGGTGCCAACGGTCGCCAAGTCTCACGTCGGCGGCGCCAACGGACTCATCGTCATGCCGCAGTCGCTGATGCAGTCCCTCTCGCAGACTCCTGCTGCCAACGCCTCCGGCCATTCCAGCTCCATTTCCTCGTCGTCGCTGCCATCCTTATCGTTGGCGCCGACGGCAACGATCGCGTTGGCGCCGACGGCAACGGCGCCGTCGTTGGCGTCATCGTCGTTGACGACCGACCTGCCTTTGTTGTCGTCTCTGTCTGGTCCGTCGCCTTCATTGTCTTCGGTCGTCATGACGATGGCACCGGCGCCGTCCCCGTCTCCGTTGCCTGGCATCGTCTCGTCCTCGTCGTCGGCGCCTGCGGTTTCTCAGCCTCTGCAGTTGGCGGCGCTCGCGCAGCAGCAGCAGCGGTTGCAGCAAGCGATGTCGATAGCGGAGAACGACGCGGCGAGGAGAGCGGTCAATGGGTTCAGCAACAACGTGTCACACGCGCTACAGGTCGGTTGATGATATTTGAATGATAATGAATTAAGGATTATGATGATACTGATGACAATGCTGATAATTAGTATTATGATTATATTAGTTATTATATTGTAAGAGGAATAATGGTAGGTTAATAATAATAATAATAATATGATATGGCGTCTTTTCTCATCCAAAGACTTTTAGTACTAATTTAGTGTCTAAATACTTTCATGATTAGTATTGGATACAGCATTTTGTGTTTTTTTAACATTTGGCTGTCTTGATCAATTCTATAAATTATATGATATTGCCGTATGTCTGTATGTACACCAGAATGCGATCAGTGCTTGGTCAAATAAGGAATAATTTTTTATTGTTATTTTATCTTTTCTATTATAATACTAATGATAATATGAATATTTCTAATAATAACAATGACAATAATGATAATGCTCTTTTGCCCCGAGGTACATGACATTGTGATCACTCAGGGTGTTAACCATTAGTTAAGCACAGCAGTAAATTGTCTGAGTTTGTTTTAGAATGAGCTGAACAGTTCTCTGGTGTCGTCTCAGCTGAAATCCGTGCTAAACCACGACATCCAACAGCAACAAGACCAGCAGAGATCCAACCTAGAATCATCCACGGCTCCACTAAGCCAGCCACATCTCGACCCGTCTTTAGGTATTAACGATAATTACGATATTATGTTGTGCACTGTAACAACAGGCAGGATAGAGAAAAAGTTTAATGCTGCTAAACATATGATCGCTCAGTGTGTTAACCATTAGTGTCAAGACGCTATTTTTATGTGACCTTGGCCAGGAGAAGGGACTACTGTCCACATTCCCAACAGTTTCCATTAGCTAATATCGTAAGAAAGTCGTGGAAAAAATGTGAGAATGTTTGGTTCTAAATTTATGCCCTTTGTAAATAAGAACATAAAATATTGTTTATTGTAAAATCCTAAATAAAAAAATCAATCTGTATCTGCTTTTGGTTCGTAAGTTCGAAAATTAAACGCAGATTTGTTCTATGCATACGTCTATAAATAGATGATCACGTACTCTTAAGATTATTATAAATATTGTTGTGCATTTTTAATATTATTATTACTCTTTATATTATTGTCAATTCTTTTTAAAAAATTTATGATTACTTTTGTCAGTAAACTATTAAGCTATTATTAAGCTGTTGTTACCTAAGTAGGTTAAATATTCACTGCCACAATTGTATTATCTTGTTGGTTCAGGAAATAAATATTCATTCATTCTTTACTAAATTGTTATTAAAATTTATGTTTTTATTACTTTTAATATTTCTGTTTTTATCAGGCCTAAAAAAAAAATGCTGTGTTTCCGGTAACAGAGCTAAAAAAAATTGGGTAGGTAGGTCGGAAAATATTTTTATTTTGTAAAATATTTTTATGCAGTGACTATCCGAAAAAGTATACCCCACTAGTCTTTTTTGCACGCTGAAACAAAGTACGTGTTCTAAGCAAGTATAAACTGCCTATTTCCCGACTGTCTGCACCTAAAACAGCTCTAGAAACAGTCCTATTAATTTCATTTTGTTGACGTCTCTTATGTTATGTCAATATAAATGTTAAAAAAAGATTTTTTGAAAAAAAATTGACATTTTTTTTTGGAAAAAAATTCTTTTTTGAAAAAAATATTTTGTTAATAAAATTTTTTTACAAAAATATTTGGGTCGCGGCCGTAAAAATGGGTCGGTCGCGTTACCGGAAACACAACACTTTTTTTTTTACGCCTCACTACTTTATTATTCGTATGGCTGTACGTGTTGTTATTATGATTCTTAGGTCTTAGTAGTTTTAATAGTAATACTATTACCTGTCACAAAAAGCATTGGTGAAGTGTTTTTCATAATCTTGTTTCTTCTTCTTGCAGACATGCCAACAAGCCTTCAGCAGTTGTCGTCGTTGAACCTGGCGCCCTCCAGTGGCGACTCACTCCAGCAACATCAGTCACAACAACAACAACAACAACAGCAGCAACAACAGCAACAGCCAGCATTGACTTCAACGTTCATAAAGCCGATCCTTGGTGTGTCTCCGCTTGGTCCGCAGATCATGACAGAGGAACAAGCGCTACAGATGCGTATGCTCGACACTGCGTCACTCCATGTACCCCTCCACACGGACTCGGAAAGCGTTAGGTAGTTAGCACGCTCAGCCTGGATTCTATCTTCATCCTCAGTGATGATTATTATTATTATGATTGTTATTATTATTATTAATATTATTATTATTGCTGCATGGTTGGACGGCGTTAAAGGACGACTTGCTGAGCTGTGCTGTGTAATAATTAATGCTGTTTCTTGGGCAATTTGATGACCTGTGTAGTATGCAGTGTTAAATGTCCAACGCTGAAGTTATCTTCACTCATCTGTTCAGGCTGAGCTTCTTGTTCCTTGCTCATGAACCTCTACAAGACAAATCTGTGCTTTCTTGGTCGCTGGTATTTTCACCTGGAGTGGGCTTCATGTGGCACTTTGCCCAGTGATCAGGGATCACTCCATCATGTTCTATTCTACCCCTAAGACTGTTTTAGCCGAGGTTAGGTCAGAAGCGCTTCTGAGTAGTTTGTCCTGATGGAGTGCTATATAATGAACCGTGCATTCTTGGTGGTAGGACTCTCAACCTGGAATGATCTTCCTCTGATGCTTCGCTCTCTTTCTAAAAATCCTTCTCAGGCTTTCCTCTCTCATCTTAAGACAGTTTTATTTAGCTGCGTTGAGGTTGGGAGCGCCTCTGAGTAGCCCCCTGGAGGATTTGCTATATAAATGCATATAATGAATGAATGAATCCTGCGAATAAATAAATAAATACCCAGAACTGTACATGCAATTTTTGGATTGTATGAGAGATGGGTGCTGATGTGGGGGAGATGTTGGTTGCGTGTTGCAGGCTCTACCTTCCGAACAATCCGTGCCCGACGCCCTCCTACTACCCGCAGTACATGCCTCCGATTATGCAGCTACCAGACTTCTTCAGCAAACTCGACCCAGACTCGCTCTTCTTCATCTTCTATTACATGGAGGTGAGTGAGCTCAAGATTCGATTTGTGGATCCTTTACTTTTATGTCGGTAGAATTGCATCATTGTATTGTATCTGTCCGATGATTACAATTCTGTGCATTTTGTACAATTCTGTGCATTGCGTACAATTCTGTGCATTGCGTACAATTCTGTGCATTGCGTACAATTCTGTGCATTTTGTACAATTCTGTGCATTTTGTACAATTCTGTGCATTGCGTACAATTCTGTGCATTGCGTACAATTCTGTGCATTGCGTACAATTCTGTGCATTGCGTACAATTCTGTGCATTGCGTACAATTCTGTGCATTGCGTACAATTCTGTGCATTGCGTACAATTCTGTGCATTGCGTACAATTCTGTGCATTGCGTACAATTCTGTGCATTGCGTACAATTCTGTGCATTGCGTACAATTCTGTGCATTGCGTACAATTCTGTGCATTGCGTACAATTCTGTGCATTGCGTACAATTCTGTGCATTGCGTACAATTCTGTGCATTGCGTACAATTCTGTGCATTGTGTACAATTCAGTGCCTTGAATAAATGCTGTGCATTGTTTGCAGGGAACCAAGGCTCAGTATTTAGCGGCAAAGGCATTGAAGCAGAAGTCGTGGCGTTTCCACACGAAGTACATGATGTGGTTTCAACGGCACGAAGAACCAAAGACTATAACGGACGAATACGAACAGGTGAGGAGGAGGACCACTGGTCGGTCTGTCTATCAACTGCAGCACTTTCAAACTTTCAGTCAAACAATTGGAATTTTTATAGCGCTCCAATGTACCACTGGAGCATCACGGTGTGATCCGATTAAGTTGGTAAATCATGGTTTATATTTTTTATTGTATATGACCATTTATAAAGCGCTTCTCTCAGCAAAATCCCTTCAGAAGCACTTCCAGTGCGATCGACCCAGAGAGAAAAGTGAATTGGCATTAAAACAGTTATTTTACCATAGGGACTACTATTAATTTTTGTTAACCCTTAACAGACGAGTAGCATAGTCTTGTCACCTAGACCCTGACGCCTAGCCATTTTTACCATAAAACAGCCTATAAACAAATTTTTTTGAACTTGTGCTATATCAGTTATTTCTTGGACTAGAGACATAATGCAACCACTGTTCTTTAGCATTTTATCTCCTCGTTCCACCTATCCGTCCAGTTTTAGCCCCCAAAAATTTGGGGGTACCCTACGTTGCCCAAAATTAGACCCCTCCCCAAATTTTTTCACTTTTGCATGTTCAAGCACCTATATTAAAATATTTTCAGTGACAACATATTTAGTTTGAGCACGAAAGATATGCAGAAATGAATGCCAGTCAAAACACAAAAACAAATTTGAATATATCTTGATAAATGAGGAAGCTATAATTTTTTTAGTATTTAGACCCAAGTCGTAAAAGTGAAAATAATAATAAGGATATTGAAAACTTTTGAATTTATGATATCTCAGTTATTTCTTGGCCTATGGACATTTTGTAACCACTGTTCTTTAGCACATTATCTTCTCTTTTCTCCTATCTGTTCAGTTTTGTGGAGAAAAATTTGAGGGTACCCTAAGTTGCCCAAAATTATACCCCTCCCCAATTTTGTCACTTTTTCATGTTCAAGCACCAATATGAAAATATTCTCTTTGACAATATATTTAGTTTGAGCATGCAGGATGTACAGAAATTAATGCCGGTCAAAATACAAAAACAATTTTGAATATATCTTTATAAATGATGGAGTTATAATTTTTTAGTATTTAGACTCAACATTGTAAAATTGCTCATCTAAGAAAATAGAGGGAAAAATCCAAAAATGGTGCATCATAGGTTGGACCACCACAGATGCCGGTAAATGGTATAGTTAGGGAAGAAACAGGAAATTCCGATACCTGTTCAGTCTGGTCTATTGCCCCAAAGTCATAATCATCCGATAAAAGCGACCCACTTTCACGCTCACAGCGTGCGTACCGAATTATATTGGTAAAGTCGGTGTCAATGTCGGAATTTTCCTCAGCCAAAGCCACTTTATAGTCGTCATTTGAACCGTGTGACAAGTTTTTATTCTCATATTCGTCAAAATACTGCCAGAATTCGAACCTAATTCATCGAACATTCGCCTTATTTCAGCGTCGGAACGTCCACGCGATCGCTTCGTCGCCATTTTTTTCCAAGTAAATATGCGAGATAAATGTCCGATTTGATTCGTCGATTTACGTAATAAAATGCAAATTTTAAGGGGATCCTCCACTTATTTATATGCCTAAATATAGTATCTAGGCCCACATGACGTAAAGTCATCAAAACATAATAAATTTCATTGGCCAAAGTACGTCATTATATATGGAGCGCCGTACTACCATTCACTACCGTCTAGTCGCGAAGCACTAGTTAAAATCAACTACCATTCACTACCTCGACGGTGTTTAAGGGTTAAACATGATATTTGGTTGCTAAAATTTCTTAACTGTTATGGTTTACTGTTTAGACCCGAGCAGAATTTAATTAAAATGTAATTAAATGCCATCGTACAAATTTTATAGGATAACAGTGTCATGTAGAGCTAGTCTAACGTGAACGTCATAATTAGAAATTTATTTTTCTTACGTACTTTTTGTTGAGACCCTCCCCCATCAAATTGCCTAAATCCGGTGATCCCTCCTTACGTATCTAACATATGTAGAGCCCCTTAGGGCTTGCAAATTTAAAGATTTTGAGTGCAATGTGTTTGTGTTCTGTTTTTCCAGGGCACATACATTTACTTTGACTACGAAAAGTGGGCGCAGCGCAAGAAGGAGGGCTTCAAGTTCGAATACAAATTCCTCGAAGACAACGAACTTTAGAGCGTCGTCATCGTCGTCTGCTCCCTCGAATTCTTGTTCTGTCTCTTCCTCTGTATCTCTCTCTCTCATTCTCTCTCTCTCTCTCTCTCTTTCACTCGGCCTGTGTACAGCAACACAGTTTTTATTTTGCGGAAAGTCGTTGGAACGCAAGCGTTTAGACAGGTTCGGCTGCGGCGAAAAGAACGACGAAATATTTCGGGATTCACGCGAACAGTTTATACGACGGGCACGGAAGGCGACTCTCGCTCGCTGCCGTGCTCCGTCAAGCGTGACCACTCGCTCGGTCGAGCGTCGCAAGTCACCGCCCGGCGTTCGAGTCGTCGTCTTGCGGCGTCGTAGTTTCGTAGTTCGGTCGACTTGCCAGGGAGGTTTACATCACGGACAAAGCTGTGTGCAATTTGTGATTGGAAAAAGTGCCTAACATCTGTAGATTCTGTTGGTTTTACGTCTCTTCTTGGCCTCGCGGTTTAGGTTTGTGCGTTGAGTCTGCACGCACGGCGTTCGGTGTGCGATCGTGCGTTGGGTGATTACCGCACGAATGCGTACAGGTCCAGGAATTGCAGTTTATCCTTTACTTAAAATTGTTAGGGGTCTCGTTTCGGAAAAGAGCCTCAACCTGTTGTCAGAATTTGGAGTCCCTACTCGTTTGCGATACTTTGAAGAATCAACTGGGTGGTTATGATCTGTGGACTCCCCCAATTGGGGAAAATCCCCTGTCACCAACTGTCCACCTCGATGCAGAATGGGGTTTTGTACGAGTTGGGGTTCTTGGCGCTTTTGGATGACACAATCGGTCATTCGCTGTGATGTATCTTGTTGCAGTTTAAATTTATGTGAAGATACAGTGTGTTTTCTGTCATGTGTATGTTTGTTGATTAGACCTGATTTTAGAAGCTACAGCTTGTACAAGAGCAGTTTGTTTTTGTACAATTATTGATCTTTGCACAGTCATTTGCCTCTGAATAAATTAAATTCAGATGAATAGCATTTCCGTTTTTCTAGTTTTCTTTGGGTTTCGAATGTTGCAGCAGTGTTCTCTCTCTCTCCGTTGTTGGCATCTTTTTCTTTGAGTAATTATTTAATCCGAACGCGTGTTTTCATACGGCCTAATACGGTATTATTGTCCTTGTAAAATTAGTCGACTTTTAACTTAAAATAGGATTCGAATCTGTATTCGTTGGTTGGAATTTTGGGATGGTAGTTGAGACCTTGTCTTATGAGTTGCCAATGGCTAGCTTTAACAGTCCTTTTGAGTCTTTTTCTGTCAGATTGATTGGCTAAGAAGACATAACTGCTGTACCTATGTGAAAGAAAATGGACAACTCCAACCAATCTTTTCTATAAGTTAATCGATATTGAAACTGGTATGGATCTTTTGCAAAGATTAACCAGAGCCACTTTGTAACTAGATGGTACTAATATCCAGAGCCTCGGTTTGACCATATCCCAGCTATAATCTAGTGCATCTAAAGTCTGAACCTTGCCATAACTGCTTGCCTGCTAGGCACAACAGTCCAAATGGCACGTTCTGTTGCAATCTTAAAACTTTCCTCTATAGTTGAAGTTAGGTTGGGAGCGCTCCTGAGGAGAGACCTTGAAGTGGCGCTATATAAATCCTTGTAATTAAATTAATTCCTTGTAATGATAATATTTCTCTACACCTTAAGGGTTTCAGTGTAGTTCTCAACATATGTTGCATCTTCAGTTTGTCAGAAATTGAAACTTGTAGCTCTCCAATTTGTATGGGTTTGAATGAGGGTTCACC
This sequence comes from Lumbricus rubellus, assembly GCA_945859605.1. NCBI lineage: Eukaryota > Metazoa > Annelida > Clitellata > Crassiclitellata > Lumbricidae > Lumbricus > Lumbricus rubellus. The sequence goes on from OX243817.1 coordinate 2,858,106, forward strand.
TCTCCCTTGCTGTGAAAAGACCCTATCCCTCTCAGTTTATACGACTAGTTGGTAAGATCACCTTATCAATTTGGTATTACTATTTACGATGTAACAAAACAGTGAGGTGGTGTTACACTTTGCATGGTACAGAATTCGTTGTCATGGTATTACATAAATGCTTGTGTGGAGTACAGGCGTCAGGTTGTACATATTGATGTACAGACTGCTCGTGGTATGCACAGGCCACTGCTTGTACATGCGGCTGTACAGTGATTTTCTGTACATAAAAAGCCGTGTACCATTTGTGGGTATCTTCTGCAACTGCTGACGTTAAGTTTCTGTTTTTCTCCTTATGCAAAAAAATCTCTGTTGATATACGATGCGATCGCATAGTCTGGCGGTTGGTGTGTATGCTGCATATCGAAGCGGTGCTCAACTGCGTCTCGTCTGTATTGTGGTCGGTCTGTTGGTCTTCTTATCCTCTCTGTGTCTGTATGTCTGTGTATTTCTGAGGTGTTGTGTGCCTAGGTCTGTGTGATAGTGGTACTTGATAATTTTGCATCAATAATAATAAATAGTAAGAGCCCGGTTTGATTTATTTTCAGCCTTCATAAGACACAAGGCACTGCTGACAAGTGCAGTGTGAGAATTTTGGAAAAATTACTGGGGGTTGGGCTATGCTCCACTTGGAATTGGGGTGTGAATACGAATTTTACTATGGGGTTCTAAGAAAGACTGGGAGGTTGAAACCCCAAACCTCTGGAAATTCTCACCCTGAGTATGTCAAATTTCACTTTTTCAATATTCAATGAATACATTACCATGAGGCCGATAATCATTACAGATTACATTACGTTCTTCTGCCCAAATCAGTTTTTGTTCCTTGTCTAAATATTTAATGGCTTGCAGAGCTGCAGAAAGTCAATGAGCTGCTCAAATGATTTTATGGTATTCCTCGTTTCTTGGAGTTTGCGTTTGTGCTAAAAAACGTATGTTTGCGTCAACGCAAGTTTGCAAGTTTGATGCTCAATTGTTTCCCATGGTATTTGCTTTGTTATTCGATTGCGACAAAAATTTTAATCCACCTGATCAATTTTATTTTCTTTCGACTCGAAATTCTAATCTTCGGTGTTAATTACTCGATCTGTAGAGAAAAAATTTTTAAGTGGGAATATTCTTGCGATATTGGTGCAAATTCTATGTTAATAATTATTTCATCGTTGTTTTCTGTTCTTGGTTCGTGAACTTGCACTTTTTGTTCGTTGCAGTTTGGGGTTTTTGTGTCAATCTGTGGGCTGTCGACTTTCTGGAAGTATGTTAAACTGTGGTGCAGGTTTCATGCTTGATTACAGTGTCACTGAAAACTGTTTAACCCTCTGCTCTTTCTAATCGCCCCGAAAGTTGGTGTGTATTGACCATGTGTTTAGGGAGAATTAAGACTGGTATAAAACCCTTGAGTTTATTTTTGGTATTTGGGTGTTATTTGGTGTCTGAACAAGCACCTGTGATATCCTCTGATAACACTGGTAGAGTGTATTGACAGTAGTAGTCATTTACAGCACAGGTATAGTTAGACACCAATGGTATGCATTTGCACCACTGGTACCCGTCAACTGTTACACCAGTGATAACCTTTTACTCCTATTTGGTGTTATTTGTGACTTGTATGCCACTGGTATCCTGTGGCACCTTTGCTATTTTTGGGCCACCATTAGTATTTCTTTTACTTCATTGTTACTCTTTGGCATTATTAGTATACTTGTGCACTACCGGTATACTTAATACCAACAGTATCCTACGGCATCTTTTTTTTCTGAGGCACCTTTGTAAACATCCTTAGTATTAGTATTCCTTTGGCTCCTGACGATATTATACGGCACCGAGATTGTTAGGCACTTTGCGGTTGGTTGCCATCAAGGCAAACATTTTTTTATTGCGACGTGTTTAGAAGCGATTCGTAGGTGGCGCCACTGGATAGTTTCGTTGCGTGTGGCGCTATATAAATTGTTGCACGAGATAATGCTGGTTTTAGTCTGTTGGCCGTCTCGAACTACTTTGACCTCCGGCTGCGTATGTGTGTGTCGATGACGTCATGACGATGACGCTGTGTCATGACGTGACGCTTGAATGACGGCGTGTTGTCATTGACGCTTTTGTTCTCATCTGTCACCGGCTGCGCTGTGATTAAACGCTAAACAATTGACTCGATTTCTTTTTTATTTCATAATTAAATTATAGTTCTTCAAAGGTTGCGCACTTAGTTTGCCGCAGAATTTAGTTGGGAAAGAATGTGGACATTTTAATTTTAGGCCTTGACATCCACAGAATGGCTATCAGTCAACGCTTGTAAATAATTACTTGGGCTGCGATTAGACATCTTTTTTTATTGGGTAGAACAATATTATAATATTGCGTAATATGTTATATTTCCGACTTGTCGGTTACTGTTGAGCTTATAAGGAAATAATAATTATTATAGCCGAGAGTTCGGCCCTGTGTGTGTATGTGCACCAGTATGAGAACTGTGGAAAAATAACTAGGGTGTGGGGTTAGTATATGGTACGCCTGGAGTTGGAGTGTGAAAAGCAGACTAGTCTACTATGAGTCATAAGAAAGAGGAGGGGTTCGGTTGGGTTCCCTCATCCCCCCGACAATTCTCAACCTGACGAGCACTTGTTATAGCGCTCCTTCAAGATAACTACTCAGAGGCACTCCCGACTACAGCGCGGACACTGAATCAGAGTTTCTCAACGCTACAACCTGGTCGATTTCAAAGGCACTTTCGCCTCACACCCTGAAGACGTGGCCTGACCCACCAGACGTTCTTTCTTCAATTAATAATAGTCCATAAGTCCCTGGGGGAATGAAGTACCTCAGGGCAAAAAAAAAATTCCTTCAGAAGCTAAGCCCCCCAAACGGGCTATCCATTTTTTACATGTAAAAATTAGATATTTCGACGTTCAGCCCCCGTCCCCTTACAAAATGTGACGGATTCATGAGATTTCAACCAAATGACTAAAAAAATAGGTCGTCAGAAATTTTTGCGGATGAAAATGGAAAATTTCCCTGAGATTTCGACCGGATGTTTTTCTTTAATTGAGCGCCTGCAAACGCACTGCGCTTTACATGTAGGCTACAAGTTATGCAGCAATCTTAATTAGGCCTAACATCAAACAACTACTAACTGAACAGAGAGCCTGCAATAGGCCTACACGGCGCTAAAGGCCTAAAGCCTACAAAGCATGCACGCCCAAATGGATCGGACTCGTTACCTCTCGCTATCTAGCCTACATGTAGGGGAAAGGCTTGCATGTTTTATGGGCCAGTGTGTAATATGGGCCACGACTGTTTCTCCCACCTACCATGTCTGCGGAAAGCTCTTACTGTGGGAAACAATCCGTCCACAGATTTCAACTTTCTATTTTGAATGTGTCCCTATGCTCATAACCTCTGCACGAAATTATACAATGTTTTAGTTTATATGTAAATTTCTGATAAAAAATTTCAAACTTCAGCAGCTGTTGTGTGGCTTATTATTTGAATTATACTATGCCCTTTGGTTTAAGAAGGTAGGGAATTTCTTCGTCATATAGAAACGCAACTATCTTGATATTTAAAATATTCGTTGATCACACTATACGGATTTTCCATAAGCATGCCAGTGTGTGTAATGGGCCTGTATAATAAATTATGGGCTTCTGCTATTCATACAAATACACAAAGTTGTGTAATATGGGCCACTTTCTGTGTTTAGAAAAAAATGTTTTAAAATTGACAATGGCGGCCCATATTACACACAGGGTCGCGTAATATGGGCCATTTTTCGTATTTATAAAAAAATTATTTAAAAATTTATTTGAACAGATTAGAGAATAAATTAATAATTCCTTCATATTTGATCACAGTTCATGCCAAGTTATGCCTGGAATAAACGAACTGACGCATTCAGCTGCATCTGTACTCTGAAATAGCAAAGCTTCTTAGTGGGTCCATATTAGAAGCCCTTCCCCTACGTCAGCGTGTTATCCATTTATTTAGTCTATACTGGGCTCACCGGTAGAGTAGGCCTAATGGATAGACGCCCTATAGGCCTAGTGTAGCCACAAGACGGCAGTAGGCTTATATATATATGTCACCTCAGTAAGTGTACGCTCGGAGAAAATGTAGGCCTATACACTTTTTTTATCTGTTCTTTTTCATTTTAATTGAGGCTCTGACGATAGCCACACAATTATAGATCTTAGCGCTTGCAAATATTGAGCTGCGATTAGACACCATTTTATCGATTGCCCCAATGTTATATATTCGTCAATATCAATAACTTATCAGATATTTTGGCATCTATCCTATAATAATTATAATACATTATTATTTTATGTATGCAAAGCTTGATAATTATTGAAAAATTTGCTTGGAAGTTGCTGCCGCCTTTCATTACGTCTTCTCCGCCGTGGTCCACGCACGACCTTAGCGTTACTCTGTTCATTCTTTCGTTACCAGCAGACTTGACTGCTGGTGCTCTCTCTATGCTGACCTACCGATTGCCTGTCAGAATTGCTTTGATCGCGTCCTGCGCTCTGCAGCCCGCTTTATTGGCCGCACACAAAACACACCATCATTTCTAGCTACATAGGCCTATGCCTATTCTGACGTTCTCCGCTGGCTCCCTTTAAAAAAATCGAGCATAATTATTATGATCACTGCTCTGGCGTGGTGTTGTCTGCTAGGCCTTAATGTTCCCGCCTACGTTAACTATCTTCATAAGCGGAGTTTGGTTTCAGGTCTTTGGGGGCTAAAAATAACTTAGGCTTAGTGGCTTACGAGCCGCGCTGACAATATTTTCATCATCGACCAAATTTCTGCAGACATTTTTTCGGCCAAAGAAGTTGATAACCTTTTTTATATTAGTCCTTCGCTTGAAATCCCATGAAAATATTATATAGGCCTACCGGCCATTTTTCCGGGCCAAAAATTTCATGACCTTTTAGTCTTTTGCTTGAAATCTCTTAATGAAAATAGGCTATATCGGTTTTTTTCGGTTGCTGAAATTCTCGTGAAACATTTTTTGGGCCGGTGTCGCGTGACAGAGTCTCCCCCTAAAAGTCTCCCCCGGGGCCCCGGAGACTTTATTTCGAAATAGATTCTCCCCCGGAGGATCTGTTCTAGAATAAATTCGCCCCACGGAGACTATAATCTGAAATAAAGTCTCCGGGGGAGAGAATATTTCCTCCGCCCACGAAACAAAGTCTCCCCCCCGTTGATCGTGAAATCGGCTACTGTAGCCTAACAGTCGCATAAAATTAATAGATGAGCATATCAAACCGTTAGTTCACGTTGCTAACACGATAACACGTTATTTAACACGAACATATATATATACTTTTAAACCAGAAAAATGTCTTCCAAAACAGATTTTCAGCCAGAGGGAGACTCTGTTTCGGGGGGAGACTTTGTATCGGGGGTAGACTTTATTTCGTGACACCGGCTTTCTGGGGCTAGCCGCTTAGCCCCCCCCCCCGGTAGCCTCTGATCAACTCCGCCCATGACGATCTTTATGACCCTGCTATTAGCCTACTATGCTCAGCGGCATAGCCAGGAATTTCTGATTGGGGGGGGGGGGAGGGGTTATGGCCGGATGCTTGTTTTTCCTATATAATTGGACAAATAACCATAAAAAAACGTTTTTTCCTAAGCCAATAGGAGGGGTTTAATCCCAAACCCCCTTGTCTACGCCACTGACTGTGCTGGGTTCTTGCGCTTCCTTTGTTCGACCTGTAGGCCTATAGCCTAATTTAACTAACGTGTGACACGCGTGTATTGGAAGAACCTTGGAGGGAACCAGTCTACGCAGAGCTTTGAAACCAGGTCATTCATCGATAACGGGGTCGCGCTTTCATTTTCGTCCATCGGCAAAATTTCACTCTTCAAGCAAGGAACTGCTGAGAATAAGAAAACAGAGTAAGACAACGTTCAATTGTTTTCAGTACTAGCTAACGTAGGCCCTATAGGTTTTTTTCTTTCTCGTATGTGATTTTCAGTAAGAAGTGATTGCAGCTGTTTTGCAAAAGGTAGTTTATTATTTAGGCCTCACGGCCCATGGGTTTTTAACATACGCCTAGGCTACTGTATGAAACGCAAGAAGCGCAGTACGGACCAAATGAATCAGGGACATTCGTCCAAGGACGATTCGTCACGGACTGTTCGTCAAGCGGACGATTCGTCAGAGGATGTTTCGTCTACGGACGTTTCGTCCATGGACGATTCGTCACCGTACAACTTTCATTTATTTCCGTCAAAGTTGTACACGAACGACTATCTGTGTAGCGCCCATCTCACATGGAGTGATTTTATTAGCCCTAAAGTCATCCATACTCGTCACATACGGGTCATCACTTATGATCACCTAAAAACTCTTTAAGCAAAACACGTTTGGTTACGAAATAACTGAAAACAAGAATGAACTTTGAAACCAGGTCCGAAAAACTTACAGAATGCTAAAAGCCTAATTCATTTGAATAGGCTATAGAAAGTCTTTGCAATATCCGCTATCTCCATAAAATTTAGTTAATGTCTGAAGTCAGTTGTGTAGCCGCAGTGTACAGCATGAACGCTTTGTTTTTACGAGTTAGACCTACTACCAGTACCAGGCGCGGATTTAGAGGGGGGCGGAGCCGGCGTACGCCCCCCCTAAAACTCAACAAATGTTCTCAAACTAAACTGACCTAAAACTAATATAACTGCAATTTGGGAATAGGATGTTTGAAGTAGCTGGACCGGCAGAATGGAGCTCTCTTACCGGCAGGGCTTAAAGTGTGCCAGGACGGTCATGGACGGCGTTCAGGTACTTATTTTCGAGGCTGGACGCCGTCCTGCCACTTATTTGGCCAGCACTTCCTGGACGGTCGTCCATGACTGCATGGAGGGCGTCCATGCAGTTACGGACGACCGGCCATGACTGCCTAAAAATGGCTCCATTTGAGGTCGACACAGCCAAAAATGCGCTGGTCGCTGGGGCGGAGCCCCAGACCCCGCTGCGGGAGCTTACGGTCAAGACAAAACCTTTGTCTTTTACAATAACATTTTGATTTTTATTGTTATCCTGGTAGCTTGCGACATTAAAAAAACACTTATTTTTGAAGTTTTCGCGACTTTATCGTTCACAAATAGCTGGCAAAAGAGCCTAAAAACAGACCCCGCTGTGGGAACTTACGGTCAAGACAAAACCATTCTCTTTTACAATAACATTTTGATTTTTATTGTTATCCTGGTAGCTTGCGACATTAAAAAAACACTTATTTTTGAAGTTTTCGCGACTTTATCGTTCACAAATAGCTGGCAAAAAAGCCTAAAAATGGCTCCATTTGAGGTTGACACAGCCAAAAATGCGCTGGTCGCTGGGGGAGCTTACGACGCTCCCCCAGACCCCTAGTCGGGACGGGCTTCGTGCCTTCGGCACTCGCAACTTCGCGCCTTCGGCGCCGCCACTGACGACCAATTACAATACAGCGTCCAGGCACTTCTTTTTTTACCCTTTAAGCACTGCTTACCGGAGCACTCTTACCTACTTACCTGAATTGCTAGCAGACGTTGCCCACGTGACCAATGGCTTTTGCCGTTACGTCATTCACAAAGTTCATGTACAGACAAATAATTAGGCCTATACACCTTCACCACTGCGCCAAACAAATGCATGTATGTGTGTGGGCTTATATGCTATATGTATTTATGTATATAATGTACTTATGTAGGCTATGTATGTATGTATGTATGTATGTATGTATGTATGTATGTATGTATGTATGTATGTATGTATGTATGTATGTATGTATGTATGTATGTATGTATGTATGTATGTATGTATGTATGATTGTATGTATGTATGTATGTATGTATGTATGTATGTATGTATGTATGTATGTATGTATGTATGTATGTATGTATGTATGTATGTATGTATGTATGTATGTATGTATGTATGTATGTATGTATGTATGATTGTATGTATGTATTTATGTATGTATGTATGTATGTATGTATGTATGTATGTATGTATGTATGTATGTATGTATGTATGTATGTATGTATGTATGTATGTATGTATGTATGGATGTATGTATGTATGTATGTATGTATGTATGGATGCATGCATGCATGCATGCATGCATGCATGCATGCATGCATGCATGCATGCATGCATGTATGTATGTATGTATGTATGTATGTATGTATGTATGTATGTAGTATTTACGCCCCCCCCCCTAACCAGAAATTCTGGATCCGCCCTTGAGTACAGTAACTGGCTTAGCCGCGAAATATTTGTTAGTTTGTAATCAGTCTTTGTAGCGGCACTGCTGCAGGTCAAATCAGGGCATTTGGTCTGGTTAAAAACCTTTACCGTGGTCTTTGTCCTGAGACTCCTGACACAAGACTGCCAAAAATTTCCCTGCAAAGAATAATAACTAGGCCCCTATTAATTTTATTTGGGGCAAAAATCGTTACTGCACTTTTTACTTGCAGGCTACGAGTTACCTGACTAAGACCTGGTGGCAAAAATGTCTGACGATTAATCAATAGGCTCTAACAATATTCTTCAACCACAAAATATGTTTAATATTAATCTACTTTAACTGGACTGGAATATAGTAGCCTATAAGAGTAGCCTAATAAGTCCTAAGGCAGGTTCATTGGCTTTACGCCCCTGGGAATGAGATGAGTGAGGTGGTTTCCCGTTGCCTTCCCCACAAACAACGATGGGTAAGCAACTTGCCCAAGGTCGCTCCGCAGCAGCTTGCGCCCCTGCGTCCCACACGTGCTAGCCCGAGATATCTAAATCTCTGAATGTCAACTCCCAGCCCGGGGCTTGAACGCAGTCCGTTGCAACCAACAGACGAATTCCGCTCTCGCTTCCTGGTGTAGCTAACTAGGCCAGTGTTATATAATATATTGGGGTTAAATTGTCGCAATTGCAAACCGTGTAGGCCATGACCTCTATCCAAAGTCTACCGACAACTCTAACGACATTTTTTCATGACTGAAAACCAGTGAAAGGGTGATATATCAGAATACATCAACTCAAATTTCTGTCAGAAGAGATTTACCGGTCAAAGCAATTCGAAAATTCCTAGTCTACAACTTGTAGACTACAAGTTTAATTTATGTTTGACAGCTATCGATACATTGTTGAAAAACCTTGTGGTAGGCCTATTCTCAGTTTACGATTGCTAAATCTCGTGACATCTATAGGCCAATTATCGTCGTGGTCATAATGAGGAAAACACAAATTCATGAACAATAAACCACAAGTAGGCTAATGTTTTATTGGACAATAAGAGAAAGAAAAAAGTAATGTACCAAAACATAGATATGAAGCACGTTGACGACTTCATACTTGTTGCCTCGGTATGCATGTAATGGGGGTTAGTGGTCAGCCGTGTGCCTCGTTGCATTATCTTCTAATGAACAATCGATTCATTGTAGCTTATTTGGAACATGCATAGAAACAGGTCTATGATATAGTGTAATGCAAATTGAAATAGGCATCGCGAAACATAATAATAAGAACTCAACAGCCGCGTCCAATGATCAAAGACACAAATGTAGCCTACGACACAATGATATGCCCTTTTAGTCGTTAACGGCATTTGACAAAAGATGAATCAGAAGTGTCTCTACTGTTTAACCATTTCCAATTGAAGGGTATATAGCTCTGACGTTTCCGAGTGTCTGTCTAACTTGACTCAAACATCGTTATGCTTTTTGTATTGTATTGTATTTATATATAAACATTTATAATCTTACCGATTAGCTATTCAGAGGTGCTCTCAGCGTGACAGCGTAGAAAAAACAAGAAAGACTTTAAGCAGCGAAGGGCTGAAGATGACACTCCAATAGGATCTAAGGATCTTACCACGGATAGTGGGAGGGAGGTCATTCCACATAGAAGGGCCGACAATGGCAAAGGCTTTTACCCGATATCTAAAGAGTTTACAGTTTAATACACATTAGTGAAAATCGTATTATAAATCAATTCAATTTTATTGCAGCATCTGTTCTTTTTTTATAGAATTTCCGGGATAGTAAAGATGGCGGAGGTAGGAAAGAAGGCGGCAAGCCAACTTACAAGAATGACCGAATGTCCAATCTGCATGAGTGATTTCACTGATCCCAGAATGCTTCCATGCATTCACACTTTCTGCTTTGAATGCCTTAAACGCACCGGAGAAGAGGAGCAGATGAAACCAGGAGACAAGATGCCTTGTCCTTTGTGTCGGAAAGAGTTCATCATTCCAGTCGAAGGAATGAATGGTGTTCAGAAGAACTTCTTCATGGAAAACCTCTTGGCAATCAAGACTGCGCTACAAATTGGGAGTGCAGCCACCATCTTCTGTGACACTTGTACTTTCAGGAATGAGGGGAAAACAAGTGAAATACCAAAAGCCTCAAAGAGATGCTTAGAATGTCAAAACAACTACTGTGATAGCTGCGTAAAAGTTCATCAATTACAAAAACTGAGCAGAAATCACCAAATGGTGAAAATTGGAAGCGATGATAAATCAGGAATGAAGCTAAGTTTTTCTGTGAAATACTGTACCAAACATACTAATAAGCCATTAGATTATTATTGTTCTGATTGCAAGAAAATCGTTTGCGTCTCTTGTTTTGTTCAAAGTCATAAGTTACACGATATCAAAGATGTGACTACAGTCGATGAGGAATTTCGCCAAATGATTGAGAAGAAAGTATGGTTGATATCGAACTATGGAGATGAACTGGTGTCAAGAAGAAAGAATACGGAGAAGAGGAGCGCAGATTTTCTTAAAAATATAGTCGAGAGCGAAAAAGCAATTCATAAAAGGAATCAACAGCTTAAAGATTTGATAGATCGTGACACAAAATCACTTTTGAATGAGTTAACTGTAGTAAAGTCAAATAACATGAAGCAAATAGAAAGTGAAATGGAGGAAATTGACAGAAGCTGCACAATACTGAAGAGTTTTGAGGCTTATTGCACTGAACTAAGATTTAAAGGATCTTCTAGCGACATCTGCAGTTCGGTTGACCAGTTACTTACTAGAGCAGACGATTTGGAAAGAGATCATGAAGCAATCATTGGTCGTCCACATAAATCTGTCGAAATTTCTTTTCAAGCAGCAGATTTGCTCGAACGTTCACAGAAATCTTACAAGAATGTTATGGGAGAAATACATATAAAAGGTGAGTTGCAACATAATCTTTATTTCCGCTTAAATTGCCGTTTATGTTGTCGTTGAGGACCGTGATTAAATCTCAACCCTTTTTGGTCCGTTCATCCTTAGCGAGACTACAGAATTTAGATCGATCTGCTAACCTGGGATTTTTTTTACTGCTCTTGTGCATTGAATTGTGTTTCGATTTAAATCGAGTTTTCTTAGTAGAAATCAGCAACGCCTGTTCAACTAATGAAGAAAACAATTTTAAAAAAAAACAAATTTATTTAATCTATGGACAAGTGGATGTTGCTTTATGCCGTTCAAAGCAGGGCCGTGTCTAAGGTTCTTCGAGTGTCGGTGCAGTGTTGCAGCAGGGGCAAAGTGCCGTCCGGCAGTCTTACAAATTAGTCGTTTTGCAAAAAACGGTGTTCAATAGGTTAGCCTGCGTCGTTTGTCGGCTGTGGCGAGTTAGTAAGCAAGCACACAACGACGGTGAACTTAGTTAAGTTAATGTTTTCTTACATTTCCTCATTTTACAAAAGGTTTATAGTTTAAGCGGTACAAAAAAAGTAAACTGCACTTTTTGAACACGGATTGCCGCTTGGCACAGTTGTAGTTGGGACCCAGGAGAACATTTTAAGAAGGGGAGCTATTCGAAATTTCCCTTAGAATTCAAGATGGCGGCTTCTTTCAAAATGGCGGCCTGAGGCTATAAAATTCTTATAAATCATCGTATCATCTCGTGTCTGGTGTCGTTTCTATATATTTCGGACTCGAATAACACGAATCTAAGGTCAAAACCAACATTAGATATCACAATTAAGCCAAAAAAGTACTTTTACATTAAAAAACAGCAAAATTGCTATTAAAATTTACCAAAAAGCCCGTCATTTCCATTGCTTGTTTTCCAATTTTTTGTGGCATATTCCTTCATAGCTCTGGATGTTTTCCCACAGTTTTGATTATTATGCATCCATCAGAACCATTTAGAATTATCCTTAGAACTAAAAATGGCGGCTTCTTAAAAATGGCGTCCTGCGTCAAATACATTCATACAAGTTGTCAAGATATGTCACGTCTAGTGTCGTTTATATAATATATGATTTTTTACTCGAAGAACACCAATCTAAGGTCAAGATCATCATAAGACATCAATATAAAGCCAATATGATCAATGTTTTTGCAAAACAGCAAAACTGTTTTTATAAAAGAAACAAAAATTTCTTTTGTCTTCGTTGCTTTTCTTCGGTTTTTCATGGCATCCTTCCTCATGTATCAGGAACAATCAAAAGGTCGAAAATCAAAATGAAGCATGTTTGGTGAGAACGATAACTGAACTGAAGAGTTTGAAAGGAGCTTCAATGCTATGGCTAGTTTAATACATCTATAGCGTCATTCTATGAAGATTGTCCATAAAACAAATGTCGCTATTAGCCTATGCAAAAGATCGACAATCAAAAGGTGGAAAATCACTACAATGCTTAGACAAGACTTCACTTTAAAATGCGTTCAACAACTGAAAAACTGACCTTTATAAACCTGTAGGGCTACCTTAAAAGTAGTGATAGAAGGAAAAATGGAGGGGAAAAGAACAAGAGGAAGACCACGATAGATGTTGCTGGACACGTTGATGACAAGCATTGGTTACCAGAGACTAAAGGAGAAGGCCCAGCGGAGGGAAGAGTGGCGACACTGGACAGCCGTACCTGCCTAGGGCAGAGAACCAGAAGAAGAGAGGCCTACCTTGTTTACCTCTCCCCCTGGGATTCGGGCCGTTGGACATGTAGGTTATTTGTAAAGTTTCGCACCGTTCGAATGCTTTCGTCATGTCAAGTCATTGATTGCTCTTCGCGACGTACATGTATAGTTTCCGACCTAGTAGGCCAATTATATAGGCCTAGGCATAGGCTACATGCGTTTTTCGAGGTTTTTCTAATATTTCGCACCTTGCTCACACATTCCTTTTGACCTAATCAGTTTCGTATACAATCTCCTTTCAACCTCTTCAGTTCAGTTCTCGTTCTCACCAAACATGCTTCATTTTGATTTTCGACCTTTTGATTGTCAACCTTATGATTGTCGATCTTTTCATCGTTCGACTTTTTGATCGTTCGATTTTTCCATCTTCGACCAAATGGTTTCGACCAAATGATTTCGACGAAATGACTTTCGACCAAAATTAATGATAGTAAACCGTGATCTACTGGAGAAGAGAGACGTCTTACGGTGAACTACGTTAGTGAACGATTTGAATATGTGACCCATCTGACCAAACCAGGCGTGTCGGATTTTGTACAAATCGAGTGTCATACATTTTAAACGAATTAAGTTTCTTCTTAAAAATGACACAAATCTTATTAGTCTACCATGTCCCTGTCCAAAGTTATGAGTAAAAATACGGTTCAAACGTTAAAAATTTCAATGACGAAAACAATGCATTTAAAGTTTCCTATGACTCTGGAATGCATGGTTAGTTAGCAGCCATGTTCAGAATATAAATAAATTTGAAACAAATAAACAATTGCATTATAGGACAGAAGAAAGTCTGAGCTATTTACTCATGCCTCATTTGCAATGCTAGCCTTGTGTCGAATATGGCCATTAATGTCAGGAAAGTAAAGTGGACAAGAGGTCGTCCATAAAGGACGTCCGCAGAAAATGACTCACTTTGAACCCCTCCCTCCCCCTTGTCCGCATTTAGCCTCACCAGCCCCCCACCCTATTTGCGTACGTCAGCAGGACAAAGCCCCAAACAATTAGCTTTAACCTTCAATAACTGTTCACATGGAGCACCGGAGCGGGGCATTGATTCTGCAGAATCCACTAGCCTAGCCATGTGGAATAGTCCATAGATTGACTTCTTAAATGCTAGCGTATGGATTATGTTAGAGAAGCTGATAATGCATCCCTCGGGACGAAATTAGGCCCAACAGAGCTGGCAGCGTAGACGGCTGTTGACATGCACTTATGATTCCAATCTGCCTACATATACATTCACACCGTGGTTCAAAAAAGGTAAACTGTTTTTCATATATCTCCAATACTTGATAACATATCACGCTAAAATTTTCAAATTATTTAGAGAATTGGACCAAGAATATGATTCCAAAATTTCATGAGAAAAAGTTGAACGGATAAAAAAGATATGAATCTTTCAACTTCATATTCCGAAATTTCAGTTTACAAGCAATTTTCTGTTAGATTCAATAAAATGTAAGCCAAACTGTTTTTCTTACATCTCTATTGTCTGATGATTAATCATACTAAACTGTTCCCAATATTTAGCAAATTGAACCAAGAATAGGATTCCAAAATATCATGTCATAAATTTGAACGAATAGAAAGATGTGGATATTTCAACTTCATCTCCCGAAATATATATATATATATATATATAACGCTGAGCCTAACAATTTCAGGCCAATAGCAAATGTTTCATTTATGTCCAAAATAATTGATAACATTGTTGCTGCACAGCTTATGAACTATCTGGAAAATATATAGCCTTCTCCCAATAATTTTGCAATGAGCCAAGGGCCATTCCACAGAAACTCTGCTTGTCCGCCTTCTATCTGACATATACGGTGCTATCGATAGATCCCAGGTTACTCTCCTCTCACTGTTTGGCGTAAGCTCTGCATTTGACACTGTTGATCATGACATCCTCTTGCAGCGTTTATCGATTTCCTTCGGCCTTTCTGGAAACGCACTTGATTGGCTTGCTTCCTTTCTGCAGGACCGCTCCTTCATGGTAGCTTTTGGATCCACTAAGTCCTCATGGGTCCCTGCTCCAATTGGTTTGCCTCAAGGCTCCGTTCTTGGACCCCTCCTTTATATAATATACACTGCCGATCTGGGTTCCCTGCTGAGAGCTATGGATGTCCACAGCCAATCTTATGCTGACGACCTGCAACCTTATGTCCACTGTCTGGCTTCTCTCTTCTTTAGCGAATGCAGTTCGCATCAAGCCATGCCACCGCGGCGGGACCCTCGGCAAGATGTAGAGCCTGGAGTCCTCCCGGAAAACGAAGAAGGCGGCACTCGTTCACAATGTGCGACATCGTCTGTCTTTCTCCACAGCAGCACAGTGGATCATCAGCCTGTCCCCATCTCACCAGATTCGCTGCGCAGCAGCCTTGATCCGTGCGGAAGCGTGAAGACATAGGACATCCACATTGTGAGATTCTGCCAAGGTACCGATGAGCGTACGCTTGGCTGCCGACAGGCCCTCGACATTGAGTTGGAATATCCGTAGTGATGGCCCAAGGGCTTGAAAGTCCCCGAGCACATCTGCACCTCGGCTTTGGCTTGATGTGTGACCGAGATTCATCGTTGAAGGTGAATTCGGTCCTGCTGGTAGGATCATTAGCTTCACCAACTGCACGCAGTTGGGTACTGACGGGAGGCGCGACGTGAACGCTGATCCTTTGCCTCCCTGTCTGGCGATCCATGCTGACCCAGCGGTTGGAACAATAAGCCAGACTATCGTAATCCTGCAGTCCTGGATGTCCTCAAATCGCCGGCGCCTTAACCCTAATAAGAGACTCAGCTTATCTGGCTTGGAACCCCAACAGCTTTCTAAAACTGATTTAGCTTCCCTATCCTTGAAATAACCACATTTCACGTTTTTCACTTCAGTCCGGAATTTGGGAGTCATCCTTGACCAGGAACTCACATTTACACGGCACATTAACCTTCTAAGTCGCAGCTGTTACTACCAGCTTCGGCAGCTCAAGGTCATTTCTCACTCTTTGACTCCTAGCGCAGCCTCAACACTTGTTCATGCGTTTGTAGTTTCACGCTTGTACTACTGCAGTGCCATATATACGGTGGACTTCCAGCCTGTCGGGTGGGGCCCCTAAATAGGGTCCTGCGCACTGCTGCCCGCCTCATAGGCCGCATTCCTAAGTTTGGCCGAGTCTCCAAAGGTACATGCGGGATGTACTCCACTTGCTCTCGGCCTTACCCACAGCGCATTACTTACAGAATTTCCGTCTTGGTCCGGCGCAGCTTTGAGGGTTTGGCTCCTTTATAACTTGCAGGAGCTCTGTTGCTTGACCACGCATGTTCAACGCCGCTGCTCTCTCCGCTCAGCTGCACAAGCGGAACTGCAATAAGGCAGCGCCGTGATTTCTCCGTGGCTGGCCCTGTGTAATCGCACCTTCTTCATTCAGTTATTAGCAAATTACCGCCATTGTTCCCATGTTGACCTCATAATATTATACGAGGAGACTTTCAAAGTTATACCTAGATTCTGTAAAACACCGAAACCGACGGGTTATCAAAAGACAAATTAATAAGCGTGGGAAAATAGTTCTACATTCCCTTTATAGAATGGCATAGTTTGTTTTTCTTCTACAATAAATTATGGGTACGATATATTAGTCGACAAACAAGGGGTTGCATCCACCCTCTGGATCTTCGGCTATTTCGGGCATAATGTTTGAATGGTGTGGGACATAATAATCACACACAGGTAGCCAATAAAAATCATGATCGCCCAAAAACAAAATGGCCTAGTTATTATCGGCCACCGACAGTTGGCCATGTTTCTAAAAGTAGGCATGTTTTAAAAAGTCGCTTAGGGCCCGAACTCGGCAATAAGCTGCTAAATAAAAGTTTCTTATTTCAGGTTCAAGGCGGCACTTCAAGCGTTATAGGCTAATCACAACTAATACAACTGAGTTAATATCTGGAGAACGCTTTCAGATATAATATGAATAAGCTGGTGCCCCGCGCTTGGCTTTCTAGTAGCGCTTTAGACATTTCGAGTTTACGATTACGAGATATCGGGTATCGGTGGATGATTTTTTGTACTGAGCGGTTTTGTCCTTGGGCGATTATGACGAAGGTGTTTTGATGGGGTCATTTTTACAGGGCTATTTTGACGGGGTGCCCATCACACGCTTTGCTTCAAAATGGGTGTAAATGAGCACCCTAAAGTTGCCAAAATATAAAATGTTTATTCCTTATGAAACAAACTTCAGCTTATAAAACCTATGGATGGTTATCACATCCCCTCTGGTTGCCCGATGCTTAAGATATTAATCAAACCAAGCTCATTTCGAGTTCATCATCATCATCGTTATCCGTGGGTTAACAACCCTTAGGTGTCCAATGCACACTTTATCGTTTCCTTCCAAAGTCCGCGGTCCTGCGCTACGCAGATCTGCTTAAGCTATAAATGTCTTGATTACACCACTCTTTGATGTCATCTATATCCACTCTCTGTTTGGTCGTCCTTCTTCCATTGCCATCCATAATTCCCAGCATCACAGTTTTATTTTTCTGTCATCCTCCATTCTGCATATATGTCCGAATAAACTAAGTTTCCTCCTCATTGTTTTCTGCATTAGGTCTTCTTTTATATTTAGCCTGCTACGAACCTCCTTAAGTTGTTTGTAACCTTCATTGTCCAGATGCAATATTCTTCTATTCTTCTATAGCAATACATTTCGAAGGCCATGCAGTACCTTATCTCGATCCGTCCTCGTGATAGTCCATGCCTCACATGCGTATAGTGCTGTGCTGAACACACATGTCATTAGGACGTTCAATTTAGCCCTGTAACTTATTTGCTTGCTGCTCCAGATGGTGTTCAGTCCTGCCATAGCTCCTTTTGCTTTTACTATTCTTGTCTTTATTTCTTTGGTGCAGTCGTTATTCCACGTCAACAGGCTGCCCATGTACACAAACTGTTTTACATTTTCAATCGTCTGAGTCGGACCTTCCTTGTCTATTGTTTCTCTCCCAAATATCATTGTTTTTGTTTTGTCCAAATTTATTCTTAGCCCCAAGGGCGTAACTTTCCCCCAGAAAGTGGTGGTGACTTTTCCTATGCTCACTTCTCTTCCTTTTTCTCTTCTCTTGTCTTCCTCTGTTCCTTCTCCTAAGTCCTAACGCGAATTTAATATACTATACAGGCCATGTCCTACACCTTATATAGGTCACCCGCAAAGTAGGAGAGAGAGTACATGTTTACATTTTGATATGCAATCCAATAGTTTTTTTAACATAGCGTCGAAGCCTCGAGACATGTTATAAGGATGGTACGGCTGCTAGGCCTACTGTGCCTCTCTAATGAACATAGTTCTAACCTCTATGCTGATCTACTGACAATAGACGATTTTGGTAGGGCCTGCCAATAGTCATTAGCAACGTTTAATTTTTGCCATTCCGTGACACACACAATCACTGGATATGCCATTAGGCCAAGCAAGTCACAAGTCGTTGTGCAGGCCTATGCGCGATAAGTTTTGCATCAGATTAATTTAAGGTCTACAGACTACTGAAAATAGCATTCAAATCATCAAAAGACAAATGACTTATATTTAAACATAGACTCAATTTCAAGAAGAAATAAATTGTTATTAACTGCCAATTAGCTACCAAAGTCGTAGAGCTCTGCACACGTCATGTTAAAGTCAGCATGACTATAGTTAAGTGCGCGAAAATAACAACAATAACGTGGATATCTACACCAAAATCATCCGCGACACGGGACGCAAAGGTCCGATTACGGTCCAGTCGAATCCTGGACGGATGGCAGTCATAAATTATTGTAGGCCCTAACTGTAGTAACTGTAGTTAGAGGCTAGAGCTGACAGCCTACCACAGAAAAACCATACAATGCATACACAATTCTAACCTTTCGCTGTCTCTTTACAGGCTTTACCATGAATCGATCCATTTTCCATGTGAATTTGATAATGAACTTATTGAGACCTTTTAAAAAAACTGTGAAAGCGAATCTAAACCATAACGGACCTGAGATGAACAAATGTGGTGTTTTTGTCTCCTCCCTCTCTGAGAAAGACCACACAGAATGCTCTATATTATAATCTGTATAATTATGTCACAGACACAGCTGTAGGCTATTGAAGATTAATTAGATGTTCGCTATCTAATCTCTTTGATCGACCACGCTTAATAGGGCAATATAACGCGCGTCAAATTCCTCATCAAATCATCCCTACTCCGGCTTCACAGCAAATTTATCTGTCAACGACCAACTATAGCCTACATCACGTTATTGTTTTAAGTTGAAACAGGCCCAGAGAGTGGGAAGGAATTCCCCCCTTCTCTCCTCAAGACCTACAGCCTCGAATAAGGTCGTGTGAACATAGCACACACTGCGAATAGCTCTATAAGCATGCATTACCGCCATTGAGTTAATAAGTAGGAATAGCCTATAGGCTATACGGTAGACAGCCAAATGATTTCACATGTAAAAAAATATTTTTTCAGTTCCAAAAAGTGGTGGTGACTGTCACGCCCACTTTCAAAAGTGGGCGTGACTGGACACCACCGTCACAATAGAAAGTTACGCCTATGCTTAGCCCAGCCCTTTGTGCATCTTTTGATGCGAGTTAGGCCTACTCAATAGGCTATTCTGCATTAAACACGATATTGCTTACAGTGCGTTGCGATGCATGATATTAATTTTTGTTATGGTGAACATTTCTATTTTTATCTTAATTTGATAGGGTAATTTTGCAATTGAGAATGTTGTAGTCATTTGTATGACGAAAAACTTTGCAGGATGCTCTTCTGAAGCCAGAGCTGAAAGCGAAAAGCGAGAAATTGAAATAAGAGAGCATGTTTTCTCAATCAGGTAAGAAACAAATTCAATAATTCAATCAATTAATCAATCAATCATATAAATTTATACAACTCCCTTACTGATCTCTACTCAGAGGCACTCCCAACCCAAACGTGGTCGAAAAACAGTCTTGAGAAGCCGATAGAAGGAGTCAGCAGAGCCACGGGGAAGCGAGCGGAGAGCCGCAGGGAGGCCATTCCAGATAGTTGGACCCACCACGGAAAATGCTTTTCGTTGTATGATAGTGGTACAAGAAAATAGGGACAAGAAAGTCACGACGGGCTGTGGGCAGCTGAGCGCAGCGAACGGCGGCCCAGAGAAACGGAGACAGAGGTAAATAGCTCGCATAGGTAGGGTGGAGCTTGAGCCAGGACGCAGTGCCAATCAATAGACAACACTCTACAGGGTGGGCAAAAAAACCTAAAGTCTTTTGGCAATATCTTGGCCAGAAGTGAGAATTTCAAAATGAAATTGTACAGGCTGAAAGACAATTCATAATTACACATGATGGCCAGATTTCATCAAAATATCAGATATTAAAAAGTTATATTACTTGGTGTTTAGGGCCAGCACCTGTATCTTCTAAAAATATCCTGACCTTAATGCATATAAACTGTCGCAGTATCCTTGGTAAACTTAATGAGGTTGCATATTTACTCGAGCATGTATCTGCCGATATACTGGCAGTTTCAGAAACTTGGTTAGACGAATCTTCGGTAAATCTAGTGCATATCCGTGGCTACAACTTTGTACATAAATGTAGAACCACCGGTGAGGGTGGTGGGGGTGTGGGTCTCTTCATAAAGGATAAAATTGACTATCGGCCATTGGAAGATAAAGACAATTGCTTACAGCACGCTTCATACGAGACCCTATTTCTTAGATTCCCTCAATCGAATGGTTCTTATTTTCTAACTGGTGTGGTATACAGACCGCCAAACCAGGATCTTGAAATTTTTAATAATGAATTCGGTCAATTAGTGGATTCTTTAAATTAAAAAAATAAAGACATTTTTATATTGGGGGATTTTAATATCGATCTGTTGAAGGCGCACGTGCATGCACAGACGGATTACTTCTCAGATATGATGTTATCTCGTCATCTCTTGCCGGTTATTAATCAACCAACTAGAGTTACTGTTTCTTCATCGACCCTGATAGATAATATATTCTCCAACAGACCTTTTAAAATTGTTAAA
Source organism: Lumbricus rubellus (assembly GCA_945859605.1). NCBI lineage: Eukaryota > Metazoa > Annelida > Clitellata > Crassiclitellata > Lumbricidae > Lumbricus > Lumbricus rubellus. The sequence continues at coordinate 2,879,078 of OX243817.1, forward strand.
TCAGTTATACTGATCTCCGACTTGTCTGATCATCTGCCAATAGTAACATGGGTGAATGCTGATCCTATACTTAGCCATAATACATCTGCACCTCCTTCTACCCGTTTAATAAACGATAAATCAAAGGATCCCTTTAAAACACTTTTGTCCCAAATTGACTGGAGTGAATTTATGGCTTCTTGTGCGGGAGATAATCCTGATGATGCATATGATCAGTTTCTATCATCCATCACTACTGCATATAATTCAGCTTTCCCTGTAATACGGACAAATGGCACTTCAAAGAAAAAATTCCACAACCCCTGGATGACACCGGCACTTCTTAAATCTTGTAATACAAAATCAAAATTATATGTCAAATTTATCAAGCAGCCAACTTCTATAAATAAAAATAAATTTATTACATACCGAAACAAATTTAGAGCTTTACGTATAAAAGCTGAGAAAAATTACTATCATTCAGAATTTGCAAAATATGCGAATAATCTTAAAAGAACGTGGCAACTTATTAGAACGCTGACTAATGCAAAACCACTTGATAACGTAATTCATTGCCTAAGTATTAATGGAGAGAAAATTACTAATCCGGAATTATTAGCTGAAAAGTTTAATAACTATTTCTCGGGTATAGCACAAGAGCTCAAAGATAAAATTCCTCTGTCCAGCAATTCCTTTGAATCATATCTAAATCCTGCCGTTTTTGGTTCTTTTGGAATACTGCCAACCTCTCCTGCTGAAATAATTGCACTGAGCCGCACTTTGAAAACAACGCATAGTCCGGGACATGATGACATTCGTCCAGATCTAGTAAATCCCATTATTGAAGTAATTGCCGAGCCTCTGGCCGCTGTTATTAACTGTTCCCTAACCTGCGGCAGTGTACCACTCTCCTTAAAAATTGCAAAGGTTGCACCTATCTTTAAGCAGGGACAGAAAGACAGCATAGTTAATTTCAGACCAATATCCATTCTTCCGTATTTCTCCAAACTATTTGAAAAAATAATGTATATTAGATTATATGACTATATGTTGAAAAAAAATACTCTGTATATATCACAGCACGGATTTCAGCCAGGACATTCGACTGCAATGTCACTATTACACATTCAAGATAGTATATCCGCAGTTATAGACCGCAAAGAGTTTGCTATAGGAGTCTTCGTCGACGTAGCTAAGGCTTTCGACACGATAGATCATGCCATATTATTTAAAAAACTTGAAAATATAGGAATACGTGGCATTGCCCTAGAATGGTTCATGAGCTCCTTTCAAGATCGTAAGCAACAAGTCGTCTGCAATGGTGCTCTCTCGCAGTTAAGATTAATTAAATATGGAGTTCCTCAGGGATCAATTCTTGGACCCCTACTCTTTTTAATATATATAAATGATCTTCCTAACGCCTCAGCCGTTCTACAATTTGAAATTTTCGCTGATGACACAAATATATTTATTTCTAATAAGTCCTTTAACCAGCTGTTTTATCTTATGAATCAAGAACTAGCTAAAGTTACTGACTGGTTTTATGCTAATAAACTATCTCTAAATTTGACTAAAACTAATTATATTCTATTTTGCTCTCATCGAAAAAAGATCCCATCAACAATCAACGACATTGTTGTTGATGGAATCCCTATTCCTCGTGTAACTTCTGTTAAATTTCTGGGTACCTATCTTGATCAATTCCTGACATGGAACGATCATATAAAGCACATCTCTCAAAAAGTAGCAATGAACATTGGTATTATGACTAGAATAGCCTACTTGTTGCCCACCCAAACACGTCTTAATCTATATTACTCTCTTATTCATCCATACCTTACCTACTCTAACATGGTTTGGGCCTCGACTTACCCTACAAGACTAACAAGATTGAATAAGTTGCAAAGAAGATCTATGCGAGTGATTGCCGGTACTCAACAATTGATGTCTACCGACGAAGTATTTAAATTGTACCGTGTTCTTAATATTGAACAGATTAGGAAAATGCAAACTTGCGAATTTATGTTTAAATATTTTCATAATCAATTGCCTAGGGTCTTCACTTCAATAACTATTTTACTGCTACGTCCATCCTAAACCCCTATCCCGTGCGTTCTGCTGCAAATATATGAGTACCTTTTGCTAGGACTAATTCTAGAATGTTCTCGTTAAAATGCTCTGGTCCCCGCACTTGGAACGATATACCCATCACCATACGTAATTTAACTAATATCTCGCTCTTTAAAACAAGACTTCGATCACATCTTGTCACACAGGTTGTTGTCTACTATGTCTAGCGCTCGATTGTCAACTTAGATTAACTTTAGTTAACTAGTTAAGTGTTAATGCACACTTGTATTTCAATCCTACGTTTGCCATAATTTATTTCGTTGTTACAGGTGGCCCACTAGCGGAACCTAGGTTCCTTAGGGTCATGTCCTTTTGATCCCTTGTAGGTACCCGGTAGTTTACTTTAAGCTGTACTTGTGGTTTTTTGCTGTTACTTGGGTTTCAATAAAATTTATGGTTATGGTTATGGTTATGGTTTTGACGATTCAAAAACGTAACGCAACAAAAAGTAGCAAAAAACGATTCTATTAAGTCACATCTCAAATAACTGTTGTCAAATGAACTTCATAGTGTTCCATAACTTGTATTCAATATGCCCACTGCCAGTGCCAAAACTTCATTTGAGTCTCTTTGCAAAGTTCTTGATAGCCCCGTTGATGCGTTCCAAAGACAAATCTTCCCATATCAAATCCAATACGCCCATCAATAATATTAATTCTCTTAACGCTCTTGGTTTTGACTGAAGATTGTGATATTTCTCCAGCATAGCTCTCCGCAATTCATTATCAATCCATCGGGTTCAAATCCAGAGATTTTGGTCCAAGAATCGACATTGAGCCGACATACAGCACATAGGCTACATACACTGGGCCTAAATGTAAACATACGGGGGTAATGGCGGGGTATTGTATTGTACTGAGAACAATGGTCGGGGCAATGGCGGGGGGGGGGCAATGGCAGGGCGTAATGGGCCGGTGGGTAATATCCTGTTCTCGCTCAGCTACTGCGAATTGATCATAATATTATCGTGATCTGGAACCTACACTATTCCAATATACCTGGAGAGGCTTAGCATTATATTTCCTTCTTAGTAGTCTTGATTGAAAGTAATTGTTATCACGCTGGTACATGTTGAAAAAGTTTCAAATGGTGGCACCAATAGGTCCAATACCAGGAACCAATCAAATCAGTTTCGGAAAGTCAGTCTGCTGGAAAATAGAGCAGTCGATGGTGGATGAGCTCACTTAAAAGGGCGTCGAGACAATTCGGAGCCGGACAATTTGGAGACGGACATTTCGGGTCGGACAATTCGGAGACGGACAGTTCGGACCCGGACGATTTGAACCCGGACAATTCGGAGTGCATATAAAAAATATTGCACTCCTGAGAGACGATTACGGTGATGAAACTTTTTTCATCTCTGGTATAAAATAATCATAATTATGGCACCAAACAAATGTCTGATCTTCTAAAATTAATTCAATAACTGAAAATAAGAAACTGAATGTCACCCCTCCTTATATCCGAGCGTTGACCTCACCAGTCTCTTCGGTAGCTTCTATATTTCCTCAGTGGCCTAAACCTACCCCTACTGATTTAACTGATTCGAATCTACTGTCTAGGTAAAGTTCTACAGTAATTCCTTATTCTACTTCAACGACGACGATGATAGGTTTTCCAAAGTATATTATCATCAACTTCAACATAAAACGTAACAGCAGCAAACAACACGATAATGTCTATCCTTGCATTATCATTGCAACAACGACTCTTCTCTACTACAACTAAACAGCAACTACTACAGTTATCACAGCCTAAACTCGTGACTCATTTCTCAGACGCTCATTCCTTCTCTCAATCCGCCGTCTTCCAGACAGTCGTTCAGACACTCTGCCAGACAGTTGTCTCAAAACTCGCGCCTCAACACACCTGTGCACTTTGGCCCGATTCGTCGCTGGCGTACACGCGACCGACCGGCCGCTGTACTAGGCCTACATAAAATACGCTTACATTACCTCTTTCCTTTCTTTTAAAGAGAGCTAATTATCTTTAAAAATTAGCGAACGTCCATTAATTATACAATACCAACAATTCTTACACTAAATGCATCATAAAATATCTTACACTACAATCTGGATAAACAGTCAGCTACTACATTCAGCTTTCCTTTCTTATAGTTCAACAGAATGTCAAAATTTTGTAATGATAAAGACCATCTGACTAACTTAGCAGATTTCGACATTGATTCAGTCAAATAAACTAAAGGATTGTGATCTGTAAACACATTAATCTTAGATCCAATAACAATTTCTTTCAATTTGTTTAAAGCCCATATGATTGCATAGGCTTCCTTCTCAATCGTCGCCCATCTCCTCTGGGTATCTGTCAGTTTCTGACTGATAAATGAAACGGGACGTTCTATCCCTTCGTTGTCCACTTGTGACAGCACAGCTCCTACAGCAAAATCGCTGCTATCACAATACAAATTAAATGGTTTACCAACCTCAAACATATATAAAATCACATTTGATAAGACAATCTCCTTAAGTGAATCAAAGGATTTCTGATGTGCATCAGTCCAAACAATATTCTCAGGTCCTTTCTTGATAGTTAGATCAGTTAATGGCTTAGCAATTTCTGCAAAATTACAAATAAACTGTCTATAAAATCCAAAAAATCCTAACACCTGCTTCACTTGCTTCTTCGTTTCAGGGTTCTTTAAATTAATCAAACTTTCTATCCTATCTGGATTCATCATCTTTTTCCCTGATCCTATGAGGTGACCGATGAATTTCACCTCACTCTTACCAAACACACATTTCTTCAAGTTCAATGTCACATTATGCAATCTTATTTGTTTCAAAAACAATTCTAAATGTCTTAAATGATTGTTCCAGTCATCAGAATGTACTGCAATGTCATCCACATACGGTTCAGTAAATTCATTAATCGGTTGCAAAATCATGTTAATCGCTTTTACAAAAGTCCGTCCAGAGTTAATCATGCCGAATGGTACACGTGTAAACTCGTACAGTCCATTGTGTGTAACAAAGGCGGTTTTCCATCGATCGCTCTCCTTCACAGGACAAGTCCAGTATGCGCTGCGACAGTCCAAGACGGAAATAAACTTGGATTTCCCGACTTTGCTCAAGACATCATTGACGATCGGCATAGGATATCGACAATTTTCAGTAAAGGAATTGATGTATCTGTAGTCACAAGCCAGTCTTAAGGATTCATCCTTCTTCTTGACAATTACAAGTGGACTTGCCATCTTGCTTGATGACGGTTGAATGATGTTTTCTTTCAGCATCTCTTGTATTTGTTTTTCCACTTGTGCGCGGTATATTAGTGGTATACGATATGCCATGAACTCCTTCTCTCGAAAGTCCGGTTTTAATACCACCTCGTGTTCTACTAGCGTACATAGTCCAGGTTTGTCCGAAAATCTGTCTGCGTAACGATTCAGTACATCCAGCAACTGCTTCTGTTGTTCACTCGTTAAATGTCCAATTTGTTCATCATCCAGCTGAAGTGATTTCTGTTTCGTCTCTGAATGATCTTCTTTCAATGGTATCTCTACCACTGATCCAAATTCATCGTCCTCTTCCACGATAAGACCACATGATAATGTTCTTGTGATGAACTTTCTCATTTTGTTAGCATGCACAATTCGTCGACCATTTTCATTCATGTCCACGAGATATGAATATTTAGATCTTCTTTGTAAAACAGTACATGGACCATGCCATCGTGAGATCAATTTGTTGGTTGATGTTGGATATAGTACGATGACGTTTTCTCCAAGTTCGAATTCTTTATCCTTTGCTCTCTTGTTATATTGGCTGGCATACTGTTTTTGTTTCTCCTCAGCACAACTCTCAGCGAATATCAAAGCTTTCTCCATGTCTGCTCTTAAATTCTTTAAATACTTTGCCGGTTGTACTCCAATGTTCGGTGGTAAATTTATTTCCTTTGTCCAGCTTTCCTTTAAGATTGTTAATGGTCCTCTTGGCAACTTTCCATACACCAACATGTACGGTGCCACTCCGGTCGTTGCATTAGGCACTTCTCGCAATGCCCAGACGGTAAATGGAATGATCTTATGCCACTGCCTCGGATTTTCCACAATGACATGATGAACCATCTTCTTGAACGTTTGGTTCCATCTCTCCACTAATCCTGCGGCCTCTGGATGTCCTGGCGAATCGAATCTTGGACAGCATCCCATCAACTTCAAGAATTCTCTGGTTAAACTGGCTGTAAAATTCGTCCCTCTGTCACTGGTAATCACAGACGGCACTCCCACATCCATGAATAGCTTCATCAACGCTTCACATACAGCTTTAGCAGTCAATGACTTCAGCAAAAAGATTGTCGGCCATCTTGTACATGAATCCACTATGCACAAGCAATATTTATGTCCTGCTGCTGACTTCGGTTCGATTGGTCCGACCACGTCCATTGTCATTCTCCTGAACGGTACATCTTCTCTTGGTATTGGTGTGATCGGCACTCGATCCATCACCAAACTTCGTGCTTTCAACTGGCACTTGACACATGATTTACAAAACTTTACCACATCTCGACGCATCTTTGGCCATACGAAGGACATCTTAATTCTTTCTCGTGTCTTCTCTTCTCCCAAGTGTCCCCCAAATACTGATTCGTGTGCTAGTTCCATCACTTGAATTCTTCTCTCTTTCGGCAACACCAACTGGTACACCAATTGATCCAGCATTTGATGTTTCTTATACATCAACCCATTCACCACGCTAAACTCTGATCCCTTGTCTTCAGCTATCTTCCACCACAACTTCAATGACTCGTCATTTCTCTGTTGCTCTTCAAATTTCTTTGCATCTTCCAACTGTCTTTCATCATCCGTATTCTCCATGAACAATTCTCTCATGCTCGTATCCATTTCTACATCACTTCCAGAATCTTCCCTATCATTTCGTTCACATGCAGCCATCTCTTCTTCATTTTCATTGTTCTCGGATGTTAATCCTTCTTCTTCTTGAATACTGTGTTCATCTTCGCTTTCAGTGTCATCATCTAGCAAACTTTCATTTAGCCGTTCCTCTTCTTCGTCTTCGACTTCTGTTCTCCGACTCTGTGCTCTTGTAGTCACGTTCGCTTGTAGTTCTCCTTGTAACATACTGATTGGTGGAACCTCTTTCAGTTCTGCAATTATCTCTGGATGTAGCAGGAACTTTTCTGGATTTTCTTTACACAGTTCTGCTGAAATGCTGGCACACACCAACGTCAAATATGGCGCAATATTTATTTTCCTGTCCTTCAGATCTTCTCCTACTGTCTGACCACTCATTCTCACATCAATCTTCACTAACTTAGCTGGAATAGGCTCTCCAACCACACATTGCAAATGTACTCTGCCAATCTCTTCTACTTTCGCTCCTTTCAGTAGTTCTTCATTGATCACGGGTATCTCTGTCCCAGAATCAACCAATGCTTTGACTTGCACAGGATGTCCACTGTTATTGTTCCCACGTATTTCTACCGTCACCTGCTGCAATGCAATCTTCTTTATAAGTGAACCATCATCTTTACTTTGTATTATAAACCGTGGTGTACATTTCATCACCGACTTCACTTCCGTTTCTCGGTCATCAGGTTCTTCTAGATCATAAGGTGCATTCATTACTTGGATCTGGTTTACTCTAAGATTTTCTGCACTCTTACTAAAGCCCTTTCTCAGATTTGCCGCTCCTGGTGCTTGGCAGTGTTTTATTAGATGTTTGTCTGACTGACAGTTGTGGCAACGTTTCTTGACAAAACCTCTTTGCTCCTGGTTCTCCCACTTGTTGTACGGATTGTATGCTGTATTGCCTTCCGTTGGGCGTCCCATCGGTGGAGTTCGATTGTAGGCTTGTCTGTCCCACGTTGACTGTTTTTTATCTTGCCACCACGGCTTTCCAGAGAAATTATCTTTCTTGCCATCACTACCTTTGGCTTGGCTTCCAGTTTCTTTGGCAGTGCTGTTCCACTTGGTCTGCTTTGGATTATTGCCCCATGCGTCATATTTCGGTTTTTCTTGAAATATTACACCAATTCGATTGTTTACATGTATGTCTGCGAGGTCTGCAACATTACTAGCTTCTAAACAGTCTGTACCCTCTTTCGATAAGACAAACTGTAGTGGACCTGGTGGTAAACATTCTTTCAGCTTATCCGCCACTAACAAATCGAACAGCTTCTCGTAGTCTTTGCCCACTCGTCTACTTCTGACATAATAATTCAACAGATTCTTCAATCTTGCCGTAAACATCGTATACGTTTCCTCCACAGTTTTCTTGGCATCCGCAAATCTTGATCTGTACTCACGAGCCGTTAACTTGAATTCTTTCAATAAATGCTCTTTGACGACATCATACTTGTCTAGATCATCAAAAGATACGCGGTTCAATACAGTTCGCGCTCTCGAAGTCATAAGTGGCAATAGCAATTTCACCCAGTATTGTTTTTCCACAGCGAAACTATTGAATGCATTTTCCACTGTCTCAAAATATAATGGCACTTCCATCATATCATACGGCATCTTCGGTAACACGTGCTTCATTGCGTCACCTATCTTCTTAATCTTGGACACCATTGTCTCACTTTCTTTGAGCCTAATCTGTTCTGATACTTCCCGGCTCTTACGATCATCTTCGTCTTTCTTCTTCAGTCGATCTTGATCTTCGATTCTCCGCAGTTCTTCCTGTTCTATCTTCTGTTGTAATAGTTCTAACTGCTTTCTGCGTTCTTCCCTTTCAATAGCCATTTCTTTAAGTTGAGCCTCCTTGATAGCAAGTTTCTTTTGTTCTAACTGCATCTGCTCTTCTCTTTCTCTTTCTGCTTTTTCCAAACTGTCTTTTCCGGCTTGAAATTCTTCCTGACGAATTTCTTCTGCTCTCTCCAGTTCCTGTAAACGCATCTTTTCTTTTTCTTCCTCGCGAGCCTTTTTGTCCTCAATCTGCTGTTTTCGTATTTCTTCATCGCTTTTTCTTGCTTTTTCGTACTCTATCATTAACTCCATCCTTCGTCGTTCTGCTTCGTCACGATCTATTTTCATTTGTTCTAATTGTATCTGGAACTGCTGCCTCTGCATATCTATCTCTTGTTGTCGCAATTCTTTTTCGTCTTGCCTGCGTTGCTCTTCTTTCTCTTTCTTTTCTTGTTTACGTTCCTTCTCCTCTTGTCTACGCTGCTCTTCTTTAGCTTTTTCTTCTTGTCTACTCATCATCATGAATTGTAGCAACGCCTCTATTGACATCGGTGCCTGTGGCTTCTCAACTGGCTTCTCTTCAGTACCACCAACCGCACCTTCTTCTTCCGCGTCTTTCGCCCAAACCTCCGCCAACGATCTCATCAAATGTTCCCTCGACATCTGTCCGACTTCTTCTGCATCTAGACCTGCTTCGATTAATAATTTTATTATTCTTTCGGAAGCCATCTTCTTAATAGCCGCTTGCTTTTGCTCTGTAAGTTTCTCCATCTTACTTCTTTACTTCACTGTTGCTATTGCTTCTTTTATAGACAAGCAAGTTTTTCCTACCTTTCCGTCGTTGAGTTGTCGTTTCTCACCGTCGATAGATAATCGATGACTCGTTGAATCGACGTCGAATAATTTCACAGCTGGGATAAGATATTTCCGTTCCGTGAAAATTAAAATCAACATCCGTAGTTTCCGTGAAATAGCAAACATCCGTAAATAAGTATCAATCAGTATGGATCAGTATCCGTAGCATCGATAAAAACCCAGATATCGTTCCTTCCGTATTCTCAGGTGAGAATACCAGCGTGTGAAGATAAGCAAAACACAGCGTCAGAAGATCAGAAAATCAATATTCCGAATCCACGTGTAAATGTAGATCGTCAAACAACGTAAATTCGTGTCCAAACTTTCGCAAATTCGTATCCCACCGTACGACACCAAATGTCACCCCTCCTTATATCCGAGCGTTGACCTCACCAGTCTCTTCGGTAGCTTCTATATTTCCTCAGTGGCCTAAACCTACCCCTACTGATTTAACTGATTCGAATCTACTGTCTAGGTAAAGTTCTACAGTAATTCCTTATTCTACTTCAACGACGACGATGATAGGTTTTCCAAAGTATATTATCATCAACTTCAACATAAAACGTAACAGCAGCAAACAACACGATAATGTCTATCCTTGCATTATCATTGCAACAACGACTCTTCTCTACTACAACTAAACAGCAACTACTACAGTTATCACAGCCTAAACTCGTGACTCATTTCTCAGACGCTCATTCCTTCTCTCAATCCGCCGTCTTCCAGACAGTCGTTCAGACACTCTGCCAGACAGTTGTCTCAAAACTCGCGCCTCAACACACCTGTGCACTTTGGCCCGATTCGTCGCTGGCGTACACGCGACCGACCGGCCGCTGTACTAGGCCTACATAAAATACGCTTACACTGAAATTAGTAGGCCCTAGTTAAATTCAGTAAATTATCAAGTTATAGGCGCTTCATTTAGATCAATGTAATTTTCATACCTATATAGGCTCATAGCTTTCATGCCGTCGAGTCAGGTATCAGATTATAATTGGTTTGGACAGTAATACATTTTGGGTGATGGAGATGGGGTAGGCTATGGAAATCTGACCTAAAAGTGGAAGTGCCATCACGAATATTGGCTGCTAAGAATTGTTCGGTCCGAATTGTCCGGTACGATTTGTCCGCTCCGAATTGTCCGGTCCGAATTGTTCGGTTCCAGATTGTCCGCTCCAAATTGTCCGCTCCAAATTGTCCGTCTCCGAATTGTCCAGCTCCGAATTGTCCGGGAACCCTTAAAAGGTCGAGTCCCAATTTTTTTACTGAAATGACGCTAATTAAGATGTCGAGTAAGCTTATAATGAGATCGATGCTGGAGGTGAGTTCCAGCACTATATCTCGGTTCCATTCGGTCATATTGGCCTTTTCGTCCGGTCTTTGATTTGTAGCCTGCCTGGAGTGGAAATCACCCACTGCAACTTTGGAAAAACCAAAGTGGAGGTCTGGTACATAGCCGAAATGTTCGACAACAAAGTGGAAGAAAAACTACAGAAGTTAATCGAACCACATGTCGATCCGTACAAACTAAAGCTCGTGAAGAAGTTTGGCTACCCTGTGTTCAAGCACACTTCACCAGGCCAGAGTATTAGTCTGAAGAGACCAGCAGCTGGCAGCATTGGCGCCTACGTCACCCTGAAAGGTATTCTGCCATAAATAACTCTCTTAACGCAAAAATAAAATCTTTCTCGATGCTACTTTCTTCAATCGACAGGATTTCAAAGAGTGAAACGCCCTTTGATGTTCTCATGATTATTATGCTTCATTAGTATTTAAAGCATGTGTAATGGTGTCATAGTACATTTTTACAACCTTAATAGGCCTATTGGTTACATTGTACATGATTAGTAATAATTGATAAAATAATAGGTCTAGGCCTATACCTACGTCATACTAAAACTTTTATTACGGAGGTTTATATAACGCCATTTCAGGTAGGCACAGGGGCGCAACTAGAAAATTTTCCTGGGGGGTGCTCAGAATTTTTATTGTAAACGCCGAAGATGCAAAGCAGCGAGTACCGAGGTTAGGCCTACGAGGCCAATACTGACTAGGGGGCCTGGGGGAGCGTCGTAAGCTTTCCCCCAGCGGGGTCTGGGGCGCAGACCCAGAAACCAACGTATTTTTTTAAACTTTTGACATCAGCTAGAGCGCGTTTCAGGCTCTTGTTTGACAGCTGTAGGCCTATCTATAGGCAAGCTAGTCATGAACACTTCTGAAAAGCACGGTTTAGGACTTGAAAAATGCCCTTTTCGATTTGTTTAGATATGACAAATGTCTTGGCGGAATTAATAACAAGTGTTTACTCTAGCCCCTCCGCCCCCCCCCCCCCCAATAACCAGTGTTTTATCAAGTCCCTTCTGTGGGAATCGTGGTTTTTTCTAGTGAAAATCGAGCATCTGACGAAATATCTCCACAGCACGTGGCGCTGAGAGGGCAGTAGCTTTGGGAGGGTGTCACGACAACTCGTTCACCGACAACTCGTTCAACGACAACTCGTCCACGGACAACTGGTTCACCGACAACTGGTTCACGGAAATAGAAGCCGGATTATTGAGAAAACACTTGGGAAATAGAAGCTGGATGAAGGTTCTTTATATACGAAATAGGAGCTGGATTTATGAGAAAAAAGTCTAATGGTTTTCTTTCTTAAATGGAAGCTGAATTGATGATTTTCATCATGTGTCTCAACATGCATCCAGCTTCTATTTCAGATAGAAAAAAAACTTGATCCATCTTCCATTTCTTAAGCGGTTTTTCATAAATCCAGCTTCTATTTCACCTGTAAAAACCTTCATCCAGCTTCCATTTTCGAAGCGTTTTCTCAATAATCCGGCTTCTATTTCAGTGGACGAGTTGTCGGTGGACGAGTTGTCCGTGAACCAGTTGTCGTTGAACCAGTTGTCTGTGAACCAGTTGTCGTGGAACCCTTTGGGAGGTGATGTGCCCCTTCACATCAGAAAGTTTCTAATTTCCACACTGCAATGGCAGCATTTTAAGCTGTCGTCTAAAGCAAAAATTGCTATACATGTATATACTATTTTTCAGTGCTGATAGGAGTGGTTTAATCTTCAACGAATATGCTCACAATTATATAAAAAAAATTGAGTTTCCACGTTTATTATGCTACCATTTTAAGATGTCAACTTAGCAAAATAGCTCTATTAATTCAGTGCTGATAAAAAAGAGTGATTTCAGATTTCAACATAGGCCTAGCAGGGAAAGGGGTTTGAGTAGGGGGATGGGCTTCCTCCTCAGCACAGAATTTTTATTTCCACACTGCAGTAGTATCATTTTAGGCCGTCATTTTAACGAAATTTAACATATCATTGCTGAAAGACATGGTGTAAGACTTCAATGCCACTCTCCATTGCTTAATTTTTTAATTTCCATACTTTAATGGTAGGCCTTTAAGCTGTCATCTTAATACAATTGCTCATTTTCAATGCTGATAGTCATAGATTTTATAAATTTTAAATTTAGCCTACTTTAAAATTTTAGAGCGTTGCCTCGCAATTACTTAAAATTTTGTGATTTGCACAATGCACAGTGCACCGTGACTTTTAAAGCTGTCATTTTTACAAACAAACTCATGATTTTAGTGCTCAGAGACGTTATAAAAATTATAAGATTTCAATTAATGCCCCTTCCATCGTAGAAGAATTTTTATTTACACATGCTGTAATGACAGCATTTTAGCTTGTTGTCGTAACAAAATTGTTCATTATGGATAAACAGTGGATTACACTGTAGAAATTTATAATAATATTTATGAAATATTTATGACATATTGGGGATATAAGTATCTCCGCCCCCTTACCACAAACTTTGGGGGCTTATAACTTCAGAAGTTCAGACTGTTGCGACTGTTGCCTCACAGGTTACTTAGGCTACTTCTTCCCTATCGCCCTAAATATCCGCCATGACAGTAAGTTGTGCACATTATAATATAGGCCTAGTTACCCTAGTATGAAATAAGATCATGGTAGGCCTATTATATGGCAGTTTATGTAATTCAATCTAATAAACAGCAACTAAAAACTACTATCATTTTGTCAAATATTCTGGGTGAAAAATCATTTCTGGACGCTTTCGCCGCAGAAAATGTCTAGATCAAACATAGCTGACTTTATATATTTGAAGGAAAACAATAACTATAGGCCCAAATAAAATAGCACACACGGTACTATCAATTAAGTCGTAACATATTATCAATAAATTGGTGAGACACTGTAATGTAAAGGCACAGGCGTATCGCTATTAATGCTTATAATTGATCACTAGACAAATTCTCGAGACCAAAACAAACTCAGGTAGACCAGCTAAACACTGAAATCTAGTGCTTTATGAACCACGAATTTGACTAAGATTATAATACAGAAAATTGAAGGAACTTGCTTGATTGTGTACCGATAATCTGAAAGACTGAAATGCCGAAAGATCCCCTACCCCCCCCCCCCCCCCCCCCCCCCACCCTCACCCACAAAAACTCATCGGATTTGGAAAAATTGCGTGGGTCACCTTTTGAGCCCTGGGGGGTGCTCAAGCACCCCCCAGCACCCCCCTAGGTGCGCCACTGGGTAGGCAACTCAAAAGTGCCACTTCGGCTACGTCATCATCGTCACAAACCTTGAAGGAGCGCTATATCAAATTTTCAGTAAAATCTCAGTGATCAGTGGCTAAACGAAAGTTTCGCAGTGGTTTATTGCAGTTGTCCTGGACTTAGTGCACTTTTGGCGTGCGTTTGGTGTCATGCTATATTTATGAGTCGGGAGGTGACATTTGTTGTCGGTCTACTCTTAGTCTCTTTTGTACAGTGCCGAGCCCAGTCGTCAGGGCCTATGGCGACTGGAACTAGGAAATCTTGGAGTCGATGAGAAAACGGTGGCTATGTCCTTAGACTGGGATCGCTAATCATTCATGGAGATGTTTTGGAGTAGCTGTGCGACTGAAGACAGTTGGCCTACATTATAGCCTAATTTATAAATGGTGCTTAACTATAAAGGGCGTAACGATGCTTCACAGAAACGGTGGTGACCTCTTTGTAGGCTCATGTAATCGGACTCCGATAGCATGGGACAAAACATCATGTAGAATGTAGTCCTATAATAATTTCATTTGTGTCGTCCCTGTTTCGCGTGTTCAAAGAAAACTAAAAGCATCTCCTGCCAGAACTTGCAACCTTTCAATCACAGTTTTTATCCAGGCACGAGTAATTTGTCATCTTAATTAGGTTGTCTGGAATTTGTAGATGAAGACGACGAGTCTGTGCTTCATGCTCTTGTCTGCGGACATGGTAAGGCTGCCGGAGACATACTTTGTTTCAATGATGATGCAGGTGAGCCGATCGGCGAAGTGAAAGTGGCAAAAGATCATACACGAAAACGCTGCATTGCCTATAGTGATGTTGAAAATCAACTTACTAACAGCATTGATGTTGGACTGGTCTTGATGCGTGAACAGCAACTTAACAACCACATGACAACGGTGACGACGAATAATTCGGAAAGAATTCAGCTGGCCAGTGCTGAGGCGGCCATTCATCCCCGGGAATTAGATGATGATCAGAAAGTAATGGTTTTCAACAGTGGCAACAGGCAAGGCGCAGTGCGTTACCAGAACTACAACAGTCGAAATCCGCAGAAGTTCGGAATGATTGGAATAGCGCAAACACTTGGAGAGGAAATGCAAGCAGTCCACGGTATGAATGAGAGTGGAACGCTGGTCGCTGCTTGGCCACCTTACCAAGAAAATGGAGTTAAACTTGTGAAGGCAGTTGGGATGTTAGTTGGAATTGAAGAATTCGAGCCATCATCCGAGAGTATATCACTGGCAGTGCCTATTGTCACAAATATCCAGGAGCTCATAGAAGATGAATACTGTGAAAACAAAGAAATACAGTTTGTATAAAATCGTAGTGACACGTGACGTCACGGAATTGGCCGAGTGTTCTACGCATGGCCTAAAAAACATTTTTTCGGATAAATAATTATCAACGACTGTCAGTTTCACTGCATTCTAACCATGGGCGCCCGCACATAGGCCTAGGGGCAAGAGTTAGCACTTGCCCCCCCCCCCCTTGGAAAGTTGAAGCCTATTTTCATAACTGCTACTTTTTGTTTATTAACATGTTTTAATGCACTAAAAAAACTATAATATTATTCATAATAAAAATTATAAGAAAGTGAAACTGAGACATTTATATTAGGAAACCTATATGAAAAATACCCGTGCATGTTCTAAATTTCCTGATTTGCATTTTCAACCTCATGTTACAAAAAACTTTAAGCGTGACCATCGAGTTTTGCCCCTCCTGCAAATATTTCTGCGGGCGCCCATGATTCTAACACATTATATCTAACATGCTATAGGACCATTTACACAACAGTACTGTAGCCTGCTATCTGTACTGTAGCCTGCAGGGCTGTTTTTAAGGAATTTTTAGAACTGCACAAGCCCTTCTTTCTTTTCCCATCCTCCATGGTAAATTTTCCCCACAATACACCAAGTCGCTGGAGACCGACCTTTTTCTATTGGTTTTCACTGCACATAACTGCTTTTACAACTGCACAAATCCATTTGGAACTGCACATTTTGTGTACAACTGCACGTTAAAAAAAGCCCTGGTAGCCTGCTATCTGATACTATTGTTATTATTATTATGTATGTTGCAAATTTATTTGCATTATAGTATGATCAGTGTAAGATGGCGGCCGATTAACAATACGTGAGTCGTGCGACAAAAAAACTAAATTCCTTATTTTTAATGATAAACAGGCACTTAAGCAGGTATAAATATTTCACGATTGAACGGAACTTATTCGTGCATCAAATTCTTGTAGGCTACCTCCGAGTCTTTCTGAAGAAAACTGACCGTCTGAGCGAGAAGCCACTCAGAGTGTAGGCCTACTCGCCTACTTTCCTCAGCGAATTGGAAAACCGAGTCCCATACTCATCCCAATAACGTAGCATGTGACTAACTCACTGGTTCGCTATCATCAGCAATTTGAAACAAATCTAATCTAAATCCCTACTGAATTGCTCACTTTCTTTCAATTTCAGTTTGAGAGTACTCTTCCCCAAAACTAGGAAAGAGTCTAGTGACTAACATCGCTGCCACATTTGCCGTGAACTGCTCTATATCTCGTCTGAGGAATAATTAGCTATATAAATCGGATGGTTTACTATCAAAACCGCGCACACAAAACCGCGCGCACAAAACCGCGCATCACAAAACCGCGCACGCTCATTACCGCGCACGATCATTACCGCGCACGATCATAACCGCATTCAAGTGTTTCAACATGCTTAAAGCTTCTATGTCAGATCTAAAAATACCTTAATCCAACTTCTATTTAAAGCAGTGTCACGAAAACTGGTCTACAGACAACTCGTCAATTAACGACAACTTGTTTACAGGAAACTGGTCTAACGACAACTGGTCTACAGACAACTGGTCCAGCGCTTGAGTAATGACAGCTGGAATATATTATTTTAGAGGTGAAATGAAGGCTGAATTGATGAAAATAACGCATGAGAAATGGAAGCTGGATGATGGTATTTTTAGATATGAAATAGAAGCTGGATTGACGAAAATAACGAACGCGAAATAGAAGTTGGATGAAGGTATTTTTAGATCTGACATAGAAGCAGGATGCATGTTGAAATACTTGAATGCGGTTATGATCGTGCGCGAGAATGATCGTGCGCGGTTTTGTGATGCGCGGTATTGTGTGCGCGGTTTTGTGTGCGCGGTTTTGTGTGCGCGGTTTTGACCGGATACCAAATCGGATTGCAAATTTGTGAAGGGTGACTAGATTTATCAGAATGCAGTAAGTTAGAATCAGCAGCAAATAGCACAAAATACATATAAGGCGACACATTAGATAAATCATTAATATAGATTAAAAATAAAAGTGGACCAAGATTAGATCCTTGATGGACACTGTGAGAAATGAGTCGCAGATCAGAAT
The DNA here is from genome assembly GCA_945859605.1 of Lumbricus rubellus. Lineage (NCBI taxonomy): Eukaryota > Metazoa > Annelida > Clitellata > Crassiclitellata > Lumbricidae > Lumbricus > Lumbricus rubellus. The sequence continues at coordinate 2,896,685 of OX243817.1, forward strand.
TACAATAACAGAAACCGGTTGTGTCAACGCCTTCCCTTACAGCGTGTCCAGTCTCTTCAGAAGCTCTTCTAACGTTCCACGGTAGCCTAGGCCTATCCCTAAATTACTGTACTTTGTATCTAACTGCTAGGTTAAAGGGTCTACAGTTCTTTAACTTGTTTTACTCAACAACGACGAAGAGTTTAATCATATATTATACTTCAGAATCCAGCAGAAACCAAACAACAGCAACGACACGACAACGACAACACTTGCATTATCATAGCAACTAAACGTTAAGACTATCTCTCATCAGTCTCTACCACCACTCATCTCAAACAACTCTCGTCAACTGCTACACCTATCTCTCCTTGAGCGTACAACGTCGCACGTCCTTCATTAAGTCACTCTGTCCCCCTCTCTGCCTCTCTGTCTTTCTCTCCGTCTGTCTCTCTCTCGCTCTTCGCCCACGGCCGGTCGCCGTAACTTTCTCGCGCCAAATTGGCACCTGGCGTATCTCACCTGCACACCGCTGCACAAACAATCAGCCGACCGCTATACACAGTGGCGTAGCAATAGGGCGTGCAACCTGTACAGTGCACGAGGGCCCCCGGTTGTCAGGGGCCCCCCCGGGGGTCAGAGTCAATTTTTTACTTTACGGATATTCAGAATGTATTCAAACCTACATCTACAGCGTACACAGTTACACACCCTGCAGTAATTTTTTGGTTTCATCCGGAATGTCCATGATAATGATTAGGATACCTATTACAAACATATTTAGGCCTACTTATAAATTGTATGTTTTTAAACTCTCGTACCGCACTCTTTCTGTCCCCCAAGTTATGCCTAAGTCTTATTTAAGTGCTGCTAAGCGACAAGTAGCCTATGAGAAAAACGGGTAAAGAAGACCGCCAACATGCAACAAATTTCCGAATTTATGATGCCTGCGGAGAGCGAGCTTGCACCGATGGAGCAGAATCGATCTCCGGTTTGATCAGTGCAGAGGTGGTGGTTGACATGGATATTGACACTGAACCGAGTAGGCCTCGAACTTCAGAGGCTGTGGTAGCTGTTACAAGTGTTACATCACCAATGGATTCAGGCTTGACATCTCAAAAGTGGTGGATATTTTTGCACAAGAGAAAGCGCTCAAACGAGCATTTTAGCATTTCGGATTTAGACCCCCGTATAGGCCTAGTAGGTTAGCCGTAGACTTGATTCAGTTATTTCACACTTGCCAAATTCGTTACATTTTCCCGCTCTTCTAGTCAACAAACCTAACAGCTTGGAGAATTTAAGTATGGGTGATTAATGATTAATACTTCTGGAGATTAAGCAATTTTTGTGATTAGGCCTACTTTTGTATGGTATTCTAGATCAATTTTTCTCTGCTGATATGGGGATGAATATGTTTCAATAGATAAATAATTTCTTAAAATTAAAAAAATGTGGCTAGTTTATTTTCATTTAGCCTAACTTTGGTGTGAAATATGCAAATTTCGTAAAGGAAGCAAGCGTTTTGCACAGTTTTGTTGTTTGAAATCGAATGAGGTTTCAAGCATTTAAGGGGCCCACCACCTAAGCTCTGCACATGGGCCCTCCAAGACCTTGCTACGCCACTGGCTATACACTATATTATATTAGCTCACAGGTTGAAAATGATTTTCAAGATATAGCTAACAGACCATTGTAAATGTGTCCCTCCAAACTACCTAAACTACCAAGGTATTCTGTTTTGATTTCTTAACACATTGAAAAGTAAACTCAAAAGGACATAGTCTCCTCATGAGTGCATATTATATTTAATCAAGCAGCCTGCCTCAATTGGTGAATAAGTCTTCTTTAATATCTACGGAATATTTTCTAAGACAAGTGATTGCCATGATTGACCTAATGTGTCGCCTTCTATGTAGTAACATGTATTTTGCGCTATTTGCTGATGATTCTAACTTAGTTCATTCTGATAAATCTATTGATAACCTGTTCGAAACCGTTAATTCTTAGCTTCACCGAGTGGTTGACTGGTTTCGATCAAATAAATTTACTCTACATGTAAATTTGTATAAAACCAACTACATGTACATCCTCTTCAGATCGCATAAGAAAAAATTACCCAAAAGAACTTCCTATTCTACTGATTGAAGGGACGGACTCCTGCCACTCAAGTTGCATCCACAAAAATGTTTGGGCGTATACATTGGCCAGCATCTAAATTGGAAGGAGCACAATGTCATCAACAATATCGTGGGGCGCGGTGGTGTAGTGGTGGCGTCGTTGCCTTGGAGCCGGAAGGTTCGAGGTTCGAATCCACCTCGCCGCGTAAGCGGCGTAAGGACCTTGGGCAAGTCCTTCACTCACAATTGCTCATCGCTTCGGCGTGAAAATCCGATGCAGTATCCGCTCTGCATTCGGGAGCACCTCTGAGTAGGGATCTTGAAGGAGCGCTATAACAAGTGCACATAATAAACAAATATCTGTAGCAAAATTGCTAAGACTATTGGTGTGCTATTTCGTTCAGCTAAACTAATTCCTATCTCTCTATCCGGTCTATGCTATACTATTCAAACTATATTAACTCTCTTCCTACATTGTACAATGTACATATCTTCATACCCAACCTAACACTAGATCATTTAAGCACGCACTTTCCCCATGATTATCTACTTAAAACACTTCCTGGCATATCATATAGTTATGATTTCTGCTCAATTTTTTCGCCAAGCCCTTATGGATAAGTCCTTAATTAAGTTATTAGTTAATAGTTGCACCTCTTGTTGATTTAGCTGCATTGTACTCTTTGTCGATTTTGATATTAATATTTTTTTCTTTTTTCTCTCTTCCTAATGATCTTTGTGTGCAGGCAATTGAATGTGGTGCTATACATGTGCTATTATGTTTTTTGTTTTTATTTAACATGATTAATGAGCGGCCCTATTGTTTTTGTTGTAATGTAGGCCTACCGTGTAAAGGTTACCCCCTCCTAAACATTACCCTCTGCAAACTGTAATTTGCAGCAATCTTCGCATTTATTGCACTAAAAATATCAGAAAAAATTATCCCGCTTCTTGTTTGGTCTGAAGATTTTTATCCGTCATCCCACTTCCTGGTTTGTTATCAATATTTTCATCTGTAACTAAAATACTAAATTGCCGCTGAAGTTACATGGAGAAATGGCTTCGAGGCTATTATTTGTTTCGATTAAAATATTGATAAAAAACCACGAAGTGGGATGACGGATGAAAATCTTCAGACCGAAACAAGAAGCGGGATGATTTTTCTGATTTTTTAGTGCAACAAATGCGATGATTGATGCAAATCTAGTGTCCGGGGTAATCTGAAACCGGTTTCAAGTTACCGGGGGGTAATGTTTAGGAGGGGGTAATTTGAAACCTTTACACCGGGGGCGGTAGCGCAATGGATAACACCATAGGCGTAGGGGACATTTCAACGTTGGGGGGCAAAAATGAGATTTTTGCCCGAAAAAGTTTTTGTCATCTGGCCGAAATCTTAAGAAAAATTACCGTTACGTTTGCCCGAAAATTCTGACGACCTTTTTTAGTCATCCGGCCGAAATTTTCTGAAATTTCCCGTTACTTTTTGCCCGACGACCTTTTTTTGTTTGGGCAAGTCTGATTTTTCGAGCAAAAAGACCCGGAAAAATGTAATTTTTTTATTTTTAAAAATATTTTTCCGGGTGTGCTTGCCCGAAAAATCAGACTTGCCCGAAATTTGGGGGGCATTTGCCCCCTCTGGACCCCCGTCTCCTACGCCTATGGATAACACGCTGGCGTAGAGTGCGAGAGGTAGTGAGTTCGAGCCCCCGTTGGGCGGATTTGATTTCTAGGCTGTTATTAGCGCCATGTAATTGCAAAGCTGTCTGCTCAGTTGGTAGTTAAGTTTAATTAAGATTACTGCATAACTTGTAAATATAAAGCGCAGTGCGTCTTGCAGGCGTTTCATTAAAGAAAAAGATTTCTTTAATTATTATTATTTTTTTAGCGCCCGAGGTATTTATGATCCCTCAGGCTTTAAAAACAATCTATATATATAAAAATCTAATCGCGTTTGGCACCGGAAGAAAGATCTCCGAACTTTCTTCATTGATTGCTTTCGAAACTTCACCAAAACGTTTAGTTCCAACACGGCCGGGTTTGCAGAATGAATTTTGGGAAAAAGCGCAATCTTTTAAGCTAAAAAAGCAACTTTGCAAATTCCGCCGTTTTCAACACATAGCCTGCGCACGTCAATAAGTCTTGCATACGAATTCGGGCATGTTTGTTCCGTAAATTTCTTTAGCGCATTTCATTACGGCCTTCGCATTTCATTACGGCCTTCTTGCTCAAGCGTTTTATGGCGTGATCCGCGTCGCCATCGCAAAGGGAGGGGGAGGGGGAGGGGAGGGGAGGGGGAGAAGGGGGAGGGGGAGGGGGAGGGGAGAGGGAGGGGAGGGGGAGGGAGGGGAAGGAGAGGGAGAGGGGGGAGGGGAGGGGGAGGGGGAGGGGAGGGGGAGGGGGAGAAGGGGGAGAAGGGGGAGGGGATGGGAAGGGGGAGAGGGAGGGGGGGGGGGGGGGGGGGGGGGGGGGGGGGGGGGGGGGGGGGGGGGGGGGGGAGGGGAGGGGGAGCGGGAGGGGGAGGGGAGGGGGGAGGGGGAGCGGGAAGGGGAGGCTTTTTTCAGCCACAGCAAGGCGTGGCCGGGTTCAGCTAGTAAATAATAAAAACAGTGTCGTCACCGGTCGATTGTGTATTATTATTATTTATTTTATTTTTTTATTTTTTCCCCCAAGGTATTTATGATCCATCACTATGCACACACTAATGCATTTAAAGCTTTTGGATGCTTTCTACCTTTTGCGTTGATGAGACACTGTCGTTGGATACAGGAAGGAGTATTTATTTTTAAGGGGACATCTTGCACAGCCACACCGATGCAGTTTACGGTCAGAGAATTAGTTTGTAAATACGAGCGAGATGCTCTATAGTAACACATGGAGTCTTATCCGATGAATTTCGATTTGCACACCGCTTGAAGTTGAGTCCAGAAGTGATATTACTTTCAGCGTGTTTTGGAAACGGCGTCATTCCTCAATCGCTCGTCACACAATCTAAAAGAATGTGCAAATCAATAAACAATAATAATAATATTAATATAAAAAATAGTATCATAGTTACTAGTAATTATGATATTAACAATGCCATCAGACAATTATTAGGACGAAAGATAGTAGAGAAATTCTTCACTTTGATGAATAATTAGTTTAGTAATCTTGGTTAGAAATCAGTAGCAGATTTACACGCGAAAAAGAGGAAATAAGAGGTTACAGTAATAATAGGCCTACTTTCGGACTTTGCTGATCGTGTGTGAAGCGAATAGCCTACTTTTGTGACGGTGTCTGATTCTAGTGATTATTCAGAAAACTCTATATTATATTTCGGAAAGTTTGTCATTCAGCGGGGATGCAGGTTACATCATGGTAAAAGAAAGATATAGAAATAGTGTAAAAACATCCTGAGCTATGCCCGAAGCGGATGCGGATACAGATCACCATCTAGTAGCTATGACAAGTCACCTAAACCTAAAGCTGATAAGAAGAAAAGCACAGACAATAAAGAGGTGGGATAAAGAAAATCTAAAGACATAGACGAAAAGAATAGAACTGGCGCAGAGAATCCTACAGTTGCTATTCCAAGAAAAGCTCAGAAACCACTTGCTTTTGAGTGACGAAACATTTTGTTAAATCTTCTGATGCAAATTTTTATTCCGGCGGGACAATTCTCAGCTTTCAATTCACTTTAAATCCCGAGTTATGGACATTTTAAATTTCGATGTGGTAGGCCTAACTAACGCGAAATTAAGACAATGTCGTCATTAGCGGTCGTTTTGCATTATTAGTCCGAAGCCTTTTTCACTCGGGACATTTCATTTCTGGACGTTATTTTTTTTACGCCACTTCTGACCGTGAGCGTGTCTAAAGTCGTTAATCACGTATCAAGCCGATTCGTAATTATAATTAAAATAATGATAATATGAACTGATGATCAAAATTAATTAAAAAATTACCACAATAATAACAAATAACCGATGTCGTATCTCGACAGTTATATAGCGACTTTTCAGTGATGGTCTCAGTGCATAAACCACAGGCACAGAGAAATGTAGTGCGTAGGTCTCGACGAGGTGAAGACTCCAGACATAAGCACATAGAGGAGGGGAAGGCCATTCAAAACAGATGGCATATTAATTTTATTGTGAGTGGGTGAGAAGTATGTTTTGTAAAGGCGGGGTGTTATAGAGGTCAAGGGGCGATAAACCGAACCTTACTGTGCAACGACGGCTACCAGAGAAGAGTGGGACGGAATGACTGGGTAGTAGCGGAGTGGTTTGCAGGCGGGGTGGGAACGGAATGGGACGTAGGGTGAGGCCGTGGACGAGGGGTAGGGCTGAGTTGGGCGGCATGGGGAAAAGATGGGGGCGGAGTGGGGTTGCAGGCATAGCGGAGCTAAACAAGTGCTCTGATTAATTATACGCGATTCACGCATGCGCAATTAATTAAAATAGTGCATGGAGCAGAAGGAGCAAAGGAACCAGTCTGCGAGAATATAGAAACCAGGTCATTCATCGATAACTGGGTCACACTTTCACTTTCAGCAATTGGGAAACTTCGACTGACGTCTAATTCAATAAGACAGGTGTTGAGAAAAGAACAGAGTAAGACAACCTTTTCGTGTTTTTGTTCAGTCCTTAGTTGGCTAGCGTTTAATTATTTTGTTCTAAATTCAATTCTTTTATGCGATTTTTCAGTTATAATCAATTTTACGCTGTTTTTCAAGGTAGATCGTCGCCATGGCAATGTCGAAAAGCGATCGTAGGCCTAGGCTTACAGCCTTCTATTAATGATAATAGAGGGTTCTACCCATCGACGTATATTGAGTGGACATAGCATGAGCCGGCAGAAAATGAGGCCTTGCGCGTTGTGTGGCTGTGACGTCACGCTTGGCAGGAATGTTTCGCTCATTATGAGATTAGGCCCTATATCTCACAATTTCCGCCCTGCGAAGCAGACATAATGTGCTTAGATGGAACATAAGGAACAGAGGAACATCATAGATAATATCACGGAACACAATTTGTATTGAGCACAGAACAGAGAACACAGGGAACATGAACATGGAACAAAAGAGCATCATATGGAATATCACGGAGCATGGATCATAGAACAAAAAGAACGCAAAACAGAACATGAAACATAGGCAACACAGAACATGGAACATAAGAAACAAAAACAATGAACATAATTATTGAAGTGGGAACATCATAGGAATGATATGGAACATAGTGGAACACATTGGACACAGAACAGAGATCATATGGAACATTGACCAAGTAACAAGAGAACATAATAGAGAATATCACGTACCAGGTAACATAATATTTTTACCGAACACAGAACAGAGAACAAAAGGAACAGGAACATGGAACAAAAGAACATCATAGGGAATATCACGGAACATGGATCATAGAACAAAAAGAACGCAACACAGAGAACATGAAACATAGGGAACACAGAACATGGAACATAAGAAACAAAAGCAATGAACATAATTATTGAAATGAGAACATCATAGGAATGATATGGAACATAGTGGAACACATTGGACACAGAACAGAGATCATATGGAACATGGACCAGGTAACAAGAGAACATAATAGAGAATATCACATAACATAATATTTTTACCTAACACAGAACAGAGAACAAACTAAACAGTAACATATGGTTCAAAAGAGCATCATATGGAATATCACGGAACATGGAACATATCATGGATCATAGAACAAAAAAAACGCAAAACAGAGAACATGAAACATAGGCAACACAGAACATGGAACATATTAAGGAACAAAAGCATTGAACATAATTATGGAAATGGGAACATCGTAGGAATGATATGGAACATAGTGGAACACAGAACAAAAAGCATGTGGAACAGGGAACATGGAACATAGGGGACGAGAAGACAGGGATCGAATATCAGGGAACATAGAACATGACAGGGATCATTAGGGAACGTGACATGGACACAAGGGAACACAAGGAAACAGTGAAACTAGTAAGCAAGATGAAGAAACACAGGGAACAAAAGAACATGGACGAAGGAACACAAGGGAACTGAGAGAATACGGCACAAAAACAGGGAACATGAAACAATTGTGAAACAGGGAACAAGGAATAGAGAACACAAGTGAGCACAGACCACTACAGAGAACATAAGTAACATGGAACATAGAAAACAAGGAACGTAAAGCATCACAGAGAACATGGAGAACAAGGGATAAGAAGCTTAGCACATGGAACAAGAAAGCAGTGAACAGAGCAAATGGGAACATGGAGCAAGAACACAAGGGACCAGATTCGAAGGCATTGGGAACAAGGAGCATAGAACATCACAGGAAACAATTAACAATGAGCACATGGAACAAGAAACCTGAGAAAAAGAAGATTATATAGAACTTGGAACAGGAACTCAACGGAACCGAGAACATATGGAACAGAGAACGCAGGGAACAAGGAGACATTTTATAGGAGACACATTGAAACGCAGGGAACATTGCAGAGAACAGAGGTAGCTGACAAATTGGACATAGGCACAGAACATCAGAAAACTTAGGCACTGAACGTCGGATGTGGAGGGTAACAAATTAAGCCTAACAACAAGTAGCCTACATTACCTCTGGACAACCCTTCTGACCCGGCGCAGCGATCCGAATAAGCGGATATCCCGCACGTTTCTTTAGCAGTGCCTTATATTTAAACTTTAAGTTTAATATCAGCACAAGTTCGATCAGACGTATATACGTCAATGATAGATACTAATCTTTCTGCCAAGCGTGACGTCACACAGCCCTCATTAGCATATTGAGCACAGGCCTCAGTTTTGTTCATAGACGATATAAGCGCACGCTTTGTCCACTCAATTATACGTCGATGGTTCTACCTAGGCCTATTTGATGCAATATTAGCCTAGGTGAATGCAAGAAGCGGTATAACCTACGGATGAATGCAAGGCTTTTTATGCTTGACAACTCTTTAAACTAAACCCTTTGGTAATGCAATACCTGAAAACGAGAATGCTAGGATTCATTTGATCATAATTATATGAAATCTTTAAAATAAAAAAGAACTTGAAATCGAAAGCAAAACAAAGCTGTGAAAAATGACCCTGCTGATTTCCGGTGACTAAACAATAACACTAGTTTTCCTGAAGTGGTTTTCTATTGTTAAATTCTTGATGCATTAATCGAATTTGGTTTAAATCTGGAGAGTAGATCGGTGTTTTTGCAAAACGGATAATAATTATTATGTAAAATGTGAGAAAAGGTCCAGCTTTGAAATTGTAGCAAGTCGACCTAATCTTGTAGGCCAGGGGTTCTCAAACTGTGGTACGCGTACCCCTAGTGGTAGGCTACGCCAGGCGCCAGTAAGGGGTTCGCGACAAATTCCAGAAATATAACTTTTTTGAGTTTATGGACTTTGTGGCGATCTTTCTTTGATTAGCAATTATTTTTAACGTTGCAACATGTAATGGCATCATCATTTATTACTTTCACAACATAATTATAATTAGACTCACATACTATAAGGTGCATGCAGCATATTTATGTTTAGGCCATTTACTATAATTTTTAAGCAAATATTGTAAAACGATTAATTCATTCATTTTCAATGATCCCCAACAAACCATTTAAATTAAAGCAGTACATCAATGAGTAATTGTAATAACAAAACAAATAACACAGCAAATTTATAACAAAGCATAGAGACAACGGGCACGCCTAAAGGGACGTGTCCCGCTGGTAGGGGTCCAATTGATAATTAAGTAGCTGAGTAGAAAAGGTAAGTAGATGGACTGAAAGTAATAGCCAGGTATCAATTACTTTTTGTATTCCTTTCTATGTTTAATGTATGGGTACGAATAAGTGTTTTTGAATTGTGATTGACTGTGTGCAGTTTGGATGTCACTAGACAAACTAATTATTCCAAGTTTGTGGACCCTGGTACTGTATAGAAACGAGTGTTTGTTCTGGCATACTGACACACACACACACACACACACACACACACACACACACACACACACACACACACACACTTATTATATATATATATATATATATATATATATATATATATATATATATATATATATATATATATATATATTGACACGGTTACTTCTAGTAACAATAGCTGATGCTGGAGTAAAAAGTGACAAGAAGGCAGTAGGTAGCTAAAGCTGGTTATTAGCATACCTAAACATAAATTCACATGTTTGAAAATATCTAATTCGGTCAATATTAAAAATCTTAAGATCATCAAAAAGTGGTTTGGTGTATGAGTTATAAGATGACCTAGGCCTTGTAATAAATGACTGCTAGTACCAAAGCCAGAAATTCTCAGCCTTTGTATATCGAGCTCAAATTATAGCAGAGAGCTGAATTGGCCTAAGGGTTAATTTCTGATCGAGCTTTAAATATTGTGATTCCTTTCAGCACGTCACATCTGGGTGAAGCTGGTTTTTGAACTATTCTTCCTATCAAAAACAAACATCGGGGTTAATTTGCCTTTGAAATTACCAAAATTTATATACAGGGTGGTCCAGCATAAATGTCCCGACTTTGCACGCGTATAACGTCGCCAATTATTGGAATTTATTTATGCTTTATGCGTCAAATAAAAGGTTTTCACTCTAGTATTTGCACTGAAAAATGGAACAGGTACAAGTTTAGGTTTTAATTATTATGCTCATCGTCTCACCGACAGTGAAAAAGGTCAGCCTAGACGTCTACTCATTACAGATGATTGTTATAAGAGATTCAGACGGAACACAAATCTATAAACATATTTGTGATGCGATGTAGACTAATATCCAAAGATCCATTTGCATTGCATGACCTAAAGATAACTCAGCAGCTGCGACCATGACCAAAGACACAACCGACATATGACAGATTAGGATCGCCTTCATTTGTTAAAAAATTATTGACAAAGGATGACTCGCACGCTTCTCATCGAATATCATCAACCATTTGAACTTGAACGGATATCAATACCTCTGCAATTTCCATTTGTCTGTTCAAGTTAACTTAAACAATGATTTTATCCGATATAATGTAGCCTGGTGTCACGACAACTTACATTTATATTCAATGGTATTTGTCGAATTAAGCTTACAATTTTCATTAATGTGTTGCAAAGTGAAAACCCTCTATAGGCTACATGGTTCTAAATGAAGACATCCAATTTTATCGGAGCTTCTGTCCATTCTGTTTGATAGGATTACCGAGTCAGTGAAGATGGCGAACGCAGGAGGGATTGTTGCAGCACAACTTAAAAACATGACAGAATGTCCAATCTGTATGAGTGATTTCACGGATCCACGAATGTTGCCATGTATTCACACTTTCTGCTTTGAATGTTTGAAACGCACTGGAGAAGAGGCGCAGATGAAACCAGGAGACAAGATGCCATGTCCGTTGTGTAGGAAAGAGTTCATCATTCCGACAGATGGAATAAATGGAGTGCAGAAAAACTTTTTTATGGATAACCTATTGGGAATCAAGACTACGCTGCAACTTGGGAGTGCCATCATTATCCTGTGTGACACGTGTTACGTCATGAATGAGGGCAAAACAGGTGAAATACCAAAAGCCACGCTGAGATGCTTAGAATGCCAAGATAACTACTGCGATAGCTGCGCCAAGTTTCACCAATGTCAGAAACTGAGCAAACATCACCAAGTGGTGCAAATTGGAAGCGATTCTAAATTAGATATGAATCGAAGAGTTTCTACAACATTCTGCACCAAACACACTCAGAAACTTTTAGATTACTATTGTGCCGACTGTAAGAAAATCGTCTGCGTTTCTTGCTTCGTTGAAAGTCATGCAGCACACACATGCAAAGATGTGACAACAGTTGACGAAGAGTTCCGCCAAACAATTAAAACGAATTCGTCAAAGGTGTCAATCTTTGCAGATGAAATGTTGTCCTTTAGAAGGAATGCAGAGATAAGGAAGGCAGAATTCCTGAAGGAAATAGTCGATACGGAAAACGCAATTCATAAAAGAAATCAGGAACTCAAAGACATGATAGATGAGCACACAAAATCACTTCTGGATGAGTTATCTGTAATAAGGTCTAACAATCTTAAGCAATTAAACAATGAAATGGAGGAAATTGACAGAAGCTGCACAATACTGAAGAGCTTTGAGGCTTATTGCACTGAACTGAGTTTGAAAGGATCGGCAAGTGACATCTGCAGTTCGGTTGACCAGTTATTTGCTAGAGCAGACGATTTGGAAAGAGATCACACGTCATTTATTGGTCGTCCACATCAATCAGTCGAAGTTTCTTTTCAAGCAGCAGATTTAATAGAAGATTCACAGAAGTCTAATAAGAACCTTTTGGGAGAAATAAAAGGTGAGTTTTGTCAGAATCATTGGTTGAATTTCTTTCCGCTGAATATTATGTTAGCGCTCAGATCTGGGGTGAAATCTGAAATGTTTAGGTTTCTACTTCGCTCATCCTCAACGATTCTTCTATCTGCAGATAGAAAAATGCCTAGCAGATTTAACCTGTTTTTGTCCATTAACTTGTAATTTTATAATGCGGCTCTGCTTAGTGGAAACAACGAATTGTGGTGTTACTCATTACGAAAAAGTAAGAGAAAAGGTGCAATTAATTTATAGGTGAATATTTCTTAAAGTCGTTCGAAAACCAATCTGTAGAATATTTGGAATACGTACGTTTGTTCAAAACGATCAATTGATTTGAATGAAGAGGAAATTTGTATACGGTTTAAGAATCTGGAATGCCACCAAACGACTGTTATATTCCCACGGGCGGAGACCTAATGGGGACGGCCCATGCATTTGTCTCTCCCCCCACCCCCCCCAATCGTTGAGCGTCCGGACTAAAACAAATCTTATAGAACGATAAACTGATTCCAGATAGATTTACTGAACCATAGGAAGATTGGCAACATGGGCGGAGACCTAGGGGGAAACAGGGGGGAAGCCCCCCAACGGAGGTGTTGGGGGACGGCCCATGCATTTGCCCCCCCCCCAATCGTTGTGGGTCAGGACTAAAAAAAAGGTCATCAACTTTTTTCGCAGTGAAAATAGAAAATTTACTTGACTTTTCGGCCAGATGACGAAAAAAAGGTCGTCAGAAATTTTGTCCGGCAAAAAATGGAAACTTTTTTCTGACACTCAGCCATTCGTCCGTCGAAAAATCTCGCGTCTTTTCTTCGGCCACTCGTTCGTCTCCCCTTCCCCCAAGTTTCCGCCTAGGTCTATGGCTATTAGGGTAAAGACCCCAAGGGTGAGCAGCCTCCAAATGTGAGCATCCCCCTATATTTCACAAAATCATCATATTTGGTGGCCCCACACTGCGAATATCCATGGTAGTAACCATAAGCACACCAGAAAATGTTTAAATATACTTGTTGACACTCTTTTCGAAAGATGTAAATTATTTGAAACAAAATGATGCAAATGATCTTATTTTTAATTTTTCGTAAATAATCGATAACTTAGTCGTGTATTTGGCCATGGTATAGCTACTGGTATTGTTCGAATCTGTTTAATGTCCACTTTAACAGTGAGCGATAATAAGAGAATTTTCTAGTGCCGTTTATTTACAATAATTTTTTTTCTCATACTGACTGCCTGCACCCTAATGTGAGCACCAAAGGAGTACCCCATTGTGAGCATATGGTGCTCACATTATGGCCATCAATTTTACTACACTAGAAGCACTAAAACAGTACCGCAATGTGAGCATCGTGCTCACATTAAGGACATTATTTTTTACTATATTAGAAGTGACAGGAGGTTTAAACTGAGAAATTGCATGGCAGGGCATGGCAAGGTATGGCATGGCAAAGAATGGTATGGCACGGCATGTTATGGCATGGTATGGCATGGCATGGCATGGCGAGGCATGGCATGGCATGGCGTGGCAAGGCAAGGCATGGCTAGGCTTGGAATGGCATCTCAAGGTATGGCATGGCATGGTAAGGCATGGCATGGTAAGGCATGGCATGGCAAGGCATGGCATGGAATGGCAAGCATGGTATGGCAGGGTCATGCCATGCCTTGCCTTGCCTTGCCATGGCATGGCATGGCATGGCTTGCACGGCGAGACATGGCATGGTATGGCATGGCGTGGCACTGCCATGCCATTACATGACATGCCTTGTCTTGCCATGCAAGCCATGCCATGCCTTGCCATACCATACCTTGCCATGCCATGCCTTGCCAAGCCTTGCCATGCCATGCCTTGCCATCCCATGCCATGCCATACCTTGCCATTCTATGCCTTGCCATGCCATACCTTGCCATGCCATACCTTGCCATGCCATGCCTTGCCATGCCATGCCATACCATGACATGCCATATGATGTTCTCAGTCCTTTGATTGCATAAAATAAGTGCAAAATGTGAAAATAGCTGTTTTTTAGCCTTGTCCACAATAATATGGCCTCTACTGTAATTACAATGCAAGATAGTGCAAAATTTGTTTGTGCTCACATTAAGTTATGGCACCCTAATGTGAGCACTTTTTTCAAAATTTTATTTTTATGATAAAAAATATAATGTCAATTATTTTAATTTATAATGGTTATATGTTGTATAGACATATATTGTACCTACCCATTGCAACTATCAGAAGTCAGCTATATTCTATCAGTTTCATACAATTTCAAAATTTCGTTAAGGTGCTCACCTTTGGGGTCTTTACCCTAATAGAGCTCATTCCACGTTCATGTGCCAGTCGATTCTCAAATAATGTTCCCCATAATGAACTCTCGACCTTTTTTCCATACTTGGCTCATGCTCCCACTCGCCCACTGTTCATTTGCAGTCGGCCCTAGGCCCCTAGTTCCCTGACCGTGCTCCCTTACTTTCCTCCTGTTCTCGCGAGTATTAAGTAGAGACGGGACGTGTAGAAAGCATCGGACACGCACTAGGATAGGACAGAGAGAGAGAGAGAGACAGACAGACAGACAGATAGAGACAAAGACAGACAGAGAGAGAAAGGCAAGACAGACAGACAGACAGACAGACAGAGAGAGAGCGTGTTTTGAATGGCAAATTATCGTGTAGTGTGAAATTGTTGTTTGGCGTAGAAGTAATCTTACATCACATTGTGTCTAATTATACTCTTCGTCATTTGTTCATCTGACGATGTACCGTATCAATAGAGTAGCCTTCAAACTGCCCTTGTAAGGCCGATCTTGGATTCCTTTGGGCGACACTTGAATTTCTTCTACGTTCAAGTCACGTGCCACTTTATTGCAGCTTGAAGCGCTTCAGCTGTATAGCCTACTATAGTTTCACAACAAATGTGACCATGATCAGACTTTTACGGACAGTCTGCAATGTCTGGGACCTCTGGGGCTTCTCATATCAGCTTATTCTGTAATCTACGATATTGGGCGGATAGATAATATAATTATAATGCAGTTTTACTTATACATCAGGATATTGTAACTGTAGTGAATAAACGGCCACCAAGATCAATTGACAATAATTCTGCTGGTCTGTGTGATCAAAATTAGGCCTACTAAAATGTTACTGGTCGGTCAGACGTTGTTGGTAGGCCCACTGGGTTGTGACAAAAAGCTTAACCATGAAACCTTAAAAGTTATTGGAGGTTGAACCGCACTGGGTTGTGACAAAAAGCTTAATCAAGAGACCTTAAGAAGTATTGGAGGTTGAACGCCGCACCCGACTCCTCGACATTTGTCGTCCCTCTTCTATTGCGGTGGGTAATGTTCCTGTCTCCGCAGGAATGCACCGATACAATGTCGTTCTTTGGACATTTCTTTTGCAACGGAAGGAGATGCCGAGCAATATAGATAAATATGACGCTATGTATTGGAGAACCCGAAAAATTTTCTCATCGCGCTACACCAAGTGCGTTAGAATGACCAATATCTTCACACCTGAGCATTGGAACACAATTATGAAAGGCCACGGCGTTAAGGTCATTAATTTTGTTTCCTGTCACGATATCGGTATGCTTGAAATAGCCTTAGGCCTATAATGTTAAGCAACAACTATAGATTAGAAAACACATTAAACTAAAAATTAGTGCATTTTCATTGTCCTAACAGAAGCCATTTCAAAGTTTGAGAATTGTGCAATTGTCATGGGTTTAAATGATGGTCTGACCATATCGAAGGACGTCATCAAAGTAAATCTACATCGACCAAATGAGATCTCAACACAAGAACTAATACCGACCACAATGCAGATCGAGACAGTCGCCGCCGTTTACCGTAACGCAATGTACGTCACTGGAGTAGGAGCCAATAGAGATGAAATCTGGAAATACAGTTTTTCTTCTGGTTGGGTGAAATGCGCTTCCTTAGTTCAAGGTCGACGTAGACACAGCGCAGCGTTTATCGATGAAGTATTGTACATCTGCGGAGGATTTGTTGACTCTAATAAAAGCGTTCTAGACAGTGTTGAAGCCCACAACGCTATCACCGATAGATGCACCACAGTTGGAAAGTTGGTTCAATGTGTTCAATCCTCAGGTAACTGTGTTCCATTCAAGAGTTCACTCTATATCTTCGGTGGAAGTGATAAAGATAACTTTACGTTGAATTTCGTTCAAGTGTACAACACGAAAACAAACACGTGCTCCTTTCTATTGAAACCAATGCCGCAGGCTTATTACTTGATGAGAGCTGTGCTTTGGAAGACATCTGTTATTTTGATTGGATGCTTCAATTGTTTTATATTTAACTTTGAAACGGAAACTTGGAAGGAGAGAGAACAGTTCAAGACTGATGTTCGTCATTTTGGTTTGCTTCTTGAGAATGAGCGAATCTTTGTCATCGGAGGAGGAATCGTCGAAAAAGATAAAGATGGTAAGTCAATATGGAAATGCAGAGACGACGTTCGTTGTGTCACTCTTCAGAATATCATCGATGATAAACCAATTGAATGGAAGATTCACGGGAAATTGCCAAAACCAGCTCTTGTAAATGCTTACGCAAACATGCGTGTTTTTATCTAGGAAAAAAATACCGACGTCTTAATTACACGCCTGCAGTTATAATTTTTCTTATCCTTAACGAACAGTGGCGTAGCCAGGAACTTCTGATGGTTTTTTATGGCCGGTTGCTTGTTTTTCTTATATAATTGGATAAATAATCTTTAAAAAACATTTTTCCTAAGCCAATGGGGTGTAACCCGCTAAACCCCCCTTGTCTACGCCACTGTTAACAAATAAAATGGCATGATTGTTCATCATATGGGTGTTTGTTTATTGTGCATTCATCTTGCATTATGGCTTTTCGTCAGTTAGAACATCTGCTTTAGGTTTCCACAGCAACAAGAGAACATCTGCTTTAGGTTTCAATGTCAAGACCGGGCCTCTCCTGAGGTTAGTCTCTCCACTTGGAATGAGTCGAATGACCTCCCCTCCCTGACAAAGCGATGAATTAATTCCTCGTTCTTCCTCCTCATCGATCTTTCTTTCCTTCGTGGTATTTCTTTTCCCTAAAATTCTATGCATAGAGCGTCTCTGAAGTCATTCTCAAGAGGCGCTATATAAATCCATGGCTGCGATATAAATCCATGGCTGCGATACGATTACGGTCACGGCAGACTCACAAAATGAAATGATACCTACATTGTAGGCTATAATCACCTCTGGGTAGGTGTGTTTCGATATTGAACTTATGCAAGCAGGACGTTAAACAGAAGCAATACATATATAACGCCTATATGAAGATGATCGTCAATATTATTGATTTAATTGTACTACAATGTCAACGTAAGCGGATCTGGTAAACACAAGATGCGGCTACCTCTCATGCAACTAAAACAGTATAATCTGCTCCGTTTCTTCTTCTTCTTTGGTCTCTTTCGTGAGTCGTTCGACGACGGTGAGGCTCCTACATGACTTCTCCAGACTTGTCTATTTCTGATGAGATCCTTTGCTCTTGACATGCTAATATCCATCTTCAGATGCTTCCTGACATTGTCCATCCAGGTTTTTGGTTGTCTTCCTCGGCTTCTCTCTCATTCTACATGCCCGTGCAAGGCCGCGAGTGGTAGTCTTTTTCCCTCCATTCGCTTCATATGACCGAACTACCTGAGCCTTCTTTTTCTGATTTTGTCCACCACCGTTTCTTTTGCGCCCAGCTCCTCTCTTGTCTTCTCAGCAACAAACGCAATGAGTGTTTTCTTTGATCTCCACAGTCTCTTTGCGCTCTGATTTCCATGGCGCCGTAAAAAAATAAGGACGACGCACGTAGGCTGCTACTAACAGCAAGCAGTCACAAGCCGCACCGATGAAGTTTATGGTCAGAAAATTAGTTTTTGAATATGAGCGAGATGCTCTATACTCTATACTCTATAGTAACACATGGAGTCTTATCCGATGAATTTCGATTTCCATACGGCTTGAAGTTGAGTCCAGAAGTGAGATGACTTTCAACGTTTTTGGAAACGCCGTCATTCCTTAGTCGCTCGTCACAAAATCTAAATTCTAAAAGAATGTGCAAATCAGTAAACACATAATAATAATATTAATATAAAAATAGTATTATAGTTACTAATAATTATGACATTAACAATGCCATCAGACAATTATTAGGACGAAAGATAGTAGGGAAATTCTTCACTTTGATGAATAATTTGTTTAATAATCTTGGTCAGAAATCAGTAGCAGATTTACACTCGAATAAGAGGAAATAAGAGGTTACAGTACTTTCAGACGTTGCTGATCGTGTGTGAAGCGATTAAATTTGTGACGGTGTCTGATTCTGGTGATTATTCAGGCAAATCTATATTATATTTTGGAAAGTTTGTCATTCTGCGGGGATGTAGGTTACATCATGGTAAAAGAAAGATATAGAAATAGTGTAAAAACATCCTGAGCTATGCCAGAAGCGGATGCGGATACGGATCACAATCTAGTAGCTATGACAAGTCACCTAAACCTAAAGCTGATAAGAAGAAAAGCACAGACAATAAAGAGATGGGATAAAGAAAAGCTAAAGACAGAGACGAAAAGAATAGAACTGGCGCAGAGAATCCTACAGTTACCGTATAGGCCCTATGTCTATTCCAAGAAAAGCTCTGAAACCGCTTGCTTTTCAGTGACGAAACATTTTGTTAAATCTTCTGATGCAAATTTGTATTCCGGCGGGACAATTTTCAGCTTTCAATTCACTTTAAATCCCGAGTTACGGACATTTTAAATTTCGATGTGGTAACTAACGCGAAATTAAGACGTCATTAGTGATCGTTTGCATAATTAGTCCGAAGCCTCTCTCACACATGGGACATTAATTTTCTTTTGAGGTCGCTATTTTTGACGCTACTTCTGGCCGTGGGTGTGGCTAAAGTCGGTTATCACGTATCAAGCCGATTCGTAATTATAATTAAAATAATTATATTAATATGATCCCAGTGTAAAAAATGATCACAATAATAACAAATAACCAATGTCGTATCTCGACAGTTATGAAGCGACTATTCAGTGGCGGTCACAGCGCATATAGGCCTAACCACTGGAACAGAGAAATGTAGCCTAGCGCGTAGGTCTAGACGAAGGGAAACTCCAGACATACGCACACAGAGGAGGGGAAGGCCATTCAAAACAAATGGCATAGGCCTATTAATTTGATTGTGAGAGGGTGGGAAGTATGTTTTGTAGATGCGGGGTGTTTTATAGGCTGAGAGGGCGATAAACCGAACCTTACCGTGCAACGACGGCTGCCAGAGAAGAGTAGGACGGGATGGCTGGGTAGTGGCGGAGTGGTTTCCGGGCGGGATGGGAACGGAATGGGACGTAGGGTGAGGCCGTGGACGGGGGTAGGGCTGAGTGGGGTGGCGCGGGGCAAAGATGGAGGCGGAGTGGGGTTGCGGACATAGAGGAGCTAAACAAGTGCTCAGATTAATTATACGCGATTCATGCATGCGCAAATAATTAAAGTAGTGCATGGAGCAGAAGGAGCGAAGGAACCAGTCTGCGAGAATAATCTAGAAACCAGGTCATTCATCGATAATTGGGTCACACTTTCACTTTCACCAATTGGGAAACTTCGACCAACGTCTAATCCAATAAGACAGGTGTTGAGAAAAGAACAGAGTAGGCCTAAGACAACATTTTCGTGTCTTTGTTTTAGTCCTTAGTATCGTTTAATAATTAAATTTCGTTCTAAATTCAATTCCTGTATGCGATTTTTTAGTTACCGGAATAATCAATTTTACGCTGTTTTGCAAGGTAGCCTAGATCGTCATAATTATGTTCATCGAAGGGCTATTAATTATAGGCCTAGGCTCAAGTCTTCTATTACTTATAATAGAGGGTTCTACATAGGCCTATTTTATTCAATAGATGAATGCAAGAACCGAATTAACCTACGGATGAATGCAAGGTTTTTTATGCTTGACAAATCTTTAAACTAAACACCTTTCGGTAACGCAATAGGCCTAGCCTACCTGGGATTGAGAACGAGAATGCTAGAATTCATTTGATCATAATTATATGAAATCTTTAAAATAAAAAACAACTTGAAATCGAAAGCAAAACAAAGCTGTGAAAAATGACCCTGCTGATTTCCGGTGGAAAATTTCAAATACCTGGGGTCAATAATGCATGCAAAAGGTGGATGCGAGCAGGATATCAAACACAGGATAAAAGCAGCTTGGCAGAAATGGAGGGATCTATCTGGTGTGTTGTGTGACCCCAAGAGGTGTCACGACAACTCGTCTAACGACAACTCGTCTAACGACAAGTGGTCTCCGGACAATTCGTCTAACGACAACTGGTCTACTGACAACTGATCCTGCGCTTAAGAAATGGAAGCTGGATGATAGTTTTTAGAGGTGAAATGGAGGTTGGATTGATGAAAAAACGGAAGAGAAATAGAATCTGGATGATGGTTCTCTTACAGGTGAAATAGAAGCTGGATTGACTAAAATAACGCATGCTAAATAAAAGCTGGATGAAGGTATTTCTAGATCTGAAATGGAAGCAGGATTGATAAGAAAACCGCTTAAGTAATGGAAGCTGGATGAGGGTATTTTTATATATGAAATAAAAGCTGGATTGACTAAAATAACAGGCGAGAAATAGAAGCTGGATGAAGGTATTTTTGGAGTTGAAGTAGAAATGGGTGCATGTTTAAATACATGAATGAAAATCATCAATCCAGCTTCCATTTAAGCAAAAAATACATTTTCGTAAATCCAGCTTCTATTTCGTCAGTAGACCAGTTGTCGTTAGACCAATTGTCCGGAGACGAGTTGTCGTTAGACGAGTACTGTTGTCGGTAGACCAGTTGTCGTGGAACCCCCCAAGATCACAGTTCCACTCAAAGGAAAGATATATAAGACGATGATACGACCTGTGCTGATTTATGGAGCGGAAGCATGGACGCTGTGGAGAGCAGAGGAGGAGCTTCTGGAGAGAACGGAAATGAGAATGCTGCGCTGGATACTTGGGATTACCTTGAAAGACAAGCAGAGAAATGAGAACATCCGAAGGAAAGTAGGAGTAGCTTGTATTTCCGACAAGACACGAGAAGCCAGACTGAGATGGTATGGTCATGTGGAGCGAGCGGAGGATACCAGCATCAGAAGAATAATGAAGGCAGAGGTACAGAGAAAACGCAGTCGGGGACGGCAGAAGAAGAGATGGATGGACATGATCCAACAAGACCTGAAACATCGCAAGCTGAGGCCAGACGACGCTGGTCAAAGATCAATATGGAGGATTGTAGGACATTATCCCCCCCCGGACATTATCCCCCCCGGACAAAAGCCCCCCCGGACATTATCCCCCCCGATTTTGACTAGGACATTATCCCCCCCCCGGACATTATCCCCCCCCCCTCTGTGCAATTAGTCTGTTTCTTCATTTAATTGATAAAGATTAATCGTTCTGGTTTTGTCCGCTGTGTAAACTTGTAAATGCCGTCACCGATACATACATACATAAATACATACATACATACACACATACATACATACATACATACATACATACATACATACATACATACATACATACATACATACATACATACACGCATGCATACATGCATGCATGCATACATACACATTCAACTGTAGGCCTAATGTATGTATGCTCACCTTAACACAGGTCTATTCTTTTATTTTTTGCATCACTTTTAGGTAATGTTATCATGGACCGGGGGGGATAATGTCCTACCCCGGGGGGATAATGTCCGGGGGGGCTTTTGTCCGGGGGGGATTATGTCCGGGGGGGGATAATGTCCGGGGGGGATAATGTCCGTTTCCCAATATGGAGACAGAGGATCCGAGTGGCTGACCCCTCCCCAGCGAGGGACTAATTCAAGCCCGAAGGAAAAGAAGATTTCCGGTGACTCATCATTCTTTGGAAAACGATTTTTAAAAAAACAATTAATAAAAACACTAGTTTCCCTGCAGTGGTTTTTATTGTTAAATTCTCGATGCATTAATCGAATTTGGGTTAAATCTGAACAGAGTAGATTGGTGTTTTTGTAAAACGGACAATTCTGTTAAATGTGAGAAAAGGTCCAGCTTTGAAATTGTAGGCCGACCAGTAGCAAGTCGACCTAATCTAATCTTGTAGGGCGCAGCGGTTATCAAACTGTGGTACGCGTACCCCTAGGGGTACGCCAGGCGCCGGTAAGGGGTTCGCGAAAAATTCCAGAAATAGCCTATAAATTTTCTGAGTTTATGGACTTTGGGGCCATCTTTCTTTGATTAGCAATGATTTTTAACGTTGCAACATGTAACAGCATCATCATTATTTTATTACTTTCACAAATTAATTATAATTAGACTCACATACTATCTATCATAGGCGTAGGGGACATTTCAGCGTTGGGGGGGGGCAAAAATGAGACTTTTGCCCGAAAAAATATTTTTCGTCCGGCCGAAATCTTAAGACAAATTTCCGTTACGTTTGCCCGAAAATTATGACGACTTTTTCTAGTCATCCGGCCGAAATCTTCTGAAATTTCCCGTTACTTTTTGCCCGAAAGGTTTTTTTTTTCGGGCAAGTCTGATTTTTCGGGCAAAAAGACCCGGAAAAATTTAAAAAAGTTAAAAAAATTTAATTTTTTTTAATTTTTCCGGGTCTGCTTGCCCGAAAAATCAGACTTGCCCGAAATTTGGGGGGCATTTGCCCCCCCCCCCCTGGACCCCCGCCTCCTACGCCTATGCATACTATTAATGTGCATGCAGCATATTTATGCTTAGGTCAATTACTATAATTTGGAAACAAATATTGTATAAATGATTAATTCATTCATTCATTTTCATTTAACCCAAAAACATTTACAATTAAAGCAGTACATCAATGAGTAATAATTATTGTAATAACAAAACAAATAACAAAGGATAACTAGCACGCTTCTCATCGAATATCATCAACCATTTGAATTTGAACGGATATCAATACCTCTGCAATTTCCATCTGTCTGTTCAAGTTAGCTCAAACAATGATTTTATCCGATATGTGTAGAGAGTTTTCAGTTTACAACTTATTAATGAAAATTGTACGCTTAATTCAACAAATACATGTACCTTTGAAAATAAATGAAGACATTCAATTTTATCGCAGCAATTTGTTCATTTTTTATAGGATTACCGGGGCAGTGAAAATGGCGGACGCAGGAGGGAATGCTGCAGCACAACTTAAAAATATGACAGAATGTCCAATCTGCATGAGTGATTTCACGGATCCACGAATGTTGCCTTGCATTCACACTTTCTGCTTTGAATGTCTGAAACGCACTGGAGAAGAGACGCAGAAGAAACCAGGAGACAAGATGCTTTGTCCGTTGTGTCGGAAAGAGTTCAGCATTCCGACAGATGGAATAAATAGAGTGCAGAAAAACTTCTTTATGGATAACCTATTGGGAATCAAGACTACGCTGCAACTTGGCAGTGCCATCATTATCCTGTGTGACACGTGTTACGTCATGAATGAGGGCAAAACAGGTGAAATACCAAAAGCCACGATGAGATGCTTAGAATGCCAAGATAACTACTGTGACAGCTGCGCCAAAGTTCATCAATGTCAGAAACTGAGTAAGCATCACCAGGTGGTAAAAATTGGAAGCGATTCTAAATTAGATATGAATCGAAGAGTTTCTACAACATTCTGCACCAAACACACTCAGAAACTTTTAGACTACTATTGTGCCGACTGTAAGAAAATTGTCTGCGTGTCTTGCTTCGTTGAAAGTCATGCAGCACACAAATGCAAAGATGTGACAACAGTTGACGAAGAGTTCCGCCAAACAATTCACAAGCATTCGTTAAAAGCATCGACCTTTGCAGATGAAATGTTGTCCTTAAGAAGTAATGCAGAGATTAGAAAGTCAATATTTCTTAAGGAAATAGTCGACACGGAAAATGCTATTCATAGAAGAAATCAGGAACTCAAAGACTTAATAGATGAGAACACAAAATCACTTTTGGATGAATTATCTGTAATAAAGCCAAATCATCTTAAGCAAATAGAAAGTGAAATGGAGGAAATTGACAGAAGCTTCACAATACTGAAGAGTTTTGAGGCTTATTGCACTGAATTGAGATTGAAAGGATCGGCCAGCGACATCTGCAGTTCGGTTGACCAGTTACTTGCTAGAGCAGACGATTTGGAAAGAGATCACGAAGCAATCATTGGTCGTCCACATCAATCAGTCGAAGTTACTTTTCAAGCAACAGATTTACTGGAAGTTTCGCAGACGCATAACAACAACGTTGTTGGAGAAATAAAAGGTAAGTTTTGTCAGAATCTGTGGTTGAATGTTTTTTCCCGCTGAAAGTTATTTTTGTTGTCGTCCAGGTCTGGGATGAAATCTGAACTTGTTTGCGCTGCTCATCAACAACGAATCAGGCTACTAATCGATATAAATGCGTGGCAGATGTTTATTGCTTATGTCCATTTAATTGTGGTTTTAGAATATGAATTTTGCTTAGCAGAAACTAGCAATAACTGTGATCACAATGTTACTAGGATAAATTGAAAAGACAGCTTTTGAGAAAATAACCTTGTTTCTTAATTCAAAGTTTCTTCATCTCATTCGAAGAACATGTTGTCGAAAACTTCATGCGAAAGTTCAATATTTTCCACATTTTATTTCAAGACTTTCTGCAGCAAGCTTTTTAGTTCTTCAAAATAGTATTACCTTGCGCATCTTGATATCAATTATTGTAGTAGATATTATGTGTCAGGTTTTTAAATAAGAATAATAATAGCGTAATTAATTTGACCAAGATAGAATAAGTTCTGAATGATTTGACACGAATCCGCCTGAATTAGTGCAACCTAATAGTGATCGACCGGTTCTAGGACAAAATGGTAGGGCAGACGATTTGGAAAGAGATGGTAGGCCCTATTGGGCAAAATGGTACGGACAAAATGGTACGGACAAAATGGTGCGGATGAAATTGAAGCTCGATTAGGGTATCTTATTGCTGAAATAGAGAGGATGACCTTTTTGTGGCTGAAATAGAACTCTAGTGAAGAAGAAAAAAGCTTGAAAAAGTTGGTTGGATTGGCGAAACAAGCTTGAAAAATAGAAGCTGGATTGATGTATTTCATTCACGTGTTTCATGATGCATCCAGCTTCATTGTCAGCCATAAGATCTTCTTCTGTCTTCTCTTCCGTCATCGATATGACGATGAGGCCTTTGTGAAATTTCTCCAAACTTCTCTGCTTCTGATTGTTTCTCCGATCTCGGCTAAACTGGTGCCCTTCTCTTTCAGATCTTCTTTGATGTTATCCATCCAGGTCTTCCGCTGTCCTAGTACATGGTTTTCTCAGGTTTACGACCTGGGTGGCCCTGTGTTCTACACCCCTGCCGGACGCGGATCCTCCTTTCATTTGAATGGAGGCCCCGTTCACGTCGTTGCCCACTTTTCTGTTTGGTTTGGGGCCGTCCATAAAGTACGTCACGCTCCAGGTTTTTTTTTTAGAAAGTGTGACAGTTTGTGACAGGGGGTCAGGCCATGTGTGACGTCACACTTTTATATATTTTTTGGTAGAATTTAATAGCTTTAAAAATAATTTTCACACATTTTGTGAAACATTTGAATTAGTTTTATGTCAAAATAGCATGAAATGCGTATACCTGAATGTGTTGTTCACGATTCCTCTCGCTAGGAGCGCTAGTAATGCTGCTGCGAAGCCTTGTTTTATGCCCTAATAATGTATAGTCTTTCGTTGTTAATGTTTAAAAATTTCGAAAGTGTGACGTACTTTAGGGGGGGGGGGAGTCCGAGATTTGTGACAGTTTGTGACAGGGAGGGGGGGTCAAAAATGGTCAAAAATAGCGTGACGTACTTTATGGACGGCCCTTTCATTTCCATAAGGTTTCTTGGTCTCTTTGCCGAGTGATGACCAGTTCTCTCTCGGTATGGTAAGGAGGCCGGTGGGCCTTTTTGGCCTCTTTCGCCCAAAGGTGTCCTTCCAACACCTGCCGCCTGCGTTAGCCAGCACTTTTCGGGGTTCCTGAGCCATAAGATACCTTAAATCAACCCATTATTTTTAAAATGCGTCTTTCATTAATTCAGCTTCTAATTCAGCTATGAAAATACGGTAAATACCCTGATCCAGCTTCTATTTCTAAAGCGTTATTTTCATCAATCATATATAAAAATACCCATTCAGAGCCTTCATACAGTTTCCATTTCACATGCATCTTTTTTATCAATCCAGCTTCTATTTCATATATAAAAATACCCCAGTCCAGTTTTCATTTCGTTCATACCATTTTGTCCGCTACCATTTTGTCCGGTCACCGATCGACAGTGTGCAAAAGATATTAGCCTATAATCTAGACCTACTGCTAGAAAGCCAGTAATGTTGACTTCTTTTCCTTGTCTCAAAATACGCTGCTAAAAACATTGACATCGTCCGTTCACCGCTTCAAAATCTCGATGTTATCGTCCCTCCTCTATTGCATTGGACAATCTTCACGTCTTCGTAGGAATGCGCCTATGCAGCGTAGTTCTTTGGACTGGCTTCTGTCACACGCGTGCCTTCGTCATCTTTCATTAGCTGGGGACGGAGATGTCGCGCTCCATGAATGTGTATTCAATGTTATGCGGATCTCGAAAGTTTTATCAGTACCACGAAAATAACAATGACGACAATTTCTATGGCGCCGTAACACAGCACATGCCGCTTGAAGGGCGCCTCTGCAAACAAGAACACGATCAGTCAGAAAGACTAGTACCGTTAGCGATGTCATGTTTTTTGTACCCACGCTCTGTAAATCAAGTTTTAATGAGCCACGACGTTAAGGTCATTTCTCGCCAGGTAAAAATTCTGTTTATTTAAATTCTTGCGGAGTAAGTAGCCTAGATTAAAAAAAATCATTCACATCAACTAATAGTGATTGGATGTTTCATTCTCTTAACAGAAACCACTTCGCAGTTTGAGAACTACGCAATTGTCGTGGGATTAAGTGATGATGCGACCATCACAAATGACGTCATCAAAATAAACCTACATCGGCCAAATGAAATCTCAACACAAGAACAAATATTACCAACCATAATGCAAAGGGAGACAGTCGCCGTCATGTACTCTGACAATATGTACGTTACTGGAGTAGGAGGCAATGCAAATGAAATCTGGAAATACAGTTTTGTTTCTGGTTGGGTGAAATGCGCTTCTTTGGTTCGAAATCGACGAAGACACAGCGCAGCGTTTATCGATGAAGTATTGTACGTTTGCGGAGGATTTGTGGATTCTAATGAAAACGTTTTAGATAGCGTTGAAGCCTACAACGCAATCACCGATAAATGCGACGTTGTTGGAAAGTTGGTTCAATGTGTTAAAAACTCAGGTAACTGTGTTTCATTCAAGAGTTCACTCTACATCTTCGGTGGAGCAGATAAATATAACAAAGCGTTGAATTGCGTTCAAGTGTTCAACACGAAAACAAATACATGCTCTGTTCTTTCGAAACCAATGCCGCGGGCTTGTGGTTTGATGAGAGCTGCACTTTGGGAGACATCTGTTATTTTGATTGGATGCCATACTTGTTTTATATTTAACTTTGAGACTAGAACGTGGCAAGAAAGAGAACAGTTCAAGACTGACGTTGTTCACTTTGGTTTGCTTATTGAGAATGAACGAATCTTTGTCATCGGAGGAGGAATCAACGTAACAAATAAATATGGCAAAAAAAGATGGAAATTCAGAGACGACGTACGTTATGTTCCTCTTCAGAATATCATCGATGATAAACCGATTGAATGGAAGATTCACGGAAAATTGCCAAAGCCAGCCCTTGTTCATGCTTACGCAGACATGCGCGATTTCAGCTAGCAATAATATTAATACTGAGATTATTGGACGGCCTTCATTTAATTTTATAGGACCTGTCTGTAACACATTTGTAGGCCTACCCAGTATTGTATAGGCCCTAATCATCTTTTGGTTTGTTTCTTTTGCATTGATGCCGCATTGTCGTCAGCTACATGAAGGAATATTAGTTTGATGGCGACATGCTGAACCAATAATTAATGTTAAGGTCGGACTATTTGTTTGGAAATATTAGCTAGACTCCCTATTATAATACATCTATCAGGGTATGTTTTTTGATAAAGTAGGCCTAATATTTAGAAATTGAGAAAGTCAGATAGACCCTAAGTCTTTGGAAAAAGTAAAAGTGGAGAATCTTTATTATTATAAGAGACCAGTCTTGCAAGCTTTTCGCTTGTCCACTAGTAGCAAAAGCAATCGCTGCAGAACCATAAAATAGTGCCGCGTAATATAGGCCTAGACAAATTAACTTAATTAAGACGGGTCATTGATTCCTAAAAACGACCAGTAAGCTGAATAGCCTACCTTGAAAACCTTAAAATATCGATAGATCTGTGCTATAGGACAGGAGCTGGAAAATGCACATGTGAGAGTAAAAAACACCCATAACGTGCTGAAACTGTTATATTCTGTTATTTTCGCACAACTGCTAATAAAATAGTTCTGCTTCATCCATTTAAATGTTGATTACTAATCTGATTGCCCGGAAAGGCTTGTGTAAACATTAAGATGTCGCGAAAAATAGGAACTAGTTTGACTCTAAATGACATAAGGTAGGCTAGATACTAGATAGGCCTAAGAAAACCTTTCGTGTTCGAGCTATGCCATTGGCCTAAATTTAACGGAGTGCTTCAGAACTACCAAATAATTATGTATTCAGTGAAGCGAAAAAAGAAATTGAAAGGCAGAAAACAGTCTAGAATATATAGAAATCTTTGTAAGCAGCACCCTTCTAAAACAGTGCGATCGACCGAAATGTAGAGTCCTTGTATTCAACAATTAAATCCCAGTCTTGAAAGTTTTCACTTTTATATTCGAAGCAAAAGGAATAAATGGAGACGGGTGAAAATGGGTAAAATGTTGGGCATAGAGGACCTAGTGAGAGCCCTGTTAAAGCTAAAGTGGACTCTTTCAAGCTCCATACAACTAGCCTAGCTGTCAAAACGCCACCAAGCGTTCAACATTTGAAAAATAAACAAGGTAGACCTACTTAGTAATTAGCTAGTATCCTTGATTGAACGGGTTGCATAAACTTCACATTTCGTAGAAAAATCTTCAGGAAATGATAAATTCGACAAAATCAGTATGCATACAAACTCTCTCACAATAAAATATTTAATTGTGCTACATTTTCCAGTTGGATGAGGACTCCAGTAGCCTTATGTGAGACATGCGCGCAACCATCGATGCTCTGACAACATCAAAGATTTATTTGCCCGTGGGCGCAATTGGGCAAACAGAGACAGCTCTACATCGTGTTGTGACAACGTTATATTGGTTATATGACGCAATTCGTTCACTCACCATATTATAGCCTACTGCAAAATAACATGCAAAGTGTTTGAGGCCACTGATAAATATTAGGCCTAAAAATAGAATCCTTGCTGCTACAAAAACAAACATTTGCCCTAGGAATAGCCTACGCTGGAAATGCACTTGTAAATATTAGACTGCAATTAGTCACCGCTTAGTCCTACTCTGTGGCTTTCAAAGCTATAATATAATATGCCATTTTCTCTCATAGTCTAATTATTGCATACGCCACTGATGTAGGCCTACGTAACTGGAGTAGGAGTCAAACGGGATGATATCCGGAAACACAGTTTTGGATCTGGATGTATGAAATGCGCTTCTTTGGTTCAAGGCCGACGTGGACACAGTGCAGCGTTTATCGATGAAGTATTGTACATCTGCGGAGGATTTGTGGAATCTAGTAAAAGCGTTCTAGACAGCGTTGAAGCCTACAACGCAATCACCGATAAATGTAGGCTACAGCTGTTGGAAAGTTGGTTCACGGTGTTCAATCATCGGGTAACTGTGTTCCGTACAAGAGTTCACTTTATATCTTCGGTGGAACAGATAAAGATGACAAAGTGTTGAATTGCGTTCAAGTGTACAACACGAAAACAAATGCATGCTCTGTTCTCTCGAAACCAATGCCGTGTTCATTTGACTTGATGAGAGCTGTACTTTGGAATACATCTGCTATTTTGGTTGGATGCCATACTTGTTTTATATTTAACTTTGAGACGGAAATGTGGCAAGAGAGAGCGCAGTTTAAGGCTACTGTTGCTCACTTTGGTTTGGTTCTTGAAAATGATAGAATCTTTGTAATCGGTGGAGGAGAATGGAAAACAGATAAAGATGGCAAAACAACCTGGAAATACAGAGACGATGTACGTTATGTCCCGCTTCAGAATATCGTCGATGATAAACCGATTGAATGGAAGATTCAAGGGAAATTGCCAAAGCCAACCCTTGCACATGCATACATGTACGCAAACATGTGCGTTTTAAAATAGCAAATAGAAGTCTGCTGCCATCTTTGGACGGTATGCGTTCAATTGTCCAGCTGACCTATCTGCAATGAATAGCCTTTGAACACACTAATGCATTTAAAGCTTTTGGATATTTACTTCCTTTTGCGTTGATCACGCACAGTGACTGTCGTTGGATACAGGAAGGAATAATATTCTGAAGAAGACATGTTGCACAGCCACACCGAATTAAGTTTACGGTCAAAAAAATTAGTTTTTAATTGCCAGCGAGATGTATGGAGTCTGATCCGATGAATTTAGATTTGCATACCGTACCACTTGGCACTTGAAGTTGAGTCCAGAAGTGAGATGACTTTCAACGTGTTTTGAAAACGCCGTCATTCCTCAGTCGCTCGTCACACAATCTGTAGCCTAAGAATAGGCCAATAATTATCAATGAGTAATAATAATAATATTAATTTTTAAAAATAGCAATAGTATAATAGTTGCCATTAGGCCTAATTATGATATTAACAGAGCCATCAGACAATTATTAAGATAGTACAATAATTGGTCTAATAATCTTGGTCAGAAATGAGTAGCAGATTTACACGCAAAAAAGAGGAAATAGGAGGCTACATTAGGCCTACTTTCAGACGTTGGTGATCGTGTGTGAAGTGAATACATTTGTGACGGTCTCGGATTCTAGTTATTATTCAGGCAAATCTATATTATATTTCGGAAAGTTGGTAATTCTGCGGAGATGTAGCCTACAGTTGTAGGCCTATGTCTGAAAGAAAGGCTCTGACACTACTTGCTTTTGAGTGACAAAACATTTTTTGAAATCTTCTTATGCGAATTTGTAGGCCAGCGAGACTATTTTCAGCTCTCAATTCATTTAAATCCCGAGTTATGGACATTTCAAATTTCGATAATTCGATGTGGTAACTAACGCGAAATTAAGGCGTCATTAGCTGTTGTTTGCATTATTAGTCTGAAGCCTTTCTCACTCGGGACATTTCTTTTGAGGACGTTATTTGACGCCACTTCTGACCGTGGGTGTGGCTAATGTCGTTAATCACGTAGGCCTACCAAGCCGATTCGTTATTTATAATTAATATAATGATTTTATGAACTTAGGATCAAAATATAATTTAAAAAATTATCACAATCATAACATAAAACCAATGTGGTATTTCGACAGTTATATAGCGACTATTCAGTGGCGGTCTCAGTGCATAAACCACAGGCACAGAGAAATGTAGCGCGTAGACATAAGCACATAGAGGAGGAGAAGGCCATTCAAAGCAGATGGCATATTAATTTTATTGTGAGAGGGTGAGAAGTATGTCTTGTAGAGGCGGGGTGCGGGGGTGTTATATAATATATATATACACTGTGCCCCATAAAAAAACACCAAAAAACTTTTCAAAAATATTCTATAAAACTAAGCCAATTGTAATAAAAGTTTGTACGTTGTTTCTCAAACATTTTTGCCACAAAATATTTTACATTTTATTTACTCACAGAAATGGTTGCTGTTGGAGGCAGTGACGCAGACTAGGCGTGTTTGGAAACATTTAAACAGAGATTAGTAACTTATAGTTAAAATGGTTTTCAGCAGCGAAGATAAATTTTTTATTAAGAATTTAGTATTGTTGAAGAGTTACAGTAGTCGTCGGTTGATAAAAGAGTTCCCGCAGAAGGATTGGAATAAAAATGGCCTTGATGTACTGCTGCGAAAGATTCGAAAAACGGCCAGCAATACGGGACATTAACGAGTTGAAGGAGCGCCTCATCGTTGTGTGGGCACAGTTGAAGCAGAGTGTCATTGACAAAGCTATTGAACATTGGCGGCCAAGGCTGAGAGCCTGCGTTCAAGCGAAGGGACATCACTTCGAACATCTTCTTAAATGAAACATTACTTTTTCTTATTTAACATTAGATTTACATGCGTTTCATGACAAAGTATTTTGGTGTGTTTTTATGGGGCACAGTGTATATATATATAGGTTGAGGGGGCGAAAAACCGAACCTTATCGTGAAACGACGGTTACCAGAGAAGAGTGGGACGGAATGGCTGGGTAGTGGCGGAGTGGTTTGTGGGCGGGTGGGAACGGAATGGGACGTAGGGCGAGGCCGTGGACGGGGGTAAGGCTGAGTGGGACGGCGTGGGGCAGCGTGGGGCAAAGATGGGGCGGGGTGGGGTTGCGGGCATGGAGGAGCTAAACAAGTGCTCTGATTAATTATACGCGATTCATGCATGCGTAATTATTTAAAATATTGCATGGAGCAGAAGAAGCAAAGGAACCAGTCTGCGAGAATAGAGAAACCAGGTCATTCATCGATAACTGGGTCACACTTTTACTTTCACCAATTGGGAAACTTCCACTGACGTCTAATTCAATAAGACAGGTGTTGAGAAAAGAACAGAGTAAGACAATCTTTTCGTGTCTTTGTTTCAGTCCTTAGTATCGTTTAATTATATTTCGTTCTAAATTCAGATCTTGTATGCGATTTTTTAGTTACCGGAATAATCAATTTTACGCTGTTTTGCAAGGTAGCCTAGATCGTCATAATTAGGCTATGTTCATCGAAGGGCTATTATAGGCCTAGGCTCAAGTCTTCTATTACTGATAATAGAGCCTATTATAGAGGGTTCTACATAGGCCTATTTGATTCAATAGATGAATGCAAGAAGCGAATTAACCTACGGATGAATGCAAGGCTTTTTATGTTTGACAACTCTTTAAACTAAACACCTTTTGGTAACGCAATAGCCTACCTGGGATTGAGAACGAGAATGCTAGAATTCATTTGATCATAATTATATGAAATCTTTAAAATAAAAAACAACTTGAAATCGAAAGCAAAACAAAGCTGTGAAAAATGACCCTGCTGATTTCCGGTGACTCATCATTCTTTGAAAAACGATTTTTAAAAAACAATTCATAAAAACACTAGTTTCCCTGCAGTGGTTTTTATTGTTAAATTCTTGATGCATTAATCGAATTTGGGTTAAATCTGAACAGAGTAGATTGGTGTTTTTGTAAAACGGACAATTCTGTTAAATGTGAGAAAAGGTCCAGCTTTGAAATTGTAGGCCGACCAGTAGCAAGTCGACCTAATCTAATCTTGTAAGGCGCAGGGGTTATCAAATTGTGGCACGCGTACCCCTAGGGGTACGCCAGGCGCCGGTAAGGGGTTCGCGAAAAATTCCAGAAATATAAATTTTCTGAGTTTATGGACTTTGGACTCACATACTATTAATGTGCATGTAGCATATTTAGGCTATGCTTAGGCCAATTACTATAATTTTGAAACAAATATTGTATAAATGATTAATTCATTCATTCATTTTCATTTAACCCAAAAACATTTACAATTAAAGCAGTACATCAATGAGTAATAATTATTGTAATAACAAAACAAATAACAAAGAATAACTAGCACGCTTCTCATCGAATATCATCAACCATTTGAACTTGAACTGATAGCAATACCTCTGGCATTTCCATGTGTCTGTTCAGTCTGTTCAAGTTAACTCAAACAATGATTTTATCCGAAATGTGTAGTTTTCAGTTTACAACTTATTAATGAAAACTGTACGCTTAATTCACCAAATACCTTTGAAAATAAATGAAGACATTCAATTTTATCGCAGCAATTTGTTCATTCTGTTTTATAGGATTACCGGGGCAGTGAAAATGGCGAACGCAGGAGGGAATGCTGCAGCACAACTTAAAAACATGACAGAATGCCCCATCTGCATGAGTGATTTCACGGATCCACGGATGCTGCCATGCATTCACACTTTCTGCTTTGAATGTCTGAAGCGAACTGGAGAAGAGGCGCAGATGAAACCAGGAGACAAGATGCCGTGTCCGTTGTGTCGGAAAGAGTTCATCATTCCGACAGATGGAATAACTGGAGTGCAGAAAAACTTCTTTATGGAAAACCTATTGGGATTCAAGACTACGCTACAACTTGGCAGTGCCATCATCATTCTCTGTGACACGTGTTACGCCATGAATGAGGGCAAAACAGGTGAAATACCAAAGGCCACAATGAGATGCTTAGAATGCCAAGATAACTACTGCGATAGCTGCGCCAAAGTTCATCAATGTCAGAAACCGAGTAAACATCACCAGGTGGTAAAAATTGGAAGCGATTCTAAATTAGATATGAATCGAAGAGTTTCTACAACATTCTGCACCAATCACACGCAGAAACTATTAGATTACTATTGTGCCGACTGTAAGAAAATCGTCTGCGTTTCTTGCTTCGTTGAAAGTCACAAGTTGCACGATTGCAAAGATGTGAATACAGTCGACGAAGAGTTTCGCCAAACAATTCAAAAGAATTCGTCAAAGTTGTCGATCTTCGCAGATGAAATGTCGTCCTTAAAAAGGAATGCAGAGATTAGGAAGACAAAATTTCTTAAGGAAATAGCCGATAAGGAAAACGCAATTCATAAAAGAAATCAAGAACTCAAAGACATGATAGATGAGCACACAAAATTGCTTTTGGATGAGTTATCTGTAATAAAGTCAAATCATCTGAAGCAAATAGAAAGTGAAATGGAGGAAATTGACAGAAGCTGCACAATACTGAAGAGTTTTGAGACTTATTGCACTGAATTGAGATTGAAAGGATCGGCCAGCGACATCTGCAGTTCGGTTGATCAGTTAATTGATAGAGCAGACGATTTGGAAAGAGATCACGAAGCAATCATTGGTCGTCCACACCAATCAGTTGAAGTTTCTTTTCAAACAGCAGATTTGCTTGACGGTTCACAGGAGTCAAACAAGAACCTTGTTGGAGAAATAAAAGGTGAGTTGTAACAGAATATTTAGTTGAATCTTTTTTCCACTTAAATTGTCGTTTATTTTGTCGTTGAGCACCGTTGTGAAATCTGAACCTTTTTGTTAAGCTCATCCTCAGCGCGACTGCCTTCTCCTACGCGCATACTTGCTTCAGTCTCGACGATTAGCCGGACGGGCGTCATCTACCACCTACCACAGATTCTGATCAACCACGCCATCTGCCAGCTGTCTACGGGAATCCGATGGTCAACTCTGCGTGTTTGCGAGGGCTCGCCACTGGTGACTCTTTCAGCCTACTTTGTTGTGCAACTTGTTGTTATTTTTGCTCGTTATGACTCTTAATATCATTTCGGCTACTTAGCTGAGTAGTTATCTGGAAGAGGCGCTACATAAATTATTAGAATGAATGAACGAATGAATGAATAATTGAGAAAACATAATTATTTCAGATCAAATTAATGTATTTAATTTACAAGTGGATGTTGCTTTGTGCCACTTGAAGGACATTCTGTATAATGCTTGCAGGATTTTGGTATAGGCCTATCTAATCTCGTCTCAACACTTGACTGACATGAACCTTCAGTAGTCAATAATTGTAAGTGTTATACGGATTTATCTTCATCTCTGGTGATCAAAGGGTTAACCAACAGTCAGCAGTAGTTTCAAAATAGCATCCAACAAGTTCAACTTCGAAAGAATGCAACAACTGTAACTTGCAGTAAGGGCCATTTGCAGTGAGTCTGAGCTGTGTAACATGCAATACAAGATAAATTTATCACATAAGACCGCAGCTCTTAATTCATGGAGATGCGCAATAATATGCGGGGATATGTCCACGAGAGCGGAAAAACACATTAACCACCGGCGCCTTAATTACATCGAAGCAGCACAACTGCACAAGTTATGCTAAGTTAATTAAGTAGGCATGCACATACGATCGCAAAATAGAACTATGAGAGTCCAGATGTACGAAATGCAGCAGTAAGCCTATAGTGGGATCAGGTGATGATAATATCATCACCTGATCCCACTATGGGCTTTTATCTGCATGGGACAATTTATTATTCCTGTCTTAGGCTGAATGGCGTTATGCAATGCCATACGTTGGACATTTCTATTGAAGGGGCATCTTACACACGCGTGCCTTTATCATTTGTCATAAGCCGAAGATGGAGATTACGAGAGAAAATGTCATGAGGTTCCGGACATTAATTTTATTCTCCTACCATACAAAGTTACCGTTATTATTTAGCCCGCGATGTACAAATCCATTGCTTAAGAACTACAGTGTTTATTTCTTGTATGGCTAATAAATCGGGGTGTTTTAGTCTAAGGAATAAGCAAATTTAAAAATAATTTTCACTTACCGTTATTAAGTTTTTCATTCTCTTCGCAGAAGCCACTTCACAGTCTGAGAATTGTGCAATTGTCGTTGGATTAAATTATGTTAAGAATAACCAAGGACGTCATCAAAATAAATCTACATCGACCAAATGAGATCTCAGCACAAAAACGAATACCAACCACAATGCAAGTGAACACAGTCGGCGCCGTTTACTGCAACACCATGTACATAACTGGCGTAGGAGAAAATTATGATGAAATCTGGAAATACAGTTTTGCATCTGGTTGGGCGAAATGCGCATCCTTAGTTCAAGGTCGACGTAGACACAGCGCAGCGTTTATCGATGAAGTATTGTACATCTGCGGAGGATTGGTGGATTCCAAAAGCGTTCTAGACAGCGTTGAAGCATACAACGCAATCACCGATAAATGTAAAGCTGTTGGAAAGTTGGTTCACCGTGTCAAAGCCTCAGGTAACTGCGTTCCATTCAAGAATTCGCTTTACATCTTCGGTGGATCGGATAAAGATAACAAAGCGTCGAATTGCGTTCAAGTGTACAACACGAAAGCAAACAAATGTTCTGTTCTTTCGAAGCCTATGCCACGACCTTATTACTTGATGAGAATTGTACTTTGGGAAACATTTGTTATTTTGGTTGGATGTGATACTTGTTTTATATTTAACATTGAGACGGAAACGTGGCAGGAAAGAGAACAGTTCAAAACTGATGTTCTTCATTTTGGTCTGATTCTTGAGAATGAAAGAGTCTTTGTCATCGGAGGAGGAATCAACGAAACAGTTAAAGATGGTGAATACATATGGAAATTCAGAGACGATGTATGTTACGTTCCTCTTCAGAATATCGTTGATGATAAACCGATTGAATGGAAGATTCACGCGAAATTGCCAAAGCCAGCCCTTGTACATGCTTACGCAAACATGAGCGCTTTAATCTAGCAAATGACGTTGTCCTCGGTCATGGCCTAACAGCCTGCAGTGCTTAAAGTGTCGAAAAAGAAGTGCCTGGACGCTCCTTACCTTTCCCTCCTGTGCGGGCCAAGTAAGTGGCAGGACGGTGTACAGATTTTAAAATAAGTGCCTGGACGCCGTCCATGACCGTCCAGGCACACTTTAAGCCCTGCTAACAGGACATATCTGTAGTGAATATGCACACGGTATTGCATTTTAAACTTTCATCTGCTTCATTCATCATTGACCTGACATTGTCGTCAGCTAAAGAAAGACACATTTTATTGAAGGAGTCATGATGTACAGAAAAATCAATGGATTTTGTGGTCGGCGTATTGTTTGAAAATACCAGATAGGCTAGACGTTCATTGAGACCGATGTGGAGCCTTACTCAAACATGTATTGTATTTTCAACATCAGCCTATTTCCTTGCATGAATTTTACATCATCATCGGCTGTTAGGTCTTAAAGAGACATGCAACACATCCAGACCACTGAATGTTATTTAAGGTCAGAGTAGGTCCTATTATACTCTTATAATTATGTTTAGAACATTAACCCGACACAGAGACACGGACGAAGGGATATAGGCCTATATTCTCATGGCATGTACATTCTGCAACCCATCTTGATGAAAGTATTGTCCCACAATAATATCCGAATGTATCATTAAAGGCGAAAGTCAATCAGATTCCTCGAACGAAGAACAGAAAACTACATGATCTGCCTGTTTACACAAAAAATACACAAATCCTGAAGCCAGCTTCGTTATTGATGAATGCACTCAGACGAGGGTCGACAATCACCCTGACGAGTAAGCCACGAAGATTAATCTCTTACCCGTTTGCCCCGATAATATCCGCTGAAAACGGGCTTAAAATTTAAAAATGAACTGGTAAACGGTTAACCAATCTGTAAAACCTGGAGGTAGGTTTGAAAACGACGATTTGACATTGTTTTTTTTTATTGTGGCGAACGAAGTTATGTGTCCGTCATTTTCGTTAATCGCCAGCAAATGAAGACGAAAGTTCATGATGCAGAAGTTTATCTGTTTAACAATAATTACAAAAAGTTGTATTCATCTTGTGAGTTGTGAATAATATGTCATAGGTTTTAACGGTACGCATTAGAATTCGGTTGTCTGCATTGTTTGTGTTAACATGAAAAATATAGCCTAATTAAAGCAAAAACTCATCTAGCCAGATTAAATGAATCTTGAAAGTACTGAGAGGCAACTAAAGGACATCCTGAATTGGCGACGATTAGCCTAGTAGGCCTAAAAGATTCAATACACCCAACAAAAAGCAATTATGTAAATAGGCCACTTGCCGCCAATATATCGTAAATCGTAGGCCTACCCGAAATTTTAATTATTAAAATTTTTCTAATTTTTCCTCATGGGCCTAATCTTAAGATAATTTAGGGACCCGTGCATGACAGCTCTGCCTAGGGCCAGAAATTTTTCTCGTCGGCCCTGATTGAGCCTGTTAAAAGTCTCAATAATGAACCGGTGTAGGCCATACATCTGCAGCTGTGGAACATGTAGGCCTAGCCTAGGTCTAGAGCTGCACGTTCAAAATTGATGATCGCAGAATCATCGTGTCTATCTTGCTTCATGGCTAGGAATGGTAGAAATTTCGATGTAATTCAAACCTTGAATTTCGTGATCTTTGACACTTAGCTTTAATTTTGTGAATTTCCACAAATGCATCGAATTGCTGCACTTTTCAGGCACATTTCGGTTCGCGAATTTGCATCGATTTTCACCATAATTTACAAAGTGCTATCGTGAGCTTTTTCTGCGAATTTCTGCTTTAGTATTCTGTGAGTTATAAGCTTAGTATCTAACTCGATTTGGGCAAATTGTAACAGGGAGATAGACCTAATATGGTGTTAAAATCAGCGTTAACTTCAAGAGGTTTTTTTATTTTCCAGGCCCACCTGCCCGAAAACCTGACTCGCCCGAAATTGGGATGGGCATTTGCCCCCTCTGGACTGCCGTCTCATACGCCGATGAGTCCTAGCATACCAACAATCACTAACCATCAACAACTTTTTTTCTTGGCAACCGCAAACTGCCTTTAGTAGCCTATTCAAGCAGTTTATAGGCCTAAGTGAATTTAATAAAAAAAGAGCAGCTGAAGTTTGATTATCAGAATGTTGCTAAACCATAATCGTTAACCGGGAAATGTCTGCTTCATAATCTAGACATCTCTTAGTTATACTCTTTATCATGAGCTTTTCACCCCGGCTTCTGTCTCTGTGCATCGACCGCCTTTCACTGCGATCAGTTACCCGTGGAGACTTCCTTGCCCTCTTTCACGTACTCTCGCCATGCTTTTACAATACTTAATAATATAAACATATAATATTTAAATAGAGTTCCGATTAAAACGTAATCCTTTCCCAAGATTAGAATCTCTGTGGGTTTTTGCTGGAGCGTTGATGTTATGTAAACGACACTTTCAAAACATGAATGATTAGAGTCGTTCTACTTCGTTTAGACCTTTGTTACGTTTCCATCTAAAATTTATAAGACCTCAACAAGGTCCATTAGGACTATCTATTGTTTAAGCGAAATTGTGGAGCATAAGTTCTATTATTATTGTTAGGATGGAGCATGAGTCACTGCGGAAAGCGCGGAAATATAGAAATATATGTTAGGCCTACTTTGTAATACGTGGCGGTCATAGGCGTACGGGAGATTTCAGCAGTGGGGGGGGGGGGGCAAAGATTGAACTTCTGCCCGAAAAATACATCCGTGAAAAAGTTGACGACCTTTTTTTTAGTCGTTTGAGTCCGTGTTTGCCCAAAAAACCTGACTTGCCCGAAAGTTGACGACCTTTTTTTTAGTCGTTTGAGTCCGTGTTTGCCCGAAAAACCTGACTTGCCCGACCTTTTTTTAGTCGTTTGAGTCCGTGTTTGCCCGAAAAACCTGACTTGCCCAAAAGTTGATTTTTTTTAGTTGTTCGGGGTTTTTGCCCGAAAAAAACACAAAAATTGCCCGAATTTGGGGGGGCAGTTGCCCCCCCCCCTGCACCCCCGCCTCGTACGCCTATGCACTGGCGGTGCTAAACGAGGGCAGATCAGGGGAAATGCTATGGCAAAAAGCCATTTGCCGAACCACCACGGTCGTGTTCTGCTGCATGATTGCCAGAAATTTTCTCTGCCTAGAATTTATTTGGGACATAAAATCGATTATGCGCTGTTTGCTGAGCCAGTACACTGGCTAGCCTATGCCCTGGTTATAAAAAATGTCGGACCGTGAACCACTTTAGTAATTATTTTCAAGCCGTAAAAGATGTATGGTTTAACATTAGGTTGGAGTACTAAAAGGAATGTTGATAACTTGATATTGTAAAAAAATAGAAGAAATAAATTAAAAATAGACGAATGTCGATTCGTTGAGAAACACGTTTTGTGTTATTGTGTGTCATTTTGTCGTCCTTCTGTAAGGTTGGGACCCCACAGTTTTACTGAACGGGGCCCCCCATTTGTTAATCCGGCCCTGGGAACACCTAGCCTACATTCACAACGAACAGATCTGATGTGATTTTGTTTGACAAGAACCATGATATTAATGAAGCCAGAAAATCATCAATCATGAAAAGGTCTCTTCTTTATTAAACTCCGTATTGCGATTAACCTACAGTGATCATCATCATCATCATCATCATCATCATCATCATCATCATCATCATCATCACCATCGTCTGTTTGTTTGTATGTACACTTGTTATCGCGCCCCTTCAAGCTCTCTCTACTCAGAGGCGCTCCCGATGCAGAGCGGACACTCCATCGGAGTTTCACGCCGAAGCCCTGAGCAATTGTGAGTGAAGGACTTGCCCAAGGTCCTTACGCGGCGAGGTGGATTCGAACATCGGACCTTCCGGCTCCAAGGGAACGACGCCACCACTAGACCACCGCGCCCCACGTCATCGTCATCAGTGATTTTGTGTTTGTTTATGCATACTTATTTGGAAAAAGTACACGCTAAAGATCCTTAAAAATACAGGTTCAAGGTCTAATCGACATATTATAATTATTAGCCTGCGGCCTAACAGACCCACAAGATGCACACAGTGTCTAGTAGGCCTAATGTAGGCCATGCTCCGGTAGGCCTACTTATTGTCTGAACGGAAGAGAAACCGTTTAAATAGATTTTCTATGTCATTGCGTGGTTACACACGGCCGACTAAATTACATTTAGCCGGCCGTGGGTTACAGCAGGCTTACGAAGAATAGGCCTATCTTCAGAGCACAATATAGGACAATAAATTTATAGGCCTAATCTAGGCCTATAATTTATGCAATTCAGTTGAAGTAGGCTACGAAGAGGCCTCTGCTTGAGCCAATCGGTCTGTGTGGATCAGGAAATCCGCCTCTGTAGCCTACTAACTGCCAAGTCACTACGCGCTGAAACAGGGTTGTGCAATGTGCAGTCAGTTTCTGATTCTACAGAGTGACGCCAGAAACAAAGTGAGACAAATTTTATCGTTATTTTAACTCAGTTCTAGCCTTCGCTTTGTGTTTTAAAATTCATAAGCTTACTCTATGCTGTGACTGTCAGAGTTTTAATAAAATTTTTTAACTACTTCGTAAATGCAGTGTTCCCACTGGCTGTCATTGCTAGACCTATTGGCTATGACAATAATTATTTAAAGTAGGCTACAGTAATGAAACAAAAGCGGATATCACGCTTGGTTCCGTTTCGGCTATGATCGTGTAAAACTTTTTATACTAAATACAGGGGGCCTATTCGACGTCGAGATATCTTAAAATGTAGCCGGGTAGTCCTAAGCGATGAACTTGCTTACCCTGAGCGATTTACAAATAAAAACTTAAATTTGAGGAAATCGAATGTGGAAACCAAGCTAGGACCTATAGGCGATCTTAACCAGTAGAATTGAAATCATCATCATCATCACAAACCATAGGCGCAACGCCCGTAGCCGTAGGTGTCCGACGCCACTCTCTGTCTGAGTCTGTCTCTGTCTCGTGTCATCTCCCAGTTTCTACAGGCTAGCACCGTCTACTCCATACTATTATATCTTGAAGCAGCTGGACCGCCTTGTCTACTTGAAGAGAATGTTAGGAAAGAGGCATGAAGGACAGCCAGTGAGACAAGCCCTTTTTGTGTCCAATGCCCTATCCACCGACTCTCTCCACCGGTCTGTCCTGACCGACCTGTGCATGTCTGCTCCACATCATGACAACTTGAAGCATCTGAGTCGCTATGTCACTTGTGTTGTGGTTTTTGCGGATTTCAATCGTCTTGATCTTTTCCTGCCAGTGTATCGCCACCCATCTGGCACACCTTCCTCCTTTATCCGGGCTTAAGACCGGTGTAAAGGTTTCAAATTACCCCCTCCTAAACATTACCCCCGGTAACTTGAAACCGGTTATTACTCCCCCCCCCGGATCCTATCCCCTACGGTCTCAGGTTGCCCCCATTGAAAACAGTTATTTAATTGCGCGTCGTTTTCGTCAACCTAGCTTCTACTTCACCTACAGCGAACCTTCATCCAGCTTCCATTTCTCAAGCGTTTGAGAAATGGAAGCTGGATGAAGGTTCTCCATAGGTGAAATAGAGGCTGGATGAAGGTTCTCTAGAGGTGAAATGGAAGCTGGATGAAGGTTCTCTAGAGGTAAAATGGAAGCTGGATGAAGGTTATCTGTAGGTGAAATAGAAGTTGGATTAACAAAAACGACGCTTGAGAAAGGGAAGCTGGATGAAGGTTCACTGTAGGTGAAATAGAAACTGGATGAAGGATCTCTTGAGGTGAAATGGAAGCTGGATGGTTTTCTATAGGTAAAATGGAAGCTGGATGAAGGTTCTTTATAGGTGAAATTGCTGGATTGACGAAAACGACGCTTGAGAAATTGAAGCTGGATGACGGTTCATTGTAGGTGAAATATAAACTGGATGAAGGTTCTCTAGAGGTGAAATGGAAGCTGGATGAAGGTTCTTTAGAGGTGAAATAGAAGCTGGATTGACGAAAATGACGCTTGAGAAATGGAAGCTGGATGAAGGTTCGCTGTAGGTGAAATAGAAGCAGGATGAAGGTTCTCTATAGCCGAAATAGAAGCTGGATTGACGAAAACGACGTTTGAGAAATGGAAACTGGATATAAGCTTACGGAATTCATTCGGAATTCAGAGGGGGTAACCTGAAACCGGGGGTATGATGAAACGTTTCAAGTTACCGGAAGTAATGTTTAGGCATTTAAACATTTTAAAGAAGTGATTCTTTGCTACGGGCTGAAGTAACCCAAGCTCTGGTGGACTCAGCCATCGATCAGTGTTCGTCTCGTGTTGATGCTGTCATTAAAGCACGTGGTGGACATATTGAGTATTTGTTTGACTGATGGTAAATTCACTCAAGATATTAATAATGTTATTAACTGATGGTACTAAGTGATCGTTACTTAGTACCATCAATTAATAACATTATTATTCAAAGAAGTGATTCTTTGCTACGGGCTGAAGTAAGGGTATTTTCTATCAAAAGTACTGGTCTTCTTGAAATCAGATCATTATTTGTCAACTGGGCCTAATCAATTCACACTCGATTCAAGGCATTAAAGCATTTATAAGCGCGACAGTAGGCTAATCAATTATTTCACATTGAAAGGCAAACATGTCAGATGACATTTCCGTGTGTTTCTAAAATTTCGCTCAAACAGTGTTATGATTTTACAGGAAATCAAGGATAATTAAGTTTATTACACACTAGCTGTAG
This sequence comes from Lumbricus rubellus, assembly GCA_945859605.1. Lineage (NCBI taxonomy): Eukaryota > Metazoa > Annelida > Clitellata > Crassiclitellata > Lumbricidae > Lumbricus > Lumbricus rubellus. The sequence goes on from OX243817.1 coordinate 2,941,421, forward strand.
CCTACCCGGCCACGCGTTGCTGTGGCTCAGTCTGGCATTCAATTTCTCCGTCCCTCCCGCTCCCTCCGTCCACCCCTCCGTCCCTCCCTCCCTCCCTCCGTATGTCCGTCCCACCCTGCCTCCCTCCCTGCTTCTCTCCGGTCTCCCTGCCTGCCTGCTTGCCTCCCTCCCTCCCTTCCTATCTCCCACCCTTCCTCCCACCCACCTCCCTTCTACCTCTCTCCCACACACCTCCATCCCTTCCGTCTCTCTTCTTCCCTCCCTGTTCCCGGCGACGCGTTAGTGTGGGTGAAAAGAAGGAAAAGAGAAAGCGCACGTCCAGCGGATGGGGATATAAAAACACGCTCGTATTCGAATGGAACGTTACGCATTGAAATACAACGTGTTGAATATTGAAATCGAAATCGGTCGAATCGAATGCAAAGTTCTGGTAAAATTTGTGGAAAAAATTGCGCTTTTTCCAAAAAAGCATTCTAAACCCGCTCGAGAAATTTTCGAGAGTTTTTATTTTCACGCGGGTATATGCGCTATAAGAAATTTCCGAGATCCTTGATTTTTACGCAGGCATAAAACTTGCGTATTCGAATTCAACGTTGAAATTGAAATGGAAGTCGAAATCGGTCGAATCGAATGCAAAGTTGTGGTAAAATTTGTCTGAAAGATTTCGCTTTTTCCAGAAAAGCATTTACAAACCCGATAACGTTTTGTTAACATTTTTAAAGGAATCGGTCAAGAGCCTTTCCGAGATCCTTGATTAGATACAAACTTTTACATTTTATTTTAAATTTATTAATAATATTGAAAATAGTATTGTTACAAACACCACTTAATACAAATGAAGCCATTCAACGTTATTGCAGAATCTGTTTATTTTGTTTCATAGGATTTTCGGGAAGTGACGATGGCGGAAGTCGGAGAGAAGGCTGCAAAACAACTTACAAAAATCACTGAATGCCCAATCTGCATGAGTGATTTCACTGATCCCAGAATGTTGCCATGTATTCACACTTTTTGCTTTGAATGCCTGAAACACACTGGAGAAGAGGCCCATATGAAACCAGGAGACAAAATGACATGTCCATTGTGTCGGAAAGAGTTCATCATTCCAGATGAGGGAATGATTGGTGTTCAGAAGAACTTCTTTATGGAAAATCTGTTGGAGTTCAAGACTACGTTAGAAATTGAAAGTGCCACCATCGTTTTCTGTGACACGTGTAACGTCAAGAATGAGGACAGAGCAGGTGAAATACCAAAAGCCTCAATGACGTGCTTAGAATGTAAAAAAAACTACTGTGATAGCTGCGTCAAAGTTCATCAATTACAAAGAATTAGTAGAAATCACCAAATAATGAAAATTGGATGCTTCGATAGACCTAGATCAGAAATTAAATCAGATTTGTTTGTTAAATGCTGTACCAAGCATACTAATAAGCGATTAGATTATTATTGCTCCGACTGCAAGAAAATCGTCTGCGTCTCTTGTTTTGTTGAAAGTCATAAGTTACACGATTGCAAAGATGTGACTACAGTCGATTATGAATTTCGCCAAACGATTGAAAACAAGACGTGGTTGATATCGAACTTTGCAGATGTTATGATGTCAATGAAACACATTAAGGATAAGAGGAAAGCAAATTTTCTTAAGTATATAGTCGAGAGCGAAAACGCAATTCTTCAAAGAAATTTCCAGCTTAAAGATTTGATAGATCGGGACACAAAATCGCTTTTAGATGAGTTGTCTGCAATAAAGTCAAAACATCTTAAGCAAATAGAAAGCGAAAAGGAGGAAATTGACAGAAGCTGCACAATACTGAAGAGTTTTGAGGCTTATTGTACTGAAGTGAGATTGAAGGGATCGGCCAGCGACATCTGCAATTCGGTTGACCAGTTACTTGCTAGAGCAGACGATTTGGAAAGAGATCACGAGGCAATCATTGGTCGTCCACAACAATCAGTCCAAGTTTCTTTTCGAGCAACAGATTTACTAGAAGTTTCACAGAATTATAACAAGAACGTCGTAGGAAAAATAGAAGGTGAGTTTCAACGGAATTTTATTTGAATGTTCTTTCGGTTGCAATGGTCGAGTATAATATTCTGAGCGAACCTGAAGTATTCAGATCAATCCAAATGTTCCGCCGATTTTTTTTGCTCTTGTCCATTTTTTTGCGCTTTTAAAATGCAACTTTTTTAGTGAAAACGATTTTTTTATATCGCTCATTAAGTAGACATAATGAGTTAAGCCATAGTTTTGTATGACGAAGTTTTTTCGTCTATTATTTTTCTTAGCGTTTTATTAGCCTACGTTTTTATTTTTATATAACTTTGTTATTACTATTATTATTATTATTATTATTATTATTATTATTATTATTATTATTATTATTATTATTATTATTATTATTATTATTTTTTATTTTTTTAAATTTTTTTTTTACCCGAGGTACCTAGGATCTCTCGGGATTTCAAAAAATTGTCCGGAGACTGTTAGTTGGTGGGTTCTGGAACGGCTACGCTTCATCCAATTCTGGCGAGTCAGAATAATATTATTATTATTATTATTATTATTATTATTATTATTATTTGCCCTGAGGTACTTCATTCCCCCAGGGACTTATGGACTGTTATTAACTGAAGAATGATGGTCTTATGGGTCAGGCCTCGTCTTCAGGGTGTGAGGCAAGAGTACCTTTGAAAGCGACCAGGTTGAAGCGTTGGATATGTTACAGGCAATGTGTAAAATCAGGGATTTTGTAAAATGCCTGAAATTTTTAGGCAATTTGTAAAATCCACAATTCACTCGGGCACTTTACACAATCCCTGAAAAAAACAGGGATTTTGTAAAATCCCTGAAATCTTAAGCTGAAAATTTGACAGATTGCCTGAAACCCAAATGAACATAATCGTTGTTTATTATGGAAACAAGCCACTTAAGTTTACTTCAATTTAATTTTTCGAATTTTAGTTTTTAATTTTCAAAGTTAATTAGTTAAAGTCATCTATAATACATTAAATTTTTTCAAATTTGTAAACTGCTATGAACAAATCGAATACTAACAGCACTACCACTTACATTTTAAAAATTTTAATAATAATACTACATAAAATTACTTGTCGAGACCCCTCCTGAATGTTTCTTCTAAGTTCAGTTCCAAATTCATTTTTAGTTCAGTTTTTAAACGGCTACATCAGTTTTTGTTTACACATGACGTACTCGAATGACATCGACTGTTACATTTGACCTTTGCTTTGAAACATTTGCACCTATTTGTCTTGCAGCGTCCAGTCCCTGAACAGTTGCATTTAAAAAACCTTGCCCACCACATTTGGATTCAAATTGAACAGCACTTCGAAGTCCTACTTCCTGTTGTGTTGAAATGTCATTGTTAGTTAGTAGCTTGTGGGCACACAAATCAAATTGATTACCTGGTACGGGAGTATTTCCCGGACAACATTCCAGCCCTTACAGCGATTCTGTAGAGGTCGTTGTTGTCACGCTCACAAACAACACCCATTATATTTTGAGGATCTCCCCGGCCTCTGTCAACGAGGGCAATATATATGGTGACATTGTCTCCTGTGTTTGCAGCAACGTTTGTCACTCGACTACGCTTTACCATACGCTCTGCCTGATCAACCATTGCATCCCGAGCTCGCTTACGTTGTGTTTTAATTGTAACACGATTCTGTTCCAGAGCTGAACTATTTTTGTCCATGACATCTTCCAGCAAAACAGGCTGGTTGTCGAGATTGTGCTGTTCCGATGTACCCAGACCTGATCCATTGATGACTGCTACCTCTGTTGATGTGGAAAGACCTGTCTAGTTGATGTATGAGGATGTGGTTGAGGTACCTGGAGCAGACGGGTTGTTGTCATAGGATGTGGTTGAAGTACTTGGATGAGATGGATTGTTGTCTGAGGATGAAGTACCTGGGGCAGACAGGTTGTTGTCGGAGGATGTGGTTGAAGTACTTGGATGAGATGGATTGTTGTCTGAGGATGAAGTACCTGGAGCAGACAGGTTGTTGTCGGAGGATGTGGTTGAAGTACTTGGATGAGATGGATTGTTGTCTGAGGATGAAGTACCTGGAGCAGACAGGTTGTTGTCGGAGGATGTGGTTGAGGTACCTGGAGCAGATGGGTTGTTGTCAGAGGCTGTTGTTGAGGTACCTGGATCAGATGGTTCGTTTTCAGAGGATGTGGTTGAGGTACCTGGATCAGATGGTTCGTTTTCAGAGGATGTGGTCGGGGTATCTGAACCTGTCAGGTTGTCAGTTGTAGATGTTTGTATAGTGAAAGCTGCCAATAAGTCATCTTCAGTAACCATGCGCTGTAAAACCTCAGTCGGTAAGGTCGTTGAACAAAGACCAACTCGATGGCAACGTTCAGTTATGTTCGTCATTTCGTTTCAGGCAATCTGTCAAATTTTCAGCTTAAGATTTCAGGGATTTTACAAAATCCCTGTTTTTTTCAGGGATTGTGTAAAGTGCCCGAGTGAATTGGGGATTTTACAAATTGCCTAAAAATTTCAGGCATTTTACAAAATCCCTGATTTTACACATTGCCTGTAACAGATACAAATGGACAGACGTTGAAAAAGAAAGAAAGCTTCACGTCTGTCACCAGTGATAGAAGAGATGCGGCTGCCAATTTTATTTATGAAGTCTGAGGCTGAAGGATTGAACGGGCCCAATGTCTCTATGGCCACCGGCTGAAAGACGTAGGAAGCGAGCAGCCCTCCGTATTTCTGCTCTTTGCGGATGGCCCCCTGCACTGATGCTGGCCCGACCAAACCGTTCGGGTGGGTTATTATTGTTATTGTAAGGTTCATCAGGATCTGCCGGTCTGCTGTAAGGCACGCGTGTCGCTCCCCGGGAGCGTGAGTTCGGCCTTCGTGGTATTTCGAAGGACTTACAGCACTTCTGCCAACGGCGATTCGAACCAGAGTCACAGAACGTCTTTCCCCACGAGAAATACTGAAGACACAGAGTTCTTTTCAATAGTTTATTATCGTCACGATAGCAGCATCGAAATCAAACCACACAACGACTGTCTAATTCTCACTGCGGCACTGAACTCATGACTGGCAGACTGACTGTCTTACGAGCTCTACCTCTACTACCCTCTTACTGACTCCACAACGACTCTCTCGGACTGACCCTCTGCGGACTGGCTTCCTGCTACTGCACGCTCCCTCTATTTATAGCTTGTCCTAGCCGGGAGGCGGGGCCTAGGGAACACAAGCCGAGGAACACAAGCCGGGGAACACAAGCCGGGAGGCGGAGCCTAGGGAACACAAGCCGGGAACACAAGCCGGGGAACACAAGCCGGAGAACACAAGCCGGGAACAGAACATGGCCTTGGGGGGAAATCCAGGGGGACGGCTCAGGGGGGAAATCCCAGGTTCGCTACATCCTCCTCCCACCACGATTGGGGATGTCCTCATTCCCCGAACATAACAGTCTCGAGCCACATGGCTCAACCACAGAAAAATAGCCATAACAAAAGCGTAAAACGGCCAACGGGCCAAAAGGTCTCAACTGTTCCAAAGCGGCCAACGAGCCATACAAGTCCATAAAATCTCTGGTCGTCCCTCGACCTCTTTAACAAAACTGCTCCATTAAATATGGCCAACGGGCCAACTCCGCTCGAGATTATAAAGTCTCTATAAATGTTCCCGATCATACATCATTAAAAGCGATCAATAAACACGATCTCTCAGAATGTCTCATCATCGACTGTCTATCAATTCCAAGCTACAAGATAATGCAAATTAGATAAAATATGCCACTCGGCAACACGAAAACATGCAAGAGTCTCGACGACACAACTTCGCGCATTAATAAGCGACGTCCACCAGACGTGGACTAAGTTCCTTCACACTGTTAATTCAGGAATTAAAACCTTTACAGCACATTCAGCAAATCAAACTTGATAGCGGGCAGGTCTGCGCACTGTCCGCTTCGGGCGTGGTTCCGCCCAGTCGTAGCTGCGGATCGTCCGTGGACGGTCCCTGCCGTCCACTCGAGGATGCGAGGGGGTCGAGTTCCTGAACGTAGACCGAATACGAAGCCTCGGGTCGACCATCATCAGAGGGTCGTCCATAGATCGGGTCGACCTGTTGACCCGTCCCTCGTCCCTTTTCCAGGTCAGCAGCTCGTGCGCACGATGAAACCTCGTCCTTACTTCCCTGATGGCTGTACATAACTTTCCCCAAAATTTTGCAAAGCTTCCGATAAAGGATCTCCACAAATTTCTTTCTTTGATACAAATAAATTTGTAAATGGGCCCTGTGTCTGACAATAACAATATTCACGAGTGCTCTGGCAACAGGAATAACCTCTAAATTAACCCTCGGGACGGCTTCTACTGACTTAGAACCACTGAAAATTACGCTCAGAAAAACCATAAGCATTACCAGGGCCAAGGATAAACTATCTAAATCTCCATCCACAGACTTTCTCTGCGGCAGTAATTTACGCCTTATGGGCGGATTCATAAGCTCAGGCGCTTTCACACTATCGATTACCGAAACATCTCTAGATCTAACTGGCAATTCCTTTACCTGTTCTCGGGTCTCAGAAGATACCTCTTCCGGAAAATCTGCTAACATTGCCTCACTAAACGGAGTCTCATTAACCAAGTCCACTACTTTCACCTGGGTATTAGTCTTAGCATCTACCACTACGCGGGCAAGATGAATCCCTGGTTGAACCTCTTGAGCTTCCGTCATCCAAGCGGGAGCGACTGTGGTCAAATCCCCATATACAGTTTTTACTGGAATATCACTCTGGCACTTGGGCGAAACCACGACCTCCTCGGCAACCATTACACGGCGACACCATGTCGAGCCGTTTCCCCGCACTAAAGAAATGCGCCTACGTCCAACAAATAAGGCCCCGACACCAAATCCTATTCTACAGCGGTGCTCCCTGAGCCAATCCATGCCTAACATGGGCTCGGTAATTTTGTCGGATACCAGAAACGTGGTCGGGATATCAAAACCTCTCCCAATTTTAATGGGGACCAGGACCTCACCAAGGACCCTAATATCTGACCCATTAGCAGCCATCAGAGTACGATTACATGAACGTAGTTCTAACCCTTCGACAGTTGAAGAAGGCACCAGGCTGACTTCCGATCCCGTGTCGATCAGGCACAGCTGCGGTCGTTCGTTGATCGTGCCGCGGATGTAAACGGCGTTGTTGCTGGCACGGTTCGGCAACCTCGGACGTGTCGTGTGGTTCATGGCCACCGGCGGTTCCGGTGACGTCGGTTCTTCCGTTCCAGTCGTTCCGGCGTCGTTCTCGCGGTTCCAGAAACGGCGAGTTTGACGACACTTCCGGGCAATGTGCCCGACTCGGCCACAGCTGTAGCAGGACACCGCCCGCCTCGAAGTCTCCTGTTGACGGTCTCCGGTGCTGCGGTTTCCGGGGCGACCATCTCGTCCCGGGTCGTCGTCAATCAGGGCCTGGCTGCGTAGACCCCGAATCTGCTGGTCGATCCTTGTCTCCATCTCGCGTTGCCATCGACGTTGGTCGTCTCGTTGCGTTGTCAGGAACTGGTCCAGCGTAGACTGAATCTGAGCACTCAGGTCAGCTTCCTGAGTCCCTCGGACGCGATTCGGAGATCTCCTTCGGTCGTCGCTCTCGGAGGTGCGCTGATAGGCCTCCAGACGAAGAGCGGTCCGGTAAGCTTCATCGAGAGTCTTCGGCTCCCTCTCTCGTACTTTCAGCGAAAGTTCGCGGTCTCGCATGGCTTCAAGGAAAGAGTCCCTCGCGATGATCTGGGTCGTCTCATTCGATGGAACGGGATACGCCAACACGACGAGACGGCGAATCTCGTGGAGAAGATCACTCAGGGTTTCTTCCGTTCGTTGACAACGATAATACAGCTGGGCACGGAAGGTTTCCGCCTGACCTTCCGTCCCGTATCTCTGTCGGAGACGTTCCACCAATTCCTCGTAACTTACGTTCGGCTGCACTCCGAAGTCCCAGAGGAGTTGCGTCGCTGCCTTTTCCAACGCACACCGTAAGTGGTCGACCTTTTCCGACGCTGTCCATTATTTGTGGCGGGCGCACACCTCGAATTGCACCAAAAATGACTCCAGCGACCCGGTCCCATCAAACCGTCCGGGTTTCATCAGCGTTGGTCGGCTTCGCAGCAGTTTGCCAAGGTCCTCCAATTCTGACCTCGAAACCAGTAGGTCAGTCCTTTCTCGGTAGCTCGTCCTCGCGGTCTGTCGTCGTCATCGGAACCGAGTTATTCGATCAAAACGTTCCGGTCCGGCGGTCTCTCCATGGTCGATCTGTGGGCTGCAGGCGTAGACAAGTCGGATGGCGTGCGGATTTCACCAGGTCTCGGATACTGGATCGTGATCTCGTCGTCTTCCGTCAGCATTCTCGGTTGACTCGGGTTGTCGTCGGCAGAACTTCAAGAAAACCCCACTTCTGCTGGTACCGATGTAAGGTTCATCAGGATCGGCCGGTCTGCTGTAAGGCACGCGTGTCGCTCCCCGGGAGCGTAAGTTCGGCCTTCGTGGTATTTCGAAGGACTTACAGCACTTCTGCCAACGGCGATTCGAACCAGAGTCACAGAACGTCTTTCCCCACGAGAAATACTGAAGACACAGAGTTCTTTTCAATAGTTTATTATCGTCACGATAGCAGCATCGAAATCAAACAACACAACGACTGTCTAATTCTCACTGCGGCACTGAACCCATGACTGGCAGACTGACTGTCTTACGAGCTCTACCTCTACTACCCTCTTACTGACTCCACAACGACTCTCTCGGACTGACCCTCTGCGGACTGGCTTCCTGCTACTGCACGCTCCCTCTATTTATAGCTTGTCCTAGCCGGGAGGCGGGAGGCGGGGCCTAGGGAACACAAGCCGAGGAACACAAGCCGGGAGAGAACACAAGCCGGGGAACACAAGCCGGGAGGCGGAGCCTAGGGAACACAAGCCGGGAACACAAGCCGGGGAACACAAGCCGGAGAACACAAGCCGGGAACAGAACATGGCCTTGGGGGGGAAATCCAGGGGGACGGCTCAGGGGGGAAATCCCAGGTTCGCTACATTATTATTATTATTATTATTATTATTATTATTATTATTATTATTATTATTATTATTATTATTATTATTATTATTATTATTATTATTATTATTATCAACTTCCTTTATTGCAAAACAGACAAGTGCCTATTCTACCGTCTCTTCCGAAGAGTAATAATTGCTACTATGGTTCTTGGTCCTCGTCCCCGGTGTCGTGCATAAAAGTTCCTCTAAATGCTACTGCGTTGTAGCGTTGTGTGCAGATTGACAGGCGCTGAAAAAGAAATGTAGTCTCCTGAGGGTCGCCCGTGGTGCCAGTCAGCCGACGACCTAGTTCCTCGATGAACTCGCGACCTGACATATTGATTGGCCCCAATGTTTCTAACGCGATCGGAACGAAGCTGTGGGTTGCAGGGAGATCTGCGTATTTAGTAATTTTGCGCGAGGCGGCCAGTTCAGCCGCGCTCCCAGGTGTTGACGCTGTCTTCTCTATGTAGGATGCGGCGCAGGTATGGATGCTGGTTGCGTCCCAGGTGATGTATTTTCCTCCAGCCCATGGTATGAGCGTCGCCCCATCTGGCCTCTTACCGTCGGGGCGAAGAAGCCCTGGGGGTTCTTTCGAGCTCGGGATGTCCGCTCTTTTCAGCGATCTCCATACGATGTCGTTCATCGCAAAGTGGCGGCTTGATCGTCCTTCCGATTTCTTGCAAACCAGCCCATGGTGGCCTCCGGGGTCCGCCGTCTCGCCACATTGGCACTGATGTGGAGTGCACAGGTTGAGACCCAGGCATCGCCTCGTTGCTCAGGCCTAGACCGCACGATGCAACTGGCACGGTGGATAGCCAGTCCCCAGCGTGAGGTGCTGAGATCGCTCCCAGTCTGGCTCGGTTGAGTGGGTCGCTATTCGCGGACCACACGATCGCCTTGTCTTGATCGATCAAGGGTCTGTCCCATGTTTTTTGTTTATTCCGTGCAGACCCCTCATCTCCGGGCAACGTTGAACTGCGAGCCTCGTGGATTTCTTTCTCGTAGACGTCCAGCAGTTCATCGCGGTCAAGGATGGCCATCCCGAGTGTCTTGGTCGATGCAGCTGACGCTAAAAAAGCTGAAGAAGCCAGCATCGTGACCCTTCTCACACCGAGACCGCCATCACTGATTGGCAGTGTGGCTTGTAGCCACTGAATGTCATTGAGTTCGATGTTAAAAATCTTCTGAAGGCCATTTCTCATCTGGGCGTCGATAGTTTCCAAAAAGGGGTGTCCCCAGCATGGGGCTGAACGAAGTAGATACGTAAGTTTTGGCGCTCCAAAGCATGATCGTAGTAGCATGAGTGCGCCTTGTGCTTCGAGGCAAGCAAGATCTTTCAACGCCATCTCTAATGTGTTGCTGTGGTTCTCCAGTGCTCGGTCTAATGCTTTCCCTCTGAACAATGGTGCTCCTAGCAGAGTTAGAGAGTCTCGGTCAACTCGCTGAAAGCCGACAAGAGCATCCTCCTTGCGTTCGCCATCTGATAGGTATTCGCATTTGTGCCGGTTTAGATGAATGCCCAACGATTGTTCCAGATCTGCTATTGTAGCAAGATCGTGTCAAATGTTGTCAATTTTGCCTCCAAGCGAGATGTCGTCCAGAAATCCCAGCCGGAAGTCAGCCTCCATTGTGCGCAAATAGGGTTGCAGCGGTAGACAGAAGAGCAAGGGCCCTAAAGGGTCGCCTTGTTGGGGTCCCATCTGGGACCGGACCTCGAAAGTCCCAAACTGAAGAAGGGATTCGGCTGCGTAGGCCTGGTGAACGAAGGCGTACAGCTCGGGATTGGTGTCGTGTACTGCCTGTAGCATCACATCTCTTCGCATCGTGTTGAACGCGTTGGCGAAGTCCAGCTTAACGAAGATCTGGTCTTCTGCCATGTCGGTTACAAAAGCCCTGGCCGCGAGGACCGCCGCCTCTGCTCCGCCTGGAGTGGCAATGCCAACCCGGATGGGAGCGAAGAAATGCGACAACTTGCTTATTGCGTGTTTGTTAGCGCATTTAGCCGCAAGCCTTCTCCACACGTACCCAATGACGATTGGTCTGAGTCCTCCGGTTTTCTTATCGAGGGCGATGAGGCTGCCTCCAAACATCAGACAGCGGATTTCTTGCGGACATTCGCCCCTCAGCATAATGTTGACAACTCCTGTCAGGGCCCGGCGGAGGTCCTCCGAGGACTCGCGATTCTTCAGTAGGTCCAACAGGTGCTGGGGACGTAAACCATCCGGACCTCCAGACGATCCCACCGGAAACGATCTGACCGCATCTTCAACGTCTTTCTCTGTGATCTGGATGGGTGTGGTCTCTGCCGCATCAGGTAGTAGTGCTAGATTAGCACCCCAGGCATCCGAGGGATGTTTTTCTTGGATTAAGGCCAGAGTTTCGTTCGTTGCTTTGACCGGAAAGTCGCGGCTACAGAGGATCCGAGTGGCAGCACGTATGTTGCCCTCTTCCAGCTTGGAATTGACCGCTGCCAGGACCAGATCCTTCGCATTCCAAGCCTTGCTTTGATGCCTGCTGTCTCTGAGTTTCTCGTTGATGTCCTCCATTCGATGAAAGTTCTGCCCGTCCAATCGCTTTTTGATTACGTTCGCAAGGTTGCGTCTCCGACCTGCTCGCGATGGCTGCTCCAGAATGTTAGTTGCGAACCATAGAAGTTTGCGCCAAGACTCGACTCTTTCCGGTTTATCACAGATGGATTGCAAGATTGCCGTGAGAGCTTTAGAGCACGTAAAGCGGGCCCCTTTGGGAATGTGTTTGAGTATCCTTCGGCCTTGTTGTCTCGGGTGCTGTATGACCTCATTTTCGCAGCTGACGTGTGTCGTGTTGACAGGCCTAGAAGCGCCGCTTGTGGAGTCAAGTTGAACCGATCCCGCTGTCACTCTACCGTCAAGTTGAGGTGCCTCTGTGCCCTGCGTACTACCTAACGACGTCGAAGGCAGTGGAGGTTGACGGGAGCCGGGGCACGGGCTATGCCTAGGGCCGTGTAGGTGTACGGTTCCGTCCTTGAGGTGCAATTGTCTGACCGCCAAGCACCGTGTCGATAGAGGCCTGTGATTGGCTGGAGAGCCTTGGCATATCATTAACAGGGAACCTCAGACATTGAGACAAACCGTACAAAAATCCTTGCAAACGTCTCGAAAAAGATTCACAAAACCGTAATTCCAGTCGTGGCGGCGGGACGAACTACGAACAAAGTAAACTTCCTGTAATTCCGTGCGTTTGAACGTTTGAAGACATTTAAAAGTAATGAAAATTCACCACCGTCAAAACAAACGACTGCACGAGGACGAGACCTCGCGACCAATTATTATTATTATTATTATTATTATTATTATTATTATTATTATTATTATTATTATTATTATTATTATTATTATTATTATACACCATATTTTAAAAGAATAACTAAACAGCAAAATCTGGATGAACAAAAGAGCCGTGGAAGGCCACGGCATTAAAGCGCTGGGCTGAAATCGACAAACGCTGGAAGAGATAGCAAGTTTCTCTAGAGTCTCCGGAAAATTGGGAAATACGACTTCCTAGATCTTTGATGAAAACAAGATCGCTTTCGTTGAATGGACCTAGGGTTTCGAAGGCCAGCGGCACAAATACATGTAAGTAGGTTGTAGACAGACAGCTCACTGAACTTCGCATTCTTTCTGGTGGCAGCCAGCTCAGCCGCCGCTCCAGTTGCGCACGATGTTGAGTTGAGGTAAGATGGAGCCACGGTGTCCGTCACTGTGACATCCCAAACGAGACTACGGCCTCCGCTCTATGGAATTAGAGTCATCCCATCGGGAAGCTTTCCGTCCGTCCTCAGCAAACCGGATGGCTCTTTAATGTTGGGGACGCCGGCACGAGTCAGACTGCGACTAATCAGGTCGTTCAGGACGGCGTGTCTGGCGAATCTGCCCGGACCAAGACCACATGTGGGGCGCGGTGGTCTAGTGGTGGCGTCGTTGCCTTGGAGCCGGAAGGTCCGAGGTTCGAATCCACCTTGCTGCGTAAGGACCTTGGGCAAGTCCTTCACTTACAATTGCTCAGCGCTTCGGCGTGAAACTCCGATGCAGTGTCCGTTCTGCATCGGGAGCGCCTCTGAGTAGAGAGAGCTTGAAGGGGCGCTATAACAAGTGCACATAAGCTTACAAACAAACAAACATGACAGACCATGCGATCCATCTGCAGTCACCACCGCCCCACAGGGACATGCGTGCGGCTCGCATAAACCCGCTCCAAGGCGGAGGCTTACAGCAGTCCTCACCGCTTCATCGTCCAGCCGCAAACCACATGACGATATTGGAATTGCGAACAGCCAGTCTCCGCTGTGAGGAGCAGCGACTGCTTTAAAGCATGCTTGATTGTGAGCATCGGTGTGGGTGGTGTTCAGTGACTCTACCACCCTGATGACCAGCGGTATGTTCCAGTGCGACTGTTTGTGG